>JXTB01000043.1:667395-706939 GCA_002914805.1 Parasponia andersonii
CATGCTTAATGCATTATTTCGTATAGTTGAAATGGAAAAAGGAAGAATTATGATTGATGGTTGCGATATTTCCAAGTTTGGACTGACAGATTTGCGAAAAATCCTTAGTATCATACCACAGTCACCTGTCCTTTTCTCAGGTATGCAGTATAAAGAGGGATTTCTACCAATTTTATAGATAACTTGAATGCTCTTACTGAATCCTATGATTATTAGCTGAAATTTGTGTTTCTGATTCTGCATCACATGATTTCCAAACATCAATATTATTATTATTCCTGTACAAGAAAAAAGAAATCAAGAAGAAGCATCTATAAACTATATCACCTAAGCTAGTTCCTTAAAACTGAGAACATTGGACACATGAACTGATAGCTTGCCATTTCTCTCAGCAATTTCTTAAATTAAACCTTAATATGGTTTAAAAGTTGCCATGCTAATGATTATTTTATCTTTCTAGGAACTGTGCGATTTAATCTTGATCCTTTTTCTGAGCATAATGATGCTGATCTTTGGGAAGCTTTGGAGAGGGCACATCTTAAGGATGTTATTAGAAGAAACCCTTTTGGTCTAGATGCAGAGGTATAACCTAGTCATTCCCTAATTTATTATTATGATAATGTTAGGATTTCCCGCTGTTCAGAAAGAATGCAATGACATGTTGGAATTTTTTATGTAACTTTTTCTAACCGAGGAAATTGCTTAAAATGTTCAAAAGATAGTTCCTAAATTGTTTTGTTCAATTAAATAATGCTATTTTCGATTCTGAAATTCCTAAATGCGTATCCAAATGGGAAAAAATATGTTACTTTAGCCATCATTTTGTTGAATTCAAATGTGTAGCATATAAACAAATACACATAGCCGTGCAGCTGTTTGAAGTTAAACACACGTCTATAGTATGTCATTAGTTGTTAACTTGTACTTTATGAAACATTTTGTTCAAAATGCCTTATAGTTTATGATGAGAGATGAAAATTTTCTAATGTGAAAATTACCCTGTCTCTACTGTCTCTAGGTTCTTGAAGGAGGGGAGAATTTCAGTGTTGGCCAAAGGCAATTAATAAGTCTTGCCAGAGCATTGTTACGAAGATCAAAGATACTTGTTCTTGATGAAGCAACATCAGCTGTTGATGTTGGAACTGATGCTCTTATCCAGAAAACGATCCGCGAAGAATTTAAATCCTGCACGATGTTGATTATTGCTCACAGGTTAAATACCATAATTGATAGTGACCGGATTCTTGTTCTTGATGGTGGACAGGTATTCAGAAACCTTCATGATTCCTCCAACTTCACTATTTTCTCTGTTGTAATCTTTTTCAAGTGGACAAAATATAGTTCATGTGACACAAGATTCAAAAAGCAAGTCAAGTTTGCAACAAACTATGTGTGATTGTACAAGTGAATTGTTTCCTAGCTAAGTATTGTCAACCTTGCCTTTTCAGGTTCTTGAGTATGATTCCCCAGAAGAGCTATTGTCAAATGGAGAAAGTGCCTTCTCTAGAATGGTTCAAAGCACGGGGTCTGCAAATGCTGAGTACTTACGCAGTTTAGTACGAGTTGAAAAACAGAACAAGACAGGCAGAGAAGAAAACAAGCATCAGATCAGCCAAAGGAGATGGCTAGCCGCCTCCCAGTGGAGTGCTGCAGCTCAACACGCACTAGCTGTTTCTCTCGCTGCTTCACAGAATGATCTTCAACAGTCTGATGTTGAAGATGAGAACAATATCCTCTTGAAAACAAAGGATGCAGTCATAACACTGCAAGGAGTTTTGGAGGGCAAACATGACCATGATATAGATGAAACACTAAATCATTTCCAGGTTTCAAGATATAGTTGGTGGTCAGCTCTCTACAGAATTGTTGAAGGTACATCTCTAGTTATACGTCACGCATAATCCATGGACAACATATGACATCGGGAAAAACAGAAAAGAATAAAATATGCTGGCAGTGTTACTTTCCAAAATGCTTCTTGTTTTCGTAGAGACATAATGGAACTT
Source organism: Parasponia andersonii (assembly GCA_002914805.1). Classification (NCBI taxonomy): domain Eukaryota; kingdom Viridiplantae; phylum Streptophyta; class Magnoliopsida; order Rosales; family Cannabaceae; genus Trema; species Trema andersonii. The sequence goes on from JXTB01000043.1 coordinate 669,402, forward strand.
CCATATATACAAGCAGTCTCTCATTTCTCTTCTCTCTTTCTCATCGGACATTAGTATTTCTGTTTCAGGTCTTGCTGTGATGAGTACGCTCTCTCATAATAGATTTCAGCGATTAGACGATGATTTTGAGGACATCGAGGGACTGGGACCAATCTGAGATATAACCAGAATGAAACCAAAATCACTTAATCATTTTGTTTTTCCCTTTATTCTTTTGTTTGTTGTTTTAGTCTTCTGGTGCTTAAAAGAAATAAGAATCCCTCAATTCCTAAAATGGCTGTCAGAAAAGGGAAGAGGAAGTGAAAATTAGCTCATTCTTCTTGGGGACTAATAATTCACGTCCAATCATAATTATCTTTTGAGCAACTACATTGGTTGCAACAAGCAAAACGAATGTTCATCTCTACTTCATAGAGAAAAAAAGAAAAAGAAATGAAAAAAAGGTTGCCCCTTTGTACACAAGTGATTTTATTGGTGGCTAAAACTACTGAAAATGAGGAATGAGTTTATATTATAGTCCTACATCGTATTGTATAAGGGTCATGTTTGGTATGTATTCTTTTGTATTATAAGATACCTGTAAAATAGAGTATTGCATTAAGTTTGATTACGAATGGTGAGAAAGGTGAGATGAGAGAATGAAGAGAGAAAAGTGATGATATTAATGAGATGAGGAGAGAAAAACTGACGATAGGGGAAGGAAAAGAGAGTGAAAGTATGGGAGAAGTTAAATTGAGAATGTGTAGAGAGAACAACGTAAAACAATCTAATACTACAGTACACTCATTCTTGGTGTATAAGCTATTATTTGTCAAGTCGTAGAGAGCGAAAGTAAGAAGGAAAATTGAGAACGTCCGGAGAGAAGAATGTAATATGATCTAATACGATAGGACACTCGTTCTTGGTGTATAAGATATTATTTGTCAAGTACTATTCAGTTATATAACACAAGATTACCATTAAATATAATGATGTAATAATACCATATGGATCGTGGTGCAAAATATAATATACTTTTTTTTCCCTTTGGGAGTGGTACTCTGTATCCTTTTTAGATTGATTGCTAAAATTCTGCAGATATTCTTTTGGCCTTTTGCATCTGTATTTTCGGTTTTGTTTTTGCCTTTTTTTTTAAAAAAAATTTACTTTCTAACAAGTTTTAAAAATAAGGAAAATCTATTTTTCCTCAAATAAAAACAAGAAATAAAACAGAAGCTAAGTTAAGTTATCAAAGATAATTGTTTGTATTATTTTGAATCCAAACAAGTTACCACGTTGAAGTTATTTTGCCATGAAAGCTCAAAGATTTCAATTAAACAATTTCACAAATGAATTATCTTTGCATGTAACTTCTGATAGGCAATTTACAAAATTGTAATCGAAATATCCACTATTAATGAAGTTAAGAAGCTTCATCAACTATATTAAAAGCGGCAAAGAGCTTCTAAAAGGTAAATTTTATCACACATTTTCAGTAATCCTAGTACACAACGTGCATTAAAAGAAAATTCATAAATGCATTTAATTTAATTCTTTTGTTACCCCTTTCATAGTTTCTATTTTCCAAATGCGTTGAGTTGTTCAACATGCACATTTCAAAATACAATTTATTATATGGAATGTGATATAATGATAACTTTATATGTGCAACTACCAAGTTACGAGGAACTCTGTTTTTTTTTTTTTTAATGAAAACTCTGTTTATGCAGAGTTAGAGTTCTAAATTCTTGGAAGTAATCAATGATTTCATTATAGAGAAATTTTAGTCAGAGAAAATAAGATGATGTACCATGACACCGTACCTAACAGAGAAAAGAATTATACTCCGAAAAAGAAAAGGTTGGCATCCACCAACTTATCACATTCTATACCCAAAGCTATGAGCAATCTATAGTGGGAGTCCAAATCACATGATATATCAGTTCATTACGAATAATTTAATTATATTTTAAATATAGATAAGTATACTAATAAGAATGACCGAATACTAAAATGTGTGAACAATCTAATATGTTATTGTGTGAATCGCTCCATTCTCTTCATTATATTTGGCACTAATGTCCAATAGACCTTTACCAATAGCATTGCTCATAACGAAAAGTGTGTTCTATTTGTCTTCTTTGTTTTTTTTTTGTCCCCTTTTAAAATCATATTGCCAAAACATTCTTCCTATTTTATCTTATGTTTTTCGTCTATTGTTTTGTCATGTTGTCAAACATGCATGCACATGCTTTTCTTTTCTTTTCCTCCAAGCAAAAAATAAAAATAAAATTTCTTTTTCATTTGTTATTATTATTATTATTATTTCTGAATCGAACTAAAACAACAGCCAAAAACCTAGTAAATTTCCCACTAAATGTTGTGGGGTGTTTGCAGCTGGTTCCTACTGTTTGCCTTTTTTGGCACTCAAGTCAAGTCTACTTAAATTAAACTATTTTTCTTTCTGTTGCCCCTGTTTCTCCGAAACACCAACTCAATACACCACTTCTTTTTACTCTCTATATGTTGAAGTAGTTCTACAACAAATCTTAAAAAACTGAAGTATCGAGAGAGAGAGAGAGAGAGCGCACCAAACATGGGGTTTAAGCCACTAAGTTGGTACTGTGAGCCAGCAGCTTATGGTTTATGGGGACAAGCAGTAGAAAGTGCTTTTGGGTCCTATACTCCTTGTGCAATTGACTCTCTAGTGATCAGCATTTCTCACTTGGTTCTTCTGGGCCTCTGCGCATATAGAATATGGCTAATCAAGAACAAGAATTCCGAGGCACAGAGGTTCCAGTTGAGGTCAAAATACTACAATTGCTTGTTGGGTTTGCTGGCTGCTTGTTGCACTGCTGGCCCAATACTGAGGTGGGTGATGGGTATTTCACTCTTTAACTTGGGTGGCAAGACTGGTTTTGCTCCTTTTGAGGTGGGTTTTCTTTCATTTCGTATTGAATTAAATGTGTTACAGTTTGAAATAATGCGCTGCAGATGAAAAATAATGTGCTTCAAATAGTCTGAGAAGGGAGGCAATTGGTTTTTGGAACTGTAGAATCATATTCTGGTAGTTGTTTCATTTCTGGCTGAGTGTTATATCTGGCATGCATACTAATGTGTTTTTTTTTCCAAAACTTGCAAGCAAACTCACTTTTTCTGGCAGATAATTTCTTTGATCGTCGAGGTTCTTGCTTGGGGCTCCATGTTTGTCATGATTGGATGGGAAACTAGAGTTTACATCCGGGAATTCCGCTGGATTGTGAGATTTGGAGTCATTTATGTGTTGGTAGCAGATGCTGCAATCCTCAATCTTGTCCTTTCAGTTAAGGACTACTACAGTGGGTTAGTACATCTCCCATTCATGTGAAAAAAATGAGTTTCAGAACAATGTGATGTTTTTTGCCCCCCTAATATGTCTAGTTTCTCCGCCCTTTTCTCTTTAAGCACCTATGATATCCTAGTTGTACTTTGAGCAATTATTTAAGATGAAATTTAGAAATGCAAGACACCTTTTTGGGAAGTGGAAGATATGTTGTTGTTCGATATTTATCGAATTGTCTACTGGGCAGTTCTTGCTCGATTTGCAGACTAGTTGTGTCTTTATTATCAACGTGTTGAGGACTTTAAGTGATTTAATTGTTTAAACGCAATTGGCGAGGCCAACTGCACGAGCACGAAGGCATCAAGACGACAACTACTGATATCTTGCTTTCTTGTTGCCTTGAATTGTTATACAACTGGCTGCTGATGAGATAGGAAGCACTCTTTTCTTTTTTGGGAGAGCCCTTTTTACTTCCGTTAGGCAAACATATATGCTAATAGTTGCTCTTGCTCTATCTTCACTCTTGCAGATATGTACTCTATCTCTACATAAGCACGGTCTTTTGCCAGGTTTGTTCCTCCCCCTCCCCAATATTTTGTTATATATTGGTTATGAATTTCGTCTTTCCTTTACTCATCTGTATTGCTCGTTTACCTGTCAAAATTCTAGATGATCTTTCTAGTGAGGTGTCTTTTGTCAAGTCCATAAATTCTTCAATATCTGGATCTTACCCTGAGTCTAAGTAATCATACAGCAAATGATGTGATTTCTTGATCGAATTTCATTTTTGTGATAGAATGTAAGTATACCATAAACTTAAAATGAGAATCTATGAGATTAAACCTCCATGGAAAGCTCTTATCTGTTGTAGACTAGCTTGATGGGCACTTGACAATAAATGATTCTTTTATAAGTCAAAATTTGCCTTGAGTGTTAAAGGGAAGGAAGTTGGCACCACTGTTTCTGCAGGTTACCACTTTCTGTCCAGTATGTCTAATACTGTACAATTTCTTGTATGAACTTAATCATGGCCTAGAATGAAGCCTGCCTGCAAATCTAGATCCCATCTTAATGAGCTTAATAATGTTGTATTCAAGATACTTTTGAATGCTTGTAAATTACATAGTTATCTTTCCATTGACATTGTTGTATGTAGGTGTTATTTGGAATTCTTCTTGCCATATATCTTCCCAACTTGGATCCTTATCCGGGCTATGTTGTGATTCAACCTGAGTCTCTCGACAACGCTGAATATGAAGCACTACCTGATGCAGAGCAAGTTTGTCCCGAGAGATATGTCAACATATTTTCCGGTAAGCAGTTTAAAGCTTGGCCTTATTCATACCAGCAGTTTCAGAATTCTAAAATTCTACCTCTTTGGATCAATACTTAGAAGAGATCATGCTTCATATTGGCTAGATACAACATACTTGTGTGATAGTTATACTTGTACTAATTTTCAGTTCATGCAATACATGTATATATACACATGCCATTAATAATCAAACATATCAGTGCAGAAATAGAGTTTACAAACAAAATTTTGATTAAAAAAAGAATGTACTTGTTGTTAATCATTCACATGAGTATAGTGTAGTTCAGAAATATAATGCAAAAAAAATATAGCTCAATGATGATGATGAAATCATGTACTCCTTTCTTGTTATTAAGTCCTCAGGCCCGATGATAAGGCAGTACAGTAATCCCAGCAGTCTCTTCTCTTTTTTAAATACAGGACAGCTGACTTTCCCCTGTATTTAATCACTCATTTCATGATTCTTTTGTTTTATTTTATCTTTTCTTCCTTTTTTTCTAGAATACTAGTCATAAATCAACACTAAACTTGCAATTTTTTCCCCCCATTATCAGAAAGATGAATAATTTGCCCTTCAGTTTTGCTAATATTTTTCCGCATTTGGACAGAAATATATTTTGCGTGGTTGACTCCATTCATGCAGAAAGGCTACAGAAAACCCCTTGCTGAAAAGGATGTGTGGAAGTTAGACACAAGGGATCAAACTGAGACTCTCATAAATGAGTTGGCTTCAGCTTACCTCCTCCTGATTTATTATGCTTTTATTTATACATACATACCACTATATGCATTATGCTTATGGCTTTTCCAGGTTCCAGAGAAGTTGGGTTGAAGAATCTCAGAAGTCCAAACCATGGCTTTTAAGAGCACTAAATAATAGCCTTGGGAGAAGGTATTGAACTATAATTTTTATGATGTCTTGCTTTTTTTAATTTTTTGATTAAAGGTTAATCCCTCGCAATAGTTTCTTTGAATATTAGACATTAGCCAAGAGAAAATAATTAAGTGTCCACTTACATTATTTTTTTTTTCTTTTTTAGTGTGTGATACAACAACATAGATCATTAATGAAACTAGAGAACTACAAATCTTGAGGATAAGATGTCTTGAATTGAGAAGATAACAAAATTGACAAGAGAAAATTTTCACCAAATCCGAGCAGTTATTTCATTTGCTTCTTTTCAAATTATTGTATGCAGTTTTTGGATTGCTGGCCTATTCAAGGTAAAGTGCTTATTCCTTGTTGTTGTTTCCTCTTCTTTTCAAATTAGTAATGTTTGATAAAAGGAACTGATTATGTAAATGAAGTTCAGATTTAAATGGTACATTTATCCAAGCATTCAGATTAAACTGATAGATGTCCATTTTTCAGTTCTTTAGCGTAAAATTTCTTCTAATACATTCTTGGGGTCAAAACTTAGAAGTTAATATTTCCCGCTCAATGCATGAAAAGATTCACTCCTTTCACACAAAAAAAGAAAGAGAGAGAGAGAGAAGAAAGAAAAAAAAAATATTATTCACCAGAATTTTGTGTAGTATTTCAATAATAAGGAGTGCTAGCTGTTTTTTCTTTCCACTCTCTTGTCTTATTTGATATATGTACCTGTTGTGTGAATTTTAATAATTCACAAGCAAGTATAGAATTATAAGTAACGGGGTCAAACCTAGAGGATGCTAAAATCTAGAAAGTTGAATATAACCTAAGTAAATTCTAATTCTAACCTAGTCAAAAGGAGAATTGAATAATAAAGCTGTGTAGAAAATAATGAAAAGTAAACAAGCAAATTAAATTAAAATGAGCAATTGAAAAACTAAAATTCAAGGGAATAAATTATAAGGTTTCAAAATCCACCATTATTTAACTTTAATAATTATCTTTTACTAAATAATTCTCCTAATTAGAGGGACAACTCGAAATCAATCTACACTCATGGATATAACAATTAAGCACAAATTAAATAAAAAATTTTGTGTACGTGCGTCTAAGAATTCAGCGTATTAATAATAAGATCATAAAGAATTAAAGAAACAATAGTAATCTATTAAGTACCTAGCCAAGATTAATTAAATAAACCTCAAACTATCAAGAATACATGATATTAACGACGAAACAAAATTCTATTCAATTATCTTGAGAAGCAATAGAAAGATAAAAGCTTTGTTAAATAGGGTTTTATCCTCAACTTCAGTATAGGAAAATTAGAAAGATATAATTACATAAATAACAACAAAATTAATAAAACCAGCCATGGATAATAGAATTGCCGCTGCTCTAGAGTCTTCTTTCCTCTCTTTGCTTAGCCGCTCACCCCTTCTTCCGTGTCTATAACATTATAAGGAGCGTGGATGTGCTCTGGGAATTTGGTCATTTCTGCCTGCTTCGCCAATGTGCTTTTCTAAATTATTTTTTTATTTTGTTTCTGAGTTACAAAGAGTTATATTGCTTTTTATATCCTTGTCTCTAATTTTCTTTTTCTTTGAATCTAAGGCTAAATTGGTATTTCACAACAACTGTTTTTTTCTTTTTCCCCTTTTAGTATTGCTTTGAAAGACACATGTAAATATATATATATATATATATATATATATATATATATATATATTTTAGTTTTTCCATTCTAAAAGGTAAATTATTTTTGGATTAGTAAGAGTAATCTGATAAATTAACTACTTGATTCTTTCTTTTATAAGATCAATTTCTGCTCATGGTTTTTATAAAATCAATTTTTTTTTAATAAAAGTTTTTTATAAAATCAATTGTATATACGTTTTTCCCTTGGTAACACTGTGGAACGCTATAATTTTTGTGTTTTTTTTTTTTTTGCAATTAATAAAAGGTAGTTGCATCTATTTATTTTTTTCTTTTTGCTCTTTTTAAATGCACTTTTCAACCTTTACATTTTGACTTTTTTTTTTATTATCAGATTATGCATTTAAATTACATGATGTTGATTAATAAGCTAAAATTAAATTTATAAGATTTAAGTAGATTTAATTAAATATTTAAATCATAAACACAAACACGGTAGCATGTGCCTAATATGCTAGTTATCTATAACAATTATAGAAAAACAAATGTGCCTAGGAAAATGTCCATTTTATTCCGGCTGCTTAACTTAATTTGTTTAATAGTTTTTTAGTTGTCGATGTATTGACCTCTAAAGACTCAAGGTAGTTGCCTATTTCGTATATATAATATAATCTTTTTCCTTTTCTTTTTTTCAATTGAGAAAGTAAAATCCGCATAAAACAAAGAGGGAAACAGTCAGTCAGCTTTTGGACATTTGGTCGAACAAAGAAAACAATATATACATGTTTTTTAGCTTAGCTTAGCTTTTCTACTCGGGGATAATGCTTAGAGTAACAACTATAGAACTAAATTTTTAATATTAATATTACACGATATGTGATTTGTTATCACTTAATTAGTAATAATATTTAATCTATTTATAGTAAATTTTAATACATCAATTAGATGGTGATAACTCACATACCACATGTATCGGTAAAAAAAATTTGGTACAATAATTGGGACCTATAAGTAGCATAGCAAAAAAAAATTTATCAATGAGAGTGAAAATAAATTTTTTAAATACAATAATAATACCAAAAAAAGCATTTGAATATATAATAGTGTTTTCAAATGACAATAGAATATGCTCGACGAATTCTCGTATCTTAAAAGCACAATATAATAATCTCGTTGTGAGTATCACATTATCAAAAATGAAATTTTTAGATCTATAAAATCTTTATAAACACACAAATTACAAACTAATCAAATTTTTAATTAAAAAAATAAGTATAAAGGATATAATAGTCCTTGTAGTTATATATATGTATATATATATCTCAACTAGATTATAGAGTTGTAGTCATCGAAAACAATAAAAAATTTTCTAAATCCTAATTTTCTCTTTCAATTTTAGTTTAAAAAATTGAATAGAAAATGAAAGTTAAAAATAAAAATTTTCCTAATTCCAATTTTCCCCTCTCAATTTTAGTTTAAAAAATTGAATAGAAAATGAAAATTGAAAATTAAAAATTAAGTTAGTCTTACGTTAAGAAAAAAAGTGATAATTCACATATTATATAAGAACAAAACTAGAAATAAAAATCTCAATGGAATCAAAGTAGAATAAAATCTTATATTGTACTAAACTATCAAATAAAAAAAATTAAAGAGGTATAATGGCCATATCTCACATATCAAAAGTAAGGATAAAACTAGAAATAAAAATCTTAATGAGGTCAAAATAGAAAATAAAATTTTAAATAGTACTGAAGAGTGAATTGAAAAAAAAAAATTGAAAGGGGACAATGGCCCCCAGTTACTCCCTGTTGACTCCAGCTCTGCTTTTAGCACTATCCTCTCTCTATATAGAAGTTTAACATGTGTCCTCTTTTGAGAAATTTCATTAAATATGCTCTAAATGAGAGCTATTTATAACCATATGATTGTCCTAATAAAACTTTAAAAAAATATGATTAGATCTTCCTGAAAATATTTAAAATTATCGAAACTTAGACTTAGTTTTTTTTTTTCACATTTTCTCGTTCTATGATTTCTCTTTTTCTATGCTTCCTCTTAATTTTCAGTATTCTTTCAACTAAATAATATTCTTAATAATCAAAACTTAAAGAAACGTAATGTGTATAGTTTAAAATAATTGGTATTTGAATTTCGAGACATTTGCGATTGATTCTGCATTAAAAATAAAATTTGGATCAATTTCTATGAATTCTGAAAATTTGGACTAATTGTCTGATAAATATTGAAACTTTTCGATGAAATTCGATGCTATTTTGATTACGTATATTTTTATAATGAAATCTGAAAATTTGACTGTAGTCATCAAAATAGCATCGAATTTCATCAAATTTCATCAAATTTCATCGAAGTTCATTGAATTTCATTAGATTCTATTATAGAAACACATTTCATTGAAATATGATCGAAATAGTATCAAATTATCATCGAAATGCATCGAATTTCATCAAAGTTAATTGAATTTCATCTGATTCCATTATAAAAACACATTTTATTGAAATGTCATCGAATTATCATCGAAATACATCAAATTCTATCAAATTTCACCAAATTCAATTATAAAAATACACTTCATTGAAATATCATTGAATTATCATCGAATTCTATCGAAATTCATCAAATTTCATTATAAAAAAATACTTCATTGAAATGTAATCGAAATAGCATCAAATTATTATCGAAATGCATCAAATTTCATTGAAATTAATCGAATTTCATCATATTCCATTATAAAAATACGCTTCATTGAAATGTCATCAAAATAACATCGAATTATCATCGAAATACATCGAATTTCACCAAGTTCCATTATAAAAATACACTTAAGTGAAATGCCATCGAAATAGCATCGAATTATCATCAAAATACATCGAATTTCATCAAAATTCATTAAACTTTATCAAATTCTATTTTTAAAACACACTTCATTGAAATGAAATCAAATGGTCATCGAAATTCATTAGATTCCTTAATAAAAATACATTTCATTGAAATTATATTAAATTTCATCTAATTAGCATCGAAATGATATCGAAATTTTCGATATTTATCGGGGTAACTAGTCAAAATTTTCTAAAAATTCTTATAAATTAATTCAAATTTAATTTTTAATGCAAAATCCATAGCAGAACATCTTAAAACTTAACTACAAACTATTTTCAATTATCCTCAGAATATTTAAACATATAAATTTCTTCATCATTGACGAGAGAGATGACAGTGAAAGAGAGCGAGAACTCGAAGTTCCATTGAGTCAGAGAGAAAATGCGGATGAGCTTTAATAGTGAATAGAGGAAGAGAAGAGAACGACTGAATGAGTGAGCGAAAGAGAGTAACCGTCGAAGAATATTTTTTCCTTTTGATTTTTTTTTTCAAAACCAAATAACTAAAACTATACTTTTAGAGATATTTTGGTTAGAGTCGTACTTTTTGAACAATTAGTAGAAGAGTCATGTACTTGTAAATAGCTCTTGTTTGGAGCATATTTAATGAAATTTCTCCTTCTTTTTTGCAAGAAATTAAATAGCATTTTCCTACTTTTTTGTATTATCAGTTTATTCTAAATAATAGAAATTTTACTAACGATACTTAAAAGTTAAAAAAAATAAAAAAAATAAAATCAAGAAAGCAAAAAAAAAAATTTTAAAAAAACGGGTCACGTGCCTTAGGTACGTGCCAAAGTGACCAGTGTCCTTAGATGCACGTAAGAGTTTTTTGCTCTACTAAGACGCCAACTCATCCTTTTTTTTTTTTTTCCTCTTTAATTTCTTCACACATTAGGTGCTGATGGAAATCCATATTTAATCCCGTACACGTTAGGCTCTCTTAATTCTATGGGCCTTGATGTCAAATTGGGCTCATGGACTGCTGGTCGCTTAAAAGTCTATTGGACTTTGGTTAATTGATGTGCTTCAAGAACAGTGACATGTTTTGCGGAAATTGACATAAATAATAGTAAGTTTAACTAAAATGACTTTTTCTAAGAGTATTTAGAAAAATAGCGTTTCTAGTAGTATTTTAGTATTTTATAACTCTGTATAATGGAGAGTCATACATTGTGACTATTAATTAGTTCTAAAAAAGTCACAATTTTATAATCACAAATTATGTGACTATTCGTAATACAATTTGTAACATTACGAGACATGTCAATTTGAAAAAGACTATTAAAAAAGCCATTTTATGCTAAATTAATACTACCAGGTCAATTTCCCCTTGTTATAGTCTTTCTTTCATATCTTCTTTTCTTACTTTGACCTACAATTCTTCTCTACGCTTCAAAGATGTTCCTCTTCAAGAAAGACAACTAATTAACTAATAATTATAAATAAAAAAACTACCAAACATAGACAAACACATATAAATACTATACTCATTGGTACCCATTAAATATTTCAAATTTTAATAGTATTAAATATATAAATACTATACTCATTGGTACCCACTAAATATTTCAAATTTTAATAATATTAAAAAGTATATTAAAGTCCGCAAATAGAGTGAAAAAAAAAAATTCACATAGTACCCATTAAAAAAAATGCACATAGAACACATAATTTATTGAAATAAGAAAGCATGCATGTTTTAAGATCAGAATTTTTCACGTGTGAAACAATCTCCTTCTCATGTTTAATGACTCAAGAATCTCACTAAGTTTACTCTAAACTTGTTGTAGATTGGATGTGATCTTTTTCAGTTTGTGGGCCCCATAGTTTTGAATCATCTGTTACAGGTTAGTTCCTTTCATGGCAAAGCCTCATCACTTTCCTTTGGCTTTTGAAAGTTAGTGTTTCCTGAGGTTATCTACTGAGATGATGAGTTACAGCAAATTAACTCAAACCTTTTTATAATCCATTTCTTACCTACAAAGTTATATCTGCACTATAAATTTATACAGTGTAGTCTTGTGTTTGAATCATGAAATTTCTAATACTCTTGTTACGATCTGCAGTCAATGCAACGAGGGGATCCAGCTTGGATTGGTTACGTTTATGCCTTCTTAATGTTTATTGGAGCGGTATGGATCCTGGCTTGTGGTAGTTGTGTACTTTGTGTATAAAAGCAGAAGCGTTTTGCTATTTTGAAACTATGTTCATTAGAGGAAAGTTAAACTAAATATGTTTAACTAAGAGACGATAAAGATATGAGAAGGAAAGTCCGCTTTTTTTTTTTTGTTTTTCCGCCAAGGAAATGCATAACAGATTGGAGGTGATTATTGGAATGAATAAAGTTGTAGTTAGGGAAAGGACTATTGGAAAATTTAAGTCCATTCAGGAATTTATAACATACACTTGGAAGAGAAAAATCTACATGTTGCATTCTATAGGAGTATGATTTTGTAAATGTTAGTATCGAAATTCCTAAGGGATTGCTTGGCATATTTATGTTTTTTATTTCTCTATGAGATGATATCATTTTTATACTTTATATTTTGACACTTTATTTAATTTGTACATTCTGTTTTAATTATTATCAATATTGATCTTTAGATTTGAAATATGTTATAAATTTATATCCTGATACTAATTTAGAGAAATTAATTTACCATGATAATTTAATAAACTTATTTTCGAATAATTTTTTATATGATTTATTTTTAATTTTTTAAATGGTATCTTGGTAAATTAACTGTTCTAAATTAGTGTCAGGATATAAATTTATAACAGAATTCAAATCTAAGAGTCAATCTGGATAATAACCAAAACAAAAGATATAAATTGAACAAAATATCAAATTCGAGGTATAAAAGTGATTTTATCCCTTTTTTTTTTTTCAAAAATGAAATCAGTGATGATGTTGTTTTCAAGATTTTTTGTTTGAAAAATTCCACATCATTCATTACAGTTTTAATTACAAAAAGTTATGTTGCCTAGCACTTAGAACTTATACTGCAAATTAATGTGTCTTTATGTATCACATGCTTTTATCTTTTTATTGCAAAGCTCTTCTGCTTCTTAGGAAAAAGCACAACTAGATGTTGCTTTTAATGTCTTTCTATTTTTGACTCATGTAAAATTTAATTCATAAAGTGTCAGCAGAAAGGAGTGCTGGTTTAAATTTATCTTTCTATCAGATGAGAACCTCATAAAGGTTTATTAATCAACTTTTTATTGACTAGTTGATTCAACTTTGTTCAGTCACTCGGGATAGTGAATGAATCTCGATATTTCCGGCATGTTCAACGTGCTAGTCTCCAGCTGAGATCAACTTTGGTAAAATCTTTTGGTTCATGAATACAGTGTGAATTAAATTTCTTTCTTGAAGATCATAAATGAGTTAGTTAGTTTTATGATGTTGTCTGATACTTTCAAATTTTTAGGTGGCTGCTATATTTAGGAAATCATTAAGACTGACTCACGAGGGTCGCAAGAATTTCCCAACAGGAAAAATAACAAACATGATTACAACAGATACTAAGGCACTTCTGGTATGCTCTTAATAAACTATATACATCTACAGAGTAATGTTGAGAAATGCTACATATATTTTCTCCACACATTCAGTTATATACAAGAAGACATTTTTTTTGCCTTTTCTATTATCCATGAAGAAATTGATATAATAACACTACATTGAGTAGGATATGATAACACTACACTGAGTCTTCTAAGATGTTGCTTGTATAACTTTGATGCATTGGGTGGTTGCGTGGTCGATAGTGGCCACCAAACTGAATTATAACTATGTAACCTTTTGGTATGTTTCAGCAAGTATGCCAACTACTTCATGAGTTATGGTCGGCTCCATTTCGTATTATCATATCTATAGTTCTCCTTTACCAGCAATTAGGAGTTGCATCTCTTTTGGGGGCACTAATGCTTATTCTCATGCTACCTATACAGGTATGGTACATTTTATGTAGTTTCATTACCTGAGGATATCTTGTTTCAATACTTTGAGAAGGTGACATTTTACTGGCTAGAGTTCACAAATTTACAATGTCTGGATTATCTGAAATTCTCAAGTGTGAGTTTTATGTTCCTCTTCTATATTTTCTCGACTTTATTTTCTTGGATAAGCTGATTTATTGGACACTGAATCAGAGTAGCTTCTATTTTAAAGTTCTTCTCCTTTCTGATTGTAAAGTAGGGTACATATTACAAACAGCTCAATTAGTCTGTGAATTGTATTGATCTTGATTGTGTCAATAATATGTACTTTCCAGAGAAAAAGAATGTAAGAAGTAAAACTTATCTTATCTCTATTTTACCTTATTGTTCTTCTAAATGATATATGAAAAAGAGTTTCAAGATGCCGAAATATAGCGATGGCATGGTTCTTTATTTGGTTTGAAGTTTTCTATGAAACGGACTCATTTCTTTGAGCATGCTCTTGTCTAATTCTATTTAATATGAATTTTTTGGGTGAGAAAAACAGACATTTGTGCTTTCCAAAGTGCAAAAAGTGACGAAAGAAGGACGGTTATGTACTGACAAGAGAGTTGGCCTCATGAACGAAATTCTGGAAGCCATGGATATTGTGAAGTACGGTTGTGTTTTAAAAGGATGTTGCTATTTTGTTTTTTATTCCATGCATTAGCACTGATTCTTCTGAAACTATTTTGGTTATGTTTCAGATGCTATGCATGGGAAGCTAGCTTCCAATCTTGTATTCAAAGTATACGAAATGAGGAGCTATCATGGTTCCGTAAAGCTCAATTACTGTCCATCGTAAGTGTAGAGAATAGTAGTCACATTTACATTTTTGCTCATATTTTTTAAGGCCATAATGTTATGATGTTGATAGTTGGTGATAAAAGTTAAATGTTGGTTACCTGTGAGACTTACTGCATTCAAGTAGAGATCTGAAGTTGTGAAATGTGCTTAGCATTTATCAAATTGATAACATTAATGTGCTTGTCATTTATCAAATTGATTACATATTCTTAACTACCATTCTTTTCCCTTTTGTTATATGTTGTAGCAGACTGCCACCAACAATATTCCATTCTTAAAGCTGTTATGCTTAAGATTAAAAGATCTTTCATGATGTTAAGTTGTGATAAGATGTAAAACAAATAATGTCGTTGTTTCTATTTGTTCTAGTCTTTGAAACGGAACACGAACAAATAAATTACAAATTCAGTTAGTCATGTAGGAAAAAGAAAATCAGAGGTACTTATAGCATATTATAGGACATTGTTTATAATTTCTCATCCTCAAAAGAAAAAAGACAAAAAAGAGTTACGATGTTCATGCAATCATGAATTGGTTCTTTCTACATGCATCATTCTTATAGTTGTCAATCTAGATGTGAAGAACATGATAGTGACAACAATGGATTGAGATGACTAATGTCATAGCCTATTAATTTTATGAATAAAAGGAATGAGGATTTGAACCTACAAATTCTTAAATCTGTCCTTGTTTATAATTTTTATATATTATCTTATACTATAGAGTTCGTTAGAATTGATAAATGATCAACTCTCTTCTATGCTGATACATGTATCTAGTTTCATCTGTTTCGTAACTTCGTATTTTTCTGATTAGTTTCCTTCTATTGCAGTTTAATAGTTTTATCTTGAATAGCATCCCAGTTTTTGTAACGCTGACATCGTTTGGAAGTTTCACATTGCTTGGTGGAGATTTGACACCTACGCGAGCATTCACTTCACTTTCTCTATTTGCTGTGCTACGATTTCCACTGAACATGCTTCCCACTGCATTAAGTCAGGTGCAGAATTTCTACTGTGATTTATATATAGCTGAATGAATGTATCTGGAATCTCCATGGTTATCTCATCTGGTATGAGATGTTAAATACTACGTATTTTCATATGCTTAGTTGATTATTTCTGTATATGTAGTTTCTCTCCTTTTTTTCAAATTTGTAACTTGCATGTTATATTCAAAAGTAAACCTTCTTTCTAGAGATTAATTTCTCTCTACCTTACTGAAGGTAATGTTTAATATCAATCTTTGATATAAATATGTTGCCAGTGTCTCTTCTGTATCGATAGCTGATTGAATAACATTTAGAATTTTATTTTGTTGAAAACTTTATTTTGTGTCTCATATCAATAGAAGTATTCGAAGCTGGTCGTGTTGCATGTTTAATATCTGAGATCACTCTGCTTTAACAGGTCGTGAGTGCAAATATATCATTACAACGCATAGAAGAGCTACTTTTAGCTGAAGAGAGAATTTTACAGCCTAACCCACCTCTTCAAAGAGGGCTTCCAGCTATATCAATCAAGAAAGGCTACTTTTCATGGGACATAAAGGTCAAGTTTGGACTTAGCTCTTATTTTCTTGCTGAGTTTTAGTATCCTTATCATTATAAGATCTATATGTTGAGCCAATAAAAGGATCTTCTCTATTACCCATATGGTGAAATTATATAGTGTATATATATACGTATAAATGCCTATACATACAAAAAATGAGACTATTTATTTTGAATAAAAGAGAAGATTGTACATAAAGAATATACCATTTTCAGATTTACGGAGAGTGTCCTTATTGTGCATATAATTGTTGGCTCTCAAGATTGCTTCTTTCTAATAACTTGAAATGGAGCTAAAGANATAAGCCTACCTTATCAAATATTGACTTGGATATACCAGTTGGCAGCTTAATTGCAATAGTTGGTGGAACCGGAGAAGGAAAGACATCACTCATATCAGCAATGCTAGGCGAGCTAACTCCTGTAACCAATGGAAGTGTTGTAAGAAGAGGGAGTGTTGCCTATGTTCCCCAAATTTCATGGATTTTCAATGCAACTGTGAGTTGATTTTCATATTTGGTATCTCTTTGTCATATGTGTACATAACAAACTTTTAGGACTATTCGTTACCACTATATGTACTAGTTATTGGGACTATTCTTCCAGGTACGTGAAAATATATTGTTTGGATATGAATTTGATTCTGAAAGATATTGGAAGGCTATTGACGTCGCTGAGTTACATCACGATCTTGATTTACTTCCAGTTAAGTGTATTTATGAAATTGACATTACCAAATATTGCTCATTAACATGGACTGTTCCAATTGTTGGCTAATTATACTTGTTTCCTTTGTTCATTTCTAAGGGTGGCGATCTAACGGAGATAGGTGAACGGGGGGTGAATATCAGTGGCGGACAAAAGCAAAGAATTTCAATAGCTAGAGCAGTATATTCCAATGCAGATGTGTACATATTTGATGACCCTTTAAGTGCTCTAGATGCTCATGTTGCTAAACAGGTACTCATACATATTTCAATCATGTTATGGCACGTTTACATAGAATGTGGAGTTTTCATCCTTTCTTTTCTTTTGAGATCGTACTACTTGTAATGTAGGACCAATAAAGAGAAAGAAGACAGATATACAATGAGAGTAAAAAGAGAGACAATTGAAGAATTAAGGAAAGGAATATAGAATCAAAATAGGAATAGTTCAAAAACAAATTTGGCAATTCATTTGAAGGTTTTAATAAATACACAGCATAAACAGACCTTTTGTAGATAGGAACTTGGGATAATCTACAAAATAAAAAATTCAAATGATATAGATTAAAATTCCTAGGTAATAGGATAAGCTTTGATCATCAATGATAATATCTTATACCACATTAGGACGACTGTTGGCATATTTTAACTCAGGTAATTTGAAATTTTTTTCTCTTGAAGTCGATGGAAATTGCAATGGTCGGTTGCATTTTCTCCAGTTTCTTTAGTTCAACAGATTCGATCTTCATGAGATTCGTTTTTCAGATTCCTAGTATCAGAATATTGGTTTGTTAAATCTTGTAAATGACATGTGAAATTTGAATTTATGAAAGTCACCTTCTTCTCCAGGTTTTTAACAAGTGTATCAAGCAAGAGTTACAAGGGAAAACAAGGTTACTTGTCACAAACCAGCTACATTTTCTTCCTCAGGTGGATAGAATTATTCTAGTATGTGACGGTACCGTTGTGGAGCAAGGAACCTATAAGGAGTTGAGTAAAGATGTAAAGTTGTTTCAGAAACTAATGGACAATGCATGGAAAACAGGAGAAAATGTGGAAGAAAAGGCTAAAAACGAACACTGCTTCAGGAATATTTCAATTCCATCTCATAATGGGATATCAAACGAGTCATTTACAGATGCAAGCAATTTAAAAAATGGGAAATTGGAGAAAATTTTCCTAATCAAGCAAGAGGAACGAGAGACAGGTGTTGTCAGTTGGAACGTGTTGATAAGGTAACTTGGTTCCTAATCTAAGATTCGTGATTCAAAAATTGACATCTTATCCTTATACAAAATTGAAATATGAATCTTTCAGGAAATTATTTTATTTTGACCATTGGTGCCGTATAATCAACTTCTTTTGTTTTTTATTTCCTTGTTTGAATGGGAATCTTCTTGTTATTTGCATTTGTCACTATTAGAAATAAACTTTTTTTGGTGACCCATTGGGCTATAATTTAATTATTTGGGCTTATGTTGTGAGTTTGACTTATTTTGATATGTGTGTGTCTAATAGGCACAGTTTAACATCCAAGTTTCTAGAGTATTCTTGTATTTGCTAGATTACTCTTGTTTTTTGTATAATTAATTAGGTAGTGGAGGTTACATGGAGCATCTAGAATCATTCTTGGAGTAGTATATATAGAGTGCTCCTCCCCCCATTTTGCATCAAGCAAAAGAGAAATAATTCAAGTAATAATACAAGTTCTTCTCTTCTACCAAAATTCTCTCTAGTTTCTTCTTTAGCCTTTCTAGCCTTAAAAACTTCTTATTTCCAACAAAGTGGTATCAGAGCAAGGTTGTGAGTTCTCTAGAAATTCTAAATATGCTCTGTGGTTGCAACTTTGACTGATCTTCCACATCAGAAAAGAATTCTTGAGATTGAGAATATTATCCATTTGTACCAAACATACTATTATTATATATCAAATCAAAGAGCTCGACGAAACGAACACGTTACCGTAAGAATCAGCCCAATCGGAGCCCGAACAAGTCTGAACAAGTCGTTGGAAGTTTACTGTCATAAACTGAGTTAACTCACTGAGTTGAGCCGAGTCAGAACTGTTTAACTGAGCCGAGTTGTTGACCAAGCCATCAAAGCTATTTGACCGCGTTGACCAACTCGTTGACCGTTGACAAAGCGTTGACTTTGACCAATTAATATATAGGTCAATCTTAAGGTTTTTTGACATTTTGAATCTATCCGTGTAGTCGAAATTTCCAAAAACTCACTCCGTTAAGAGTTATGGCTACTGACAGTTTAGCATCTCTTCAAGTTCCACCACTTCAAGGTAACAACTTTGATAATTGGACGATCAAAATGAAGGTCCTCCTTGGAGCACATGATATTTGGGAAGTAATAGAGAAAGGCTACGAAGAGCCAAGTGATGAGGCAACACTATCTTCAACACAGAAGGATAGTTTAAAAGATTCAAGAAAGAGAGACAAAAAAGCTCTCTTTCTCATCTACTAGACCTTAGATGACGATGGGTTTGAGAAAATCTCAAGTGCAACCTCTGCTAAAGAAGCATGGGAGAAACTTCAAATTTCATACAAGGAAGAAGAAAATGTCAAAAAGGTCCGCCTTCAATCTCTAAGAGGAGAGTTTGATTTACTATATATGACAGAAATTGAGTCAGTTTCTAACTACTTTTCTAGAGTTCTAATAATTTCTAATCAAATGAAGAGAAATGGTGAGAAACTAGAAAATGTTACGAACATGGAAAAGATTATTCGATCGCTAGATCTAAAATTTGAGAATATTGTTACTGTCATTGAAGAAACAAAGACTTAGGAGTCATGACGATAGAACAATTCTTGGGTTCCTTGCAAACCCACGAAGAAAAGAAAAAAAAAGATGCAAAATTTCAATGAGCAGCTCCTTAAAACTCAACTTAAAGAGAAAGAAGAAGAAACTGACAATGGAAGAGAACGTGGAAGAGGCCGTGGCCAAGGAAGAAGTCATGGATGTAGAGGGGAGGAAGAGGATGCTTTAACAACAATTATAAAACTAAAGATAGACGAAAAAGTTTGACAAGAGGTCGTGGAAGAGGTAACCCACGACATTGGCATGACAAGTCCTAAATCAAGTGTCACAACTGTCAGAGATATGGTCATTATGCTTCCGAATGTAGAGCTCCAAAGAAGGTGCAAGAAAGAGCCAACTATGCTGAAGATAAAAGACAAGAGGAAGATGTGTTGTTGTTAGCATGCAAGGAGACCAATGGGTACCAAGAAAATATATGATATCTTGATAGTGGAGCAAGCAATCATATGTGTAGAAGAAGAGATATGTTCGTAGAGCTTGACGAATCGGTGACTGGGAATGTTTTATTTGGAGATGTTTCCAAATCAACAATAAAGGGCAAAGGTAAAATTCTCATACGCTTGAGAAATAGAGAACATCAGTTTATTCCAAACATTTACTATGTGCCTAACATGAAGAGTAATATATTGAGTCTTGACCAACTCTTAGAGAAAGGCTATGATATTCACATGAAAGAAAATAGTCTTTCTTTAAGAGACAATAGAAACAAGTTAATCACTAAAGTGCCAACGACAAGAAATAGAATGTTCTTGTTACACATTCAAAATGACGTAGCAAAATGTCTAAAGGCTTGCTACAAAGATTCATCATGGCTTTGGCACCTAAGGTTTGGCCATCTCAATTTTGGCAGCCTAGAATTACTAGCAGAAAAGGAGATGGTTCGAGGTCTATCTTTTATCAGGCAACCCGACCAATTATGTGAAGAATGCTTTTTGGAAAATCAATTCAGAAGAAGCTTTCCAAGAGAATCGAGTTCCCGAGCCCATAAACCGCTTGAGCTCATACATACCAACGTGTGTGGTCCAATAAGACCAAGCTCTCTTGGTAAGAGTAACTACTTTCTCCTCTTTATCGATGATTTTTTAAGAAAGACCTGGGTATATTTCTTGAAGAAGAACTCAGAAGTGTTCGAAAAATTCAAGAAGTTCAAGGCACTTGTTGAAAAGGAAAGTGGTCAAAGTATCAAGGCAATGAGATCTGATAGAGGAGGAGAATTTACATCCCACGAGTTTCAGAAATATTGTGAAGACAACGGCATCCACCATCCTTTAATAGTACCAAGATCTCCCCAATAGAATGGTGTCACAGAAAGGAAGAAAAGAACAATCTTAGACATAGCCAGAAGCATGCTCAAGGGCAAAGGAATACCAAAGGAGTTTTGGATGAAGCTGTAGCTTGTGCAGTTTACCTGTCAAATCGCTCTCCAACAAAAAGTGTATGGGGAAAGATGCTACAAGAAGCTTGGAACGGAAGAAAGCCTGGAATCTCTCACCTAAAAGTGTTTGGAAGCATATCTTATGCTCATATGCTTGATAAAAAGAGAAACAAGCTCGACGATAAAAGTGAAAAGTTTGTCTTCATCAGCTACGATTTTAACTCAAAATGCTACAAGCTCTATAATCCAAGCAATAGCAAGACTATTATTAGTCGCGATGTGGAGTTTGACGAAGAAAGCACCTGGGAATGGCATACACAAGAGGGAAATTATGACTTCCTACCATACATTGAAGAAGAAAGCGAGCAACAAAGAATGGAACAAGTAAGAGAAGAACTGCAAGAGCCTGTTACTCCACCTACTTCACCAACGGCAAGCACTCATTAAGAAACAATACCAAGATCGTCTTCAAGCAGCAGTTCAAGTGAAAGGATACCAAGATTAAGGAGCTTACAAGACATATATGAGGTGACTGAGAATTAAAATGACCTGACTCTCTTTTGCCTTCTTGCTGATTGTGAACCATTAAGCTTTGATGAAGCTACACAAAGTAAAGAGTGGCGAGATGCGATGGATGAAAAAATAAAAGTGATCACAAAGAATGATACATGGGAGCTTGCTACACTTCCAAAATAGCATAAAGCAATCGGCGTGAAATGGATTTACAAGGCTAAAAAGAATGTTAAAGGAGAAATGGAGAGAAATAAGGCAAGATTGGTCGCAACGGGATACAGTCAAAGACCCGACATAGACTATGATGAGGTATTTACTCTTGTCGCCTGTCTAGAAATAGTATGATTGATCATCTCATTGGCTGCTCAAAATAAATGGAAAATTCATCAAATGGATGTCAAGTTTGCTTTCTTAAATAAAGTCCTTGAAGAGGAAGTCTATATAAAGCAACCATCTGGGTATGAGATTAAGGAACAAGAAGATAAGCTCCTAAAGTTGAAAAAGGCCCTTTATGAATTAAAACAAGCGCCAAGAGCATGGAATAGCTGCATCGACAAGTACTTCCAAGATAACAGCTTCATTTAATGTTCTTATGAGCATGTGTTGTACATCAAAGTAAAAGATGGAGATATCTTGATCACGTGCCTCTATGTCGATGATTTGATCTTCACGGGGAGTAATCCATCTATGTTCGAAGAATTTAAGAAAGCAATGACAAAGGAGTTCGAGATGACTGACATCAGACTTATGTGTTACTATCTCGACATAGAAGTGAAGCAAAAAGAAGATGGAATTTTCATTTCACAAGAAGGCTATGCTAAAGAGATCATCAAGAAATTCAAGATGACTGATTGCAAGGCTGTCAATACACTAATCGAATATGGACTCAAGCTATCAAAGCATGATGAAGGAGAAAAAGTGGATCCAATACTTTACAAGAGCTTAGTTGGAAGTTTGCGCTACCTGACTTGCATAAGACCTGACATTTTCTATACTGTAGGCCTAGTGAGTCGTTACATGGAATCTCCAACAATCACTCACTTGAAAGTTGCCAAAAGAATCCTTCGATATATTAAAGGTACAACTAATTTTGGCTTACGATATTCATCATCTAATAACTATAATCTTATAGGGTTATAGTGACAGCGATTGGAGTGGAGACTTAGATGATCGAAAGAGTACAAGTAGTTTTATATTCTTCATAGGAGACACTACTTTCACATGGATGTCTAAGAAGCAACCAATCGTCACACTTTTAAGTTATGAAGTAGAGTATGTTGCAGCTACATCATGTGTTTGTCATGCGATTTGGCTAAGAAATTTGTTGAAGAAATTATGCATTCCACAGAATGAACCCACTGAGATCTATATTGACAATAAATCAGCAATTACTTTAGTAAAGAATCTCGTCTTCCATGATAGAAGCAAGCACATCGATACCCGCTACCATTATATAAAGGAATGTGTTGCAAGAAAGGATGTGCAACTGAAGTATGTGAAGACTCAAGACTAAGTGGCAGATATTTTCACCAAACCACTCAAGCATGAAGATTTTCTTAAGTTGAGAAATTTACTAGGTGTCTCAAATCAAGTTTAAGGGGATTGTTAGAAATAAACCTTTTTTTGTGACCCATTGAGCCATAATTTAGTTGTTTGGGCTTATGTTGTGAGTTGGACTTATTTTGGTGTGTGTGTGTGTATGTCTAATAGCCCATAGTTTAACATCCAAGTTTCTAGAGTATTCTTGTATTTGCTAGATTACTCTTGTATTTTGTATAATTAATTAAGCGGTGAAGGTTACAAGAAGTATCTAGAATCATCCTTGGAATAGTATAAATAGAGTGCTCCTCCCCCCATTTTGCATCAAGCAAAAGATAAACAATTCAAGAAATAATACAAGTTCTTCTGTTCCACCAAAATTTTCTTTAGTTTCTTCCTTAACATTTTTAGCCTTAAAAACCTCTTATTTCCAACGGTCACAAAACCTATTGCGTCTAAGTTTGAACACTTGATGAAAGAAACTTCATGTCCTGGTATAAACTCTACAAGATATGGTTCATTTTTATGCGAATTTCAGTCACATCACAATTAATGTTAAAAATCTACTATATTTTCTCGTGCAGATATGCAGGATACCATCTGGACTATGATCTTTTCAGCTACTCTCCTTTACATACTTAAAATGTTATCGACTTTCCTCAAACTCTTACACTAGGCTTAATATTTCATACCAAGCTCCGACTAGAACACAATTAATAGAAATAAATAAATAATCCAGGTGACAAGCTCAAAGATTCCTATTTGTAAATTAAAAACTAAATAATATAGATTATAGTAAAGTCAAAGTTGTTTTGAATTGTCATTATTATTATTATTATTATTATTATTATTTATAGAAATACGTATAACATGTTTCTTTTCAACCTCATCTGATAAAAGTGCACAATGGGAATCTTGCAATATGTTGTCTTTTCTAAAGTTTTCAATTTTCCTAGATTTGATAATCTGCGAATTCACAGCATTGAATTTGGTTCTATTTGCAGGTACAAAAATGCACTAGGAGGCTGGTGGGTGGTCATCATTCTCTTAAGCCTTTATTCGTTAACCGAAGTTCTTCGAGTTTCAAGCAGTACATGGCTAAGTTTTTGGACAGATCAAAGCAAATCGAGAAGTTATAAACCTGAATTCTACATTCTTATATATGCAATTCTTTCATTTGGCCAGGTTTGTAAATGACTGATGCATATTTGTAAAAAGTATAACTTATTCTCTTCGTAAAGCTTATGATTTACTTTCTATTATAGATTTTTAGTTCTTCAAATAGTTTGAATTTTACCTATTCTCAAAAACATATCATGATATATTTAAAAGTATCCTATGGAGTTGAAAATTACAAGAAATTCTATGACAATTGTACCATAGTTACCTGTTCATCAACAACAATATTTTGTGAGATTTATCTTGTTTAACCGTAGTGTTACAGTCTTCTATTCTATTTTCTGGTATTACCATTGATTATATTTACTATCATCATGTTCTAAAGATTGATTCCTCTAATGCCTGATTCAGGTGACAGTGAAGTTGGCAAGCTCCTTTTGGTTGATCATATCTAGTATTTATGCAGCTAAAAGATTACATGATGCCATGTTATATTCGATATTGAGAGCTCCAATGGCTTTCTTCCACTCTAATCCAACTGGACGAATAATCAATAGGTTTTCAAATGATATAGGTGGTATAGATCAGAATGTTGCAAATTTAATGAATTCATTTCTGGGCCAGGTGTGGCAGCTTCTTTCAACTTTTGTGCTGATAGGAATTGTGAGCACAATATCTCTCTGGGCGATCATGCCACTTATGACCTTGTTCTATATAGCCTATCTATACTATCAGGTATGCTTGATAATATATCATTTTCTGTGCATGTGAAAAATGTAAACATTCTTTCTCTATTTAATTTAGATCTCCTGAAGTGAAACATCTTTTCTGTTAACCAAAGTATGGAACCTTATTCATACAGAGAACATCCCGTGAAGTGAAACGCTTAGATTCCATTACAAGATCTCCTGTTTATGCGCAGTTTGGAGAAGCACTAAATGGTTTGTCAACTATTCGTGCATACAAAGCCTATGATCGAATAGCCTATGTAAATGGAAAGTCTATGGACAATAATATCAGATTCACCCTAGCAGGCATGTGTTTGACTGGCTGGCTTTACATAAGGCTAGAAACATTAGCAGGTGTCATGATTTGGTTGATAGCAACATTTGCTGTTTTGCAGAATGGAAAAGTAGAAAACCAGGTGGGATTTGCATCCACAGTGGGCTTACTTCTTAGCTATGCTCTAAATATCTCAAATCAGCTTAGTAATGTACTTAGACAAGCTAGTAGAGCTGAAAATAGTTTAAATTCAGTTGAGCGCACCGGGACATATATTGATCTGCATTCTGAGGCTCCAGATATAATTGAAAGCAACCGACCCCAGCCAATATGGCCCTCATCCGGATCTATTAAGTTTGAGAATGTTGTCCTACGTTACAGGCTTGGACTTCCTCCTGTTTTGCATAGATTGTCCTTTACAATTTCTCCAGGTGAAAAGGTTGGAATAGTTGGAAGAACCGGTGCAGGAAAATCTAGCATGCTTAACGCATTATTTCGGATAGTTGAAATGGAAGAAGGAAGAATCTTGATAGATGGCTACGATATTTCTAAGTTTGGACTGACAGATTTACGGAAAGTCCTCGGTATCATACCACAATCAGCTGTTCTTTTCTCAGGTATGCAATATAAATATGGATGTTAGTCTTACTCAATCCTATATACATTTAACTAGCTGAAATATGATGTATGCATCATTGCATGAAGAAATATTTATATACTCAACATTTTTCAGGAGATAAAAAGAAGTACAATTGTGCATTTATTACATCATATGAGCTAATCCCTTAACCCGTGAATATTGGTTACACGAATTGAAAGAATGTTATTTCTTTCAGCAATGCCTTTATTTAAAACTTGTCGTTTTAATTGTCATTTACTTTTTTCCAGGAACTGTACGATTTAATCTTGATCCTGTCAGTGAGCATAGCGATACTGCTCTTTGGGCTGTGTTAGAAAGAGCACATCTTAAGGATGTTATTCAAAGAAAACCATTTGGTCTGGATGCAAAGGTATAACCTAGAAAATTCGTACTTTATTCGAGTGAATATTTAGATTTGTTGTTATTTATAGAAGAACATTACATCTATTTAGCACCTAAAATAATTGGAATCCCTATATTGGAAGTTTCTTCTCTAACTTTTGATTAAAGCAAAACCTTACAATACTCAAAACATCGTTCTTCAATTGTTTTATTCGATGAAGCATTGCTTTTCGACTCTCAGAATACCAAATGCTTAAGAATATGTTTTCGTAGTTGATACTTGAAGCTTAGGAAAGTGAGAAAAGAAAATGAAATGAATTGATTTATTTGTTCAAATGACTTGAGAGTTTAAGATGAGAAAGATGAAAATTTACTGAACAAAGGGTAACCTATTTTTATTTGTGTCTAGGTTCTTGAAGGAGGGGAGAATTTCAGTGTTGGACAAAGGCAATTACTAAGTCTTGCCAGAGCCTTGCTACGTAGATCAAAGATACTTGTTCTTGATGAAGCGACATCAGCTGTTGATGTCGAAACTGATTCTGTTATCCAGAAAACTATTCGAAAAGAATTCAAATCCTGCACAACATTGATTATTGCTCATAGGTTAAATACCATAATCGACAGCGATCAGATTCTTGTTCTCAATGCTGGTCAGGTATAATTCCTCGAACTTCAGTATTTCCTTCTTACAAAGCCTATTTTTCAGTAGTCGAAACATAATGCCTACACTTTCACAGAATTCATGAAACTGGTCAAGTTTGTAATCAACTATGTTAGCTTTAATAAAAGAATCATTATTAAGTAAATGGTTTTCAACGTTTCCTTTCAGGTTCTCGAGTATGATTCCCCACAAGCACTATTGTCGAATGAAGAAACTGCATTCTCAAGAATGGTTCAAAGTACAGGACCAGCAAATGCTCAGTACCTACGTAGCTTAGTACTAGGAGAAAAATAGAACAAGATGGGCATAAATCATTTTTCAGGTTCCAAGCAATAGAAGGTGGTCATGTTTCTATAGAAATGTTCTATAATTACATCCGACATGCATAACTCAGGATAACATGAGACCTGAACGAATTAAATTAGCTAATGAGATTAAGTAAAAGACACAAAAAATTAAGTAAATAATGTATTCTAAGTTCTAGCTATGTTACTTTCGGAGTGTTTTCATATTTTCATTTAGAACTAATAGGGATATCTATAAATGCAAGTAGTTTATATATTCTTTTCCTAGATGTCTAATTTTACAGCTTTTGTTAATGAAGTAATTTTGCCTAAATTCATATGAGTAATGACATGTAAATTCTCTTGGTGTCTTCTTTTCTTTTGTTTTTATTTTTCTAATAGTCACAGTTTTGTCGAAACAATTAATTTCTCTTGGTGACATGCAATATTGAACAATTTCATATCTTTATTTTTCCTCTATTTCTTGCATGCTTCAATTCTAGCTCATCACAAGCTCCGATAAAAAGAGTTTGAATCTGCACTTTTCATTTCTTCCTTCTGGTAGTTCAAGTTGGAGACCTTTTTCTTAAGTTTATGTTCTCTAATAGGAAGTCTTATTTGAGTTGTAATTTAATACTAAAAAAATATCTCATATTCTGAAAATAAGGATGCTTTCAATCCAAATTTTTTCTCATCATACTTTTTTTGCTTTTTTTTTTTTCAAGTTTTGGTGCGATGAGGATACAGATGACTTTGAAGACACACCCGTTAAATATAGAGACTTTTTTTTAAAAAAAAAAAAAATTACTACTTGGAATTATGACTTGTTAAATTCCTGTATTTGAGTGATAATTTTGAAATTTTATGCATAAAAATGAATAATCATAAAAAAAATTTATCTAAATTTATAATTTTAAGAACCCCAAAAAATGCAGGTAATACATCTTTTTTTTTTCTCCAATTCATTTTGTTTAGTTTATTTTCTCTTAAATATTATAACGTGCTCTTCACGAAAGGTTTTGATCAAAAATTTAACATTAGATTGCAATTTAGACAGTCTATAGAATAAATTGATTCAAATCGAGAAATTCAAGATTTAATTATTACAATTGGAACTTTGAGAACTAAATTAGGAATTTTACAAGTGGTATAAAAACTAGCTGATACAATATAGTATGATACAGCACGATTAGTAACCGTGCTTTGTACAACACAACAAAGTCGGATAAGTAACTGTGCTCAAGCCAACATAGCACAAGTACGACATGTAGCATGCAAACGTATATGCCATATTAGTGTTTAGTAACTATGTGATGATAATGATGAGGATGATGCATAGACTTGTATCAAATTATGGTTTTCTAATAATTAATCGATTTTATGAATGGTGAATACAAAATTGTGAATTGGTTCACTAGCTGAAATTTTTGAACTTTTCAAATTGAAACATTTTTGCAAATTGGAAACCTTTTGGACCTTTTTACAACTAAACCAGGAATTTTTAAATTAAGTAAAATTCCTACTTTGTTACTGGCTTAGGGTTCGACCCATGACGTGGCATGTCAGGCATGACCAAGTACAAAAATTTCACCGAACTTTAGGTGAATATTCAGTAAACTAAGGGTACTGAAATATCTTCTAGGAGTAAAAAGAAAAAAATTGTAGAAAATATTTGGAAAGTATTGTTGAAAGTTTGGTAACAAAAAAAAATTGGAAATTTGTAGTGTAATTTTTCTAAAATTTTGAAGAAAAACTAGAAGAAAAAAAAAGTTAACAAATTTTCTTTTCTTTAATGGATTTTAAAATTATAATAATTTTACTATTTTTACAACATTTTATACACAATCTACCATATATATTTCAATGCATATTCTTTAGCTTTAGTATAAATATTTTTTACAATCTCAAACGTAACTTGTTTTTAAAACATTAATTCTACTAGTTATGTTAATTTGTTTCATCCAATATTTGTGGCATATTCATGTATTTCTAAGAAATATAATACTTTTTTAAGGTTTTAAATTATACTAAACTTTTATTTGTTTTTTATTTATAAATAAATTTTCATAAATTTGTATATATTTTTTTAAAATTTCCACAAATATCGATATTGTCCTCAATATTTTCTTAATTTTAGAGTACTAATATTTTTGTTTGTAACATGACAACAGTCATAACACGATTAAGAATAATAACTAGTTTGTGAAAAATTAAACTTAAATTAATATTATGTAAAACATTTGACATAATTTTAATTTAGTAGATCAAAATTAGAAAAAATAAAAATAAAATAATTTCCATGTATATATATTGTGTCGATTTCTAATTTCTAAGAAGAAAAATAAAAATACATTAAGTTTAGCCAAAGAGTTGAAACATATTGATGGTCTAAGGGCAAAACCCACTTTGAATAAGAAGCCCTTAAAAAGTTAAGGAAGAAAAATAAAAGGGTTTTTAATACGTTTACCTATAAAAATAAAAAAGAATTACAAAAGTACGGAGATCACTTTTTTTTTTAATTTTTGTACAGTTTTTATTAAAAAAATATGACTTTTTAATAAGTTTTTTAAAAAATACCATTTTATTTTTTGTCACTAGTTATCAGTACTCAAAAAATAATTATCGGTTACTAGCTACTATTTAAAAAAATGACATTTTTTTAAAAAAATTGCATTTGTCTAATAAAAACTATATCGGATTTACAAAAAGCAGAGACTATTATTAATGTAAAACAATAGTAAAAATTTAGAAAAGACGAGAGAAACAAGATAAAGAGAGAGATTTAAGAAGAAAAATATAAGAATTAGAAAAGGAGATAGAGAACTTTAGAGAGAGGAGAAGAATATTAGAGAGAGAATTTCTAAATATTTATATATCATTAATCAAGACGTAAAAATAATGAACATAGAAGAGCTTATTTATAGAGAAACTCTTAGACAAAACTAAGAAACTAACATCTTTTAGAAATTATCATAAAAGAGAAATATCAAACTAGTTACTCAAAATTAAATAAAAATTAATAATTAAATAAAATATAATTATATAATCCTAAAATAATCTAATTAATAATAATATAGATTTCTATACTCACATTCCTCATCATTCTCCTGGGTTCGAGAACTTGATTCCAGCAAGTTAAAACTTTGGTAAACCATGAAGCAAACAAAACCAGAAGAAATTCTTCAATTGGAAGTCTTGATTTTTGATAAAAATATAGGATTTGTAAATAATACAATTGAACTACTTTCTCTGCATAATAGATATAGAAGAGAATATAAGAGGTCTTGGAACACCTCAGTAAGTAAATATATCTATCTCATTGAAAACTAGTCTAATAGTCATATTAGAAAGAGAATTAAATAAATGTACATTAGATCTAAGAGAAACTTTAGGAAACTTATATGGACTAGGACCAATCACTAAAAGAATAAGATCACAAGTTGGGGAAATAATAGTGGTTTCAATAATACTAGCTAGAATTATCTTTTTCATTAGACTAAATCATTTGTTCCTAAACCGAATTATTCTTCTCAGTAGATTCAACTATCTCTTCCTTCTCAACTATCTCGTCCTTTTCAACAGATTTAGCTCTCTCTTTCTCTCTCTTAATAGAAATTTTACAAACTAGCTTATATGAAGTGGTAATAATATACCTTAAGTCTTAGCAAAATTCGCTAATATTGGCTAAATTGATTTTCATGTTGGCTATATTTTTGCGAATGCTACAAACTAATGCAGGATCAATCGTAGGCTGACTAAAAAGAGTTTTAATTTCTGGAATGTGACTGACACTAGGTTGATATAAGAACATCTTTTCCAACTTTTTTTTTATCTCAACCCAAAAAATGATAGGCAGATGATAGAAATATTCAATTTCATATTTTACTAGTTTCCATTAAACTTTAGCAAGTCCAACTAATTTCCAACTAGCATAATGAATACAGAGATTATCGATAAAATAATGATATTCAAAGAACTCCTCAAGAGTACTTACCCAAGCTAAAAATATGGTATAGTATGAAGTACCATCATAGGTAAAAATATCTCTTATTATCCTATCATTGTGTTTCATCTCCTCAGGGTAATAATTAGAGTGGCTATAGTATTGTTGAGGATAATATGGAGCACAATCATATTGTGAATCATGATAATATCAATTATCCTTATATAGTTTATGGTAATAATATAGAGAATAAATCGGAACACTCATATTCAATAATTAGAATGGATCAAAACTTATTTATGATTTTCTAAACTACTAAAACCATAAGAAAAATCTTCAAAGGTAGAAATTATTAACAAATAAGGGTGTAAGTGTAGAAATCTTTAAGATGGAAATGTTGACTTATGAGTATAGGGTTTGAACATTTATGATTATTAGAATTCACAAAACAGTAGCTGAAACTTGAGTTGTAGATTGGTATCGGGTGGAAGTTGATGACTAGCAGCGACACCGGAGAAGGACAATATCAACGTTGATTGTAATGAAAGTAGCATTAGCATTGGAGGCTTGTGGCGGCTAGTGGAAGTGGGTAGTGCTCGGAGATGGGGCAGTGGTGATGGAGAAGAGAAATACGTTTCTCTTTACTGTAATTTTTTTTGTTTATTTTCTTTTTTTTTTTACTTTTGTTTTTTTTTTCGGATAATATGTTGTGTTAAAGTTGAGGAAACAACACGATTTTTTTGAATGAAAATAACAAAAAATTCTTAACTAGACTAAAGAAAAAGAAAAAAATATAGAAAGATTTTGGCAGAGAAATGATTCAGTTTAAGGAAAGTGAACAAGGTTGTGATACCAAATGATATAGAACAAAAGTGAACATTTAGAAGAGACGAGAGAGAGATTTAGGAAGAAGAATAGAAAAATTTAGAGGAAGAAAGGAAGAACTTTGGAGAAAGAGGAAGAATATTAGAGAGAGAATTTCTGAATAATTGTATGTAATTAATCAAGTTTTGAAAATCATGAACATAGAAGAGCTTATTTATAGAGAAACTCTTAGACAAAATTAGAAAACTAATATCTTCTAGAAATGATCATAAAAGGAGAATATCAAACTAGTTACCCAAAACTAAATAAACCTTAATAATTAAATGAAATATAATTATATAATCATAAATAATCTAATTAATAATAATATAGATTACTATATTCACGATCCTCATCAACCATAATTTTCTAATTATTTTTTCTTTCCAAAAATATCGTCCATGAACGAATTGTCACAAAATAAAATTGTTGGATAGAAGCCAACATAGTGAAGATGTACTCAAACTATAAAAATTTATATTATTAATATTTGATGTAAACTAGACTTAATTTTTTATCTATATACTATGATATATTTTAGGGGGTACCAACTTAGTTGTGATGCACTCGACATGTAGAAGTTGAAATTAATTCTCATTTTTCATATACTTGTAATATTCAATTTAGACTTATTGTTATATAAAAGCCTATCTTAATTTATATATAATTTCTTTTTATTATGCTATAATTAATGACTAATATTTTATAATCCCTTAAAATAAATTTGTATTAATAGTTTTACAACAACTAAATTTGAAAAAAAATCAATATTTTATACTATTATATTACAAGAATAATACGAGTGTGAAAATAGAAATAGTTAGACAGAAAAATCATATATGATATAAAATAATAAACATAATTAGACATGAGAATAACATAATACTAGAAAGGACTAAATTTTGGCACAAAAATGGCATTTTACAATAAATATAATATTAAGCATGATAATAGCACAGTATCAAAAATAAGTATAATAGTATAATATTGAAAATAAGAAAATTAAGCACAAAAATAAAGAAGTACAATAATGGTATGAAAACAAGCACATGCATAGGCATAACATAAACATAGATATGGATCAAACATAATACAATACAAGTCATTAATACACCACAACTAAACAGACGTGGATTTGCATGACCTAGTTAACATCATTGGTTATAAATGAGTATGAAAATTTATAGTCTTCATTAGAAATCTCAACACTTTACAAGTTGATAAAATTTCTACAAAATAATATCTTTCTACATATTTTATTGCGTTTTTGATATAATACCTCTTAATTAACAATTTCATGAAATTCTAAGAAAGCATCTAAATATCCCTTACAATTTCAAAGAAGATCGATGACATCCACACTAAAATTTCATGACACTTCCATTGTAGTCTTTTTGGAAACTGGATTTTGGAGAGAAAAAAATTAGAGGCAAATGTCATGGAGAAAGAAAGAAAAAAAATACTTTTCCAAAAAGTTTATAGAATTTTATTTTGACATTTTTTGTTTTATTAATTAATGTGTCAAAATTCTATATACTTCAAACTCTTTTTTTTTGAATTTTTTTTATAATTTTTTATTTCAATCCAAACAAAAGAATATGGAATCCCTTAGAATTTTTTTCTTTTTTTACTCAAAAAATTCTCAGCCTTGCCTTTTTGTCCCTTTCTTTATACAGAGTCAATACATTCTTCCTTTCTTTTTAGGTTAATGTCTTTTTTTAATCGAACTAACAACTAACAACCACTCTTATGAATATTATAGAAAATCCAGGGATTTGAATATGATAGAAAATCTTTGTTTTGTCAAATTTGTTGTTAGTTAGAAAAAAAAAAACTAAAAAGGCCTAAAACCTCATTAGATTTATTTGTAATTTCCAGCTTATTTGGTCACGCTTTTTAAGACTCATTCTGTATTTGTTCTTTGACGTTGGAAACCGCCATGGATCTGTTATATTGGGTTGCTCTCTAACATTAACTTTCATATTTCTCATACCTATCACGAAAGGAATTCTATTATAGATATTTTAGCTTCTAGGGCTACGAATATTCAAACTCTAATTTGGTGGCATACTGCTCATGCTTTCATCTATACAACAATCAATAAAGACTTTTCTAAACTATGTAACTTTTGTTTTTCTTAGTGGCTCATATTGTAACCCAGCATGCTCTTTTTTTCTTTTTATAGTTTTTGCCTTTGGATTTTACCCAAAAAAGTTTTTTTACCAAAGTATTGTTGGGAGATAAAGACAATAGTTTTGTTTCAGCATAACTATGTGGCTCTTTATAGAATTTTTCTTTTCTGTTTTTTAGTTGCTATTTTAATTCTTCTTGAGGATTGTTTCTTTCTTAACATTATGTATCCTTCTTCTTATTTAATTTTAATAAATTACAGTACCATTTTATCAAGGGGAAATTAGAGAATATACACAGTCTTTTACAAAATAGTATCAAATATACGATATACAGTATTTTTTTAGAAGAGAAAAATTACACTTATTTCTCCCTTTGCTCCTCTGTTTCTCTCGCCCAATTCTGAGAAGTTGGCAATTTTATCTCTCAAAATCTGTCAAAGATATTTTTCCTTCAACCTCATGAACTCTATCAATGGCTCTCTCCGTAGATTTGCTCCTTTTATACCGAATATTCTGATTCCTCTCGACCCCATATGGTTAATTCTGATGACTCATTTTAACTATGTTTCGAAGTTGTACGACACTCAGCTTACCTCATTGGTCTTCTCTTCTTTTCAACCTCGTTGTGTCTTTATATTCTCGTCCATTTAGTTTCACCTTTTATTCATATCGATGAAAGCCTCTCTCTACTTCAGCTAGTATGTTGACGCTTGTCTCCTACTTCCTCACCTTCGCAACCGGGTTTGGGTCAGTCAACTTCGACCCATTTGATGACAAGTTTCTACAAATCCCAAGTATTTTTGGAGGAAGCCATTATTATTTTTGTAGTCCAAAGATTTACTCT
Source organism: Parasponia andersonii (assembly GCA_002914805.1). Lineage (NCBI taxonomy): Eukaryota > Viridiplantae > Streptophyta > Magnoliopsida > Rosales > Cannabaceae > Trema > Trema andersonii. Next base: position 704,591 of record JXTB01000043.1, read on the forward strand.
TTCTTTTTGTTTTAAGAATTAGTATATACGTTTAATGCCCCAAGTCTCATATCAGGTATGCTCTGGGAAGATCATGAGTATTTATGTAACACCATTGGGCCTCACCCAAAAGTACTAACTTGAAGGTATTTTTGGGCTCATGGACCATCGCTTAAATAGCCATAATCTTCCCAGAGCATACTCAATGTGGGACTTGGGGCATTACAATCTTTCCCCGTTAAGGGCCTAGTATCCTCGCTAGAGGTCCATATTCAATAGCCCACATATAACTCCTATAGGTGGGGTCCACATTCACCATGATTTCGGCCTGTGGCAGCCTTCCAAGGCCCACACAAGTATGGACTAGGTTAGCGCTGATACCAAATGTAACACCATTGGGCCTCATCCAAATCGTGGTGAATGTGGACCCCGCCCATAGGAGTTATATGTAGGCTATTGAATATGGACCTCTAGCGAGGACGCTAGGCCCTTAACGGGGAGAGATTGTAATGCCCCAAGTCCCATATCGGATATGCTCTGGGAAGATTATGAGTATTTAAGTAGTAGTCCATGAGCCCAAAAGTACCTTCAAGCTAGCACTTTTGGATGAGGCTCAGTAGTGTTACAATACGTTTCTAAGGGTTTAACTAGATTATGTGGATAACAATATCTAGAGTTGGGATTGTTATATTTTTGGATTTTTTTGCATAATTCTATCTATTTTGCTGATGTAAAAGTTTGATAAAGCATTAATTAAAAGTTGAGTTTTTTTTTTTTTTTTGGTAAAATCTTTGAAGAAGAAAATTTTTCTATGTTGTTCTAATAACTAGTTTTGTTTTTGTCAAGTTTTATTTGATATTTGGCTTAAAAATCAAGTGCCTTGCATCATAGGTTGAGAAAGGATTTATAAGGAGTGCCTAGTATTCAATTAACTACTCTTACATTTCTAATTTATCCTTAAAAACATCAAATGTCTCTTAGAACTTATTACCATATTGTATACACAAGGGTTAGAATAGAGATGAATTCTGATTTAATTGATGAAACTGGCTAGTACTTTGAATTTGTAATCTTGTTTTCATATTCCAATAATTATATGCTTATTCAGGTCTTTTGGATTTGTTGCATAATGGAATACATGAATACAAGTTTAGTATATCTTTTAGGCTCTCACACTATTTGAATTGAATTTTTATAGTTTATAATTACATGTATTTGTGGATTCAATAATGAGCTTTGGTAATATTCTAAAGTATAGTTTTGACGTTTAATGTGTTCCGAACAATAAGTTTGTTGATCTCCAAATATAGGAATGGTATGGATTTGTTGGGTTTTTCAATCTTTTGATTCTTGCTTTTCCAATTTTTTTTCTTTTTTTTTTTTAAATATTTGTTAAGTTTTAGTAGTTATTGATAAAAGTAATGGGAGTAGGGGATAACAACAACCGTAACGGAGCTAGTGTATGTAGCTCTAGCTTTAGCCATCACCATCGACGGTGAACTTGGCTAACAACTAATCTAGCTACACCGAGCAAAGTAGCAATCACACTAATGGTTCGACACCTTACTCAATTAAGAATTTTGTCCTTGTATGTATTCCCCTATTAAGAGATTTAAATGTCTGAATCTATATTGGAACTTGAAAAACATTATATTATATTGTTTTAATTCTGGATTTTTTTCCTTTCTTTTTTTTTTTTGGGTTTTTGGTTCATTCTTAACAAGTTATTGTTATCCTAAATTTTTGGTTTTACCTCGTGACTTATAACTAGTAACCTGTTCCAAGTAACGAACTATTAGTTTAAAAACTAATTTCTAAATTGATAATTGATAACTGGTAATCAAATTGGTAATTGATAACTAGTAGTTAGATTGGTTATTAATGATAAGATTGTTTAGAAATTAGTAATCAGATTAGTTGCTCGTAAATTAATTGGTTATTAATAACCAATAAATAAAGTTACCAGTAACGAGATCGTCTAGAAACTAATAACTAGATTAGTTGTTCATAAATTAATCAGTTATTGGTAACTAATAAAAAAAGTTATCAGTAATGAAATTGGTAATTGGTAACTAATAATCAAATTGGTTATAACTAATCAACTACTAGATTTCAAATTGATAACTAGAAACTAGTAACCAAATTGATAACTTACTGATAACCAAACTAACTAGTAACAAAATTGATAATTGGTTGCTAGATTGATTACCGATAACAAGATCATCTAGAACTGATAATCAGATTGGTTTCCAGTAAATTAATCAGTTACTGCTAACTAATAAATAAAGTACTAGTAATGAAATTAATAACTGATAACTTGTAACTAGAATAGTTACCAATAACTTATTACTAGTTTAGAAATAATTTTTT
>JXTB01000043.1:706951-755598 GCA_002914805.1 Parasponia andersonii
CCAGATTAGTAATTGGTAACTAGCAACCAAATTAGTAACTTACTGATAGTCAAAGTATCTAGCTACGAAATTGGTAACTGATAACTAGATTAATTACTAGTTACGAGATCGTCTAGAAACTAGTAACCAAATTAGTTGTTGGTAAATCAATCAATTACTGTTAATCAATAAACAAAATTACTAGTAATAAAATTGGTAACTAGTAACTAGTATTCAAACTGGTCCACTATGAAGAGAGAGAGACAGGAAAAAAGTAGTTTTTTTCTCTCTTCAGAGGAGAAAAAAGAAAATTCGTGCTTCATTTATTTCATTTATTTTGATAAAAAGAAATATAAAGAAAAAAAGAAGGAAACAAAGAGGAAAAAAAAATACAAATAAGAGAAAAGATAATTTAAAACATGAACAGAAAGAGAAAAGAGTAGGGTAGAATAAAAAAATGGGAAATGAAATAAAAAAAGAAAAATAGGTAGGTTTAGGTTATGTTCTAGATAAATGCTCATAATCTCATGTAGTTATACAAATCTTTAAGAAATTACCCCATATAATATAACTAAAATCCATATTGCCCCATATAATATAATTAAAAACCATATTGGTTATTAGCGATCAATTTGGAAATAAATAACTAAGTTATTAATATTCATCAGAGTAATTATTAACTAATAATTAAATTGGTTTATGATAACTAATAACTAGTAAGTATTTTCCACACTAATAGAAAAAAAAATTAGTAATCAAATTGCTAATTTATGGAAATTAATCTTGTATATAGCTAATATTTTGGAAACCGATAACTACTCATTAGTTTGAAAATCAATAATTAGTAATCTATGTGATTACAAGATTACCATTGGTTACCAAATATTTGTTATTTGTTTCGATAGTTGATTATCTATAAAAACTTAGAAAATTATATATTGTAATCTAATGAGTTTTCATTCCTCTTAATAATAATAAACCACATCCAACAGAAAAATTAAAAATATTATTCTCAAAAAAAGAAAAAAGAATCAAATAAAAATAAAAAATAAATATGTTTTTCCCATTCCCGAAAGGATTAAAAAGGAAAATGAAAAAGAAAACAAGTAAAAATAATTAAAAAAAAGGAAAGAAACGAGGAAGATAGAGGCCAGATTCGAAGCATGCATTTGAATATGGAGCGAAAAGGACGTTACCTAGAGTCTGGCATAAATTTCAGTGTTTAAACAGTATTTAATATATAAATATTATTTGCAAAAGATGACTTAAAATTACAAGATCGGTCATTTTTGAAAAATGCCAACGCAAGCGGTACAGAAGCCGATTATTTTGGTTCACCGTATTTTCGTAATATTTTTCTGTTTTTACCGTGAAAGCCTAAAAAGCCCTTTTATCAAAGAAAAGAATCCCGTTACAAACACCAATTCTATTTCGCCACGTATTATTCGGCCCACATAAAAGGGACCAATTTGAAGTCAGGAAGTATCATTGGGCCCCACATATTAATATCTAAATCTAGTCACCGAATTATTAATCCAACACTCTCTCCCCAAAACCCCATTACAAATACCACTTCTATACGTAATATATTGGATTCAAGTGAAGTGTGAGAAAGAGAGAGAGAGAGAGAGAGAGAGAGAGAGAGCAAACATGGGTTTTGAGCCACTAAGCTGGTACTGTGAGCCAGCAGCTTATGGGTTATGGGGAGAGCTAGTAGACAGTGCTTTTGGATCTTACACTCCCTGTGTTGACTCGCTAGTGATCTCCATTTCTCATTTGGTTCTTCTGGGCCTCTGTGTATACAGAATATGGCTAATCAAGAACAAGAATTCCAAGGCACAAAGGTTCCAATTGAGGTCAAAGCACTACAGTTACTTGTTGGGTCTGCTAGCTGCCTATAGCACTGCTGACCCAATACTGAGGTGGGTGATGGGTGTTTCACTCTTTAACCTGGGTGGCCACACTGGTGTTGCTCCTTTCGAGGTGGGTTTTGGTTTTCATGTCATCTTGATCAATTATTTTTAGCATATTTATTTATTATTTATTATTTTATTTTTTTTAATTTCTTGCTTATCATTATGGCACTTGTCTTTCAAATGTACTGCATGTGCTGCATTTGAATAAGTATGTTAATTCCCATTGTATGAAAGTTGTAAGCCTGTAATCACCTTTTTAGCAAGTTAGGAGATGTGAAATCTAATTTTGCTAGCAGAGGGATTATATTTTGCACTGAGACTAATGTGGTTTGCCCAAACATGCAATTTGACTTTTCTTCTTACAGATAGTTTCTTTGATTATGGAGTTTCTTGCTTGGGGCTCTATACTGGTCATGACTGGACTGGAAACTAAAGTTTACATCCGGGAATTCCGGTGGTATGTGAGGTTTGGAGTCATTTATGTGTTGGTGGCAGATGCTGTGATCCTCAATCTTATTCTTTCAGTTAGGGACTACTACAAAGGGTTAGTTCAGCTCCCATTCATAAAACAAATTAATTAGCACATGGTGTATTTAGTTATTTATTTATTTCCTCTGTAATATGTAGAATTTTTCCTCCCTTTCCTTTTTAAGCACCTATGCAGGTTGATATATATTATATTTTGAATAGAGACGAGAAATTTGTATTACTAGAAGATAATAATACAAGAAGGGGACAAGATGACCCCAGAGAAAGAAACTCAGAATCTAAATCAGGAACAAATCAACAAAAAATTAGAACAGGTTCGACCACCCCCTTAGCAAATCAGCAAATATCCAATCCCTAAAATCTTTTTGTTTCCTAACCCATAAAGCTACCCACAACTGTATCTTATCCCATAAACCATCTGCAGAACCATATTCTTCGCTAAAATTTCTGGAATTCCTTCCACCCAAATAGCCCACAATGATGCTCAAGTTCCACATAGTTTTTCTGCCTCCTTTCCATTGTTGATCAGAAGCTATGTGAATCCAGGACAGAAGATCACCTAGAATTACACAGCTTAAGCCAAATTCATTGCATAACCTCCACCAAATTTTCAAAGAAAAATCACAATGAAGGAAGAGATGATTCGAAGATTCCTCCTTTCTTTTACATAGTTCACACTAATTTGGGGAGATACTTTGCTAAGGTCTTCTCCTTTGAAGTGTCTCTTAGGTATTTAGCTTCCCAACATCCACAGACCAAGCAAAGAATTTCACTTTTATTGGAACAGAAACTTTCCACACAAAATTGTACAGAGCAAAATCATGATAGTCTTCTTCCTCACGTAGAACATAGAAGGCAAATTTGCTGGAGAAACTTGAAGATCTATCTGGAGACCATACTCTATGATCCTCAGTTTCATCAATAATAGTAACCTGAGCCAGCATTCTTGATAATGCTACAAAACTTGTAAATTCCCTCTCATTCAAGTTTCTACGAAACCGCAAATTCCACCTGCAGTGTCTGAAAGCGATATCTGATTGAAAAACCCTCACCTCAGAAATGGTAATATTTTTGGCTGAAGATAAGTTAGATAACCTTTATGAAACAGACAAAGGGTTAGAGAAGGCTTCTTCCCCGCACCACCGATCCTCCAAAAACCTTATCCTCTTCCCATTGCCCACCTTGATCCTATGCAGGTTGACATAAGCAATAGATAAAATCCCAAATCCTAGTTGTCCTTACTGTATTTTCATTTTTTTTTAATCTTAGTCCTTTTCTAGTTATAGGGAATAAAAAGTACATATTTTGATACATTTTCCTTCTATGTATTTTGTTTTTGTTTCGACTAGTGTATTGGGAAGGATGAGGTTTTATTTCTGTAGCAATTGTTTGAGATTAGTTGGTAACTTTTGTGGAAACTCCTACAATTAATTTTAGAAATGCATGAGTAACACCTGTTTAGGAAGAGGAAGATATGTTGTTGTTTTGCTTTTATACAATCGTCTATTGGTTTGTTCTTGCTTAATTTGCAGAGATTAGTCGTGTCTTCATCTGTGTGTGTTGGGGAACACAGACAATTTTAATTATTTACATGCATTTGGCAAGGCCAGCCACACGAGCAAGAAGGCATCAAAACAACAACTATTGATATCTTGCTTTCTTGCTGCCTTAAATTGTAGCTGCTGATAAGATAGGAGGCACTCTTTTTTCTTTTTCTGTAGAACCCCTTTTTATTTCGATAAGACAAAACTACATGCTAATAGTTTATTTATCTTCACTCTTGCAGATATGTATTGTATCTCTTCATAAGCACGGTCTTTTTCCAGGTTTGTTCCTCCTCCTCCCCAACATTTCTTCTGTGTGGTTATGAATTTTGGCTGTTACCCATACTTATCTACTTTTGGCTTGTTTACCTGTCAAAGTTCTAAGCAATCTTTGTAGTCCGGTGTCTTTTGTTGTACTTAACTTAGGCCATTCGAAAACCTTGTTGTAAATTGAACTGTAATGTAACGTGTATCACATCCTTGTCATAAAAACTATTTATACTGATATGATAGACCACTTGTTCTAAATATTAAATTTTGGTAGAGATATTATATGTAAAATGCTATATTCAAGTTGCTTTTTAATGCTTGTGAATTAGATAGTTATCTTTTCATTGACATTGTTATATAGGTGTTATTTGGAATTCTTCTTGCCATATATCTTCCCGACTTGGATCCTTATCGGGGTTATGTTGTGATTCTCCTTATTGGGGTTATGTTGTGATTCAACCCAAGTCTCTTGACAATGGATATGAAGCCCTATCTGATAGTTATCTTTCTAATGCTTGTGAACTAGATAGTTATCTTTTCATTGACATTCTTATAGGTGTTATTTGGAATTCTTCTTGCCATATATCTTCCCGACTTGGATCCTTATCGAGGTTATGTTGTGATTCAACCCAAGTCTCTTGACAATGCTGAATATGAAGCACTATCTGATGGCGAGCAAGTTTGTCCCGAGAGACATGTTAATATAATTTCTGGTAAATAGTTTAAAGCTTGTCATTGTTGATACCAACCCTTTTAGAATTCTGAATTCCATCTCTTTGAATTAATACTTATAATAGAGCATGCTAGATAGTGGCTAGAAACAACATAATTGTGTGGTAGTTCCACTTTAATAATACTCTGTTCATGCAATACATGTATATATAGAACACGTGTCCATTAATAATTGATAATGGAGAAACGTTTAGTCGTTAGAAATAAACGCCCAGTACCAAATTAACATTTATAATTACCCCCTATTAACTAATTTAGCTAGTCTAGTAAAACTTAAAATTAACTATTATAGCGGCAAGAAGGATCGATCCACAGAGATTGGATTTTAGATTAAATGTTAAAGTACCAAAATTATCATAACCTAATTTTATCTAGGCATCAAGACTAAGTGAATTTAAAATAAAATGAATAAAATTAAAGATAAAAGAATTATGTAAATAAAATATTGAAATTGCTTTGCACTAATGTACTAAGGATATGATTTCCCCTAATTATTCCTAAAGTTGTCAAATTAAGCAATTATTAGACTATTTCTACTAAATTCACTAATCAAGGGACCTAATTTAACCTCATTCCCTGTCTCGAGTGCCGAATGAAACAATATGCCTAAGTACCCAAGTTGATATCTCTATTTAACCCGATTCCCTAAGCACTTATTAAATCTAGCCTTTAAGAACTTCCTAATTTGATTATCTAGGTGTTGATCTCCTCTCAGTCTCATAATAACCTAAACTATGTATCTCAATTCTAGTTTATGAAATTAAACTCTCTCAACTAATCACAACTTATGTTCAACTAATTCATTGGCCACTTAAATTAGAGGCAATAAGCAAGGAAAAATATAAATGAATTGATAATGGAAAATAAACCAACAATTAACGAAATAAGCAAAACAAAGTATAAACGGGGTACATCAAATCTTAAGATAGAGAATCAATCCAAGTATAATAGAATCTATAACTAATCTCATAAAGAATTATAATATTCCAAACAAATTATATAATATGCCCAATATAAAATTCAAATGAGATTAAGGTGAGAAAGAGGAAGAGAAAACTCTATTGTGGAGGTAGAATTTAAGCCTTCAATTCTTCAAGTATCTCTCTCAAGTATCCTCTCCAAATTTCAGCTCCAAAGCTCTTTCTCTCTAAGATTTTTAGCTCTCAAAGTTGTGCCTCTTCCAACTCTCCACGCTTGAAATGGAGGTTAAAGTGTGTATTTAAAGGGCACTAAATGACTTAAGAAAGGGAAAAATCTAACCATTTATTGGTATTAGATCAAGGGTAAAAAATGACCCTTAAAGTTGGCCAAAAGCGAGTGGACACGTGGCTACAAAATGGAAAAAATTCGGCTTGTGTGCGCGCTGAAATCGCATTGGCACCACGATGCCACTTTCTGGGCACCGCGGCGCTATGCACCGTGGTGCCCTTTTTGAGCACTGTGGAGCCTAGTTACTGGTCCAATTGAGCTTTTTAGCTCTCTTCAATACTCCTGATCTTGTTTCGGCTATTAATGACTTCATAAACTTCTCTTTTTTAGTGCCAAATATACACTAAGCCTCAATTCCTTATTTTCTACAATAAAAATACAAAATAACATTAAAATAACACAAATACTTGAGAACTTTCAATTTTTTGAACTTAGAGAATACTTGATTTGTGAGTAAAATACACACTCATTAATAATGAAACAAATCAGTGGAGAAATAGAATTAACAAACAACATAGCAAAATGATGATCGAATAGAATATGCCTGTTGGTGATCAAATGATTTGGTTCATTGATAATCAAACATTCGAGTATAATATAGTCCATAAATAGAATGCACAAATAATGCTCAATGATGATCAGATCATGTGGTGCTTTCTAGGTATCTAGTCCTCTGGTTTTTGTGATGTCTTTGAAATAGACCAATGACGAGGTAGTACAGTTATTCTAGCAATTTCTTCTCTTTTAAAATAGTTTGTATATCGAACGTGGGATAAAGATGTCATAGGAAGGACAACAGACATTCCCTTGTATTTATTCACTCATCTCATCATTATTTTATTTATTGTTTCTTTTTCTAGAATGCTAGAAGTCAAGATTCAACATGGCCTTCAATTTTTCTAATGTTATGCAACATTTTAACAGAAATATATTTCACATGGTTGACTCCGCTCATGCAAAAAGGCTACAGAAAACCCCTCACTGAAAAGGATGTGTGGCAGTTAGACACATGGGATGAAACTGAGACTCTGATAAAAAAGTTGGCTTGATCTTACCTCTTTCTGATTTATTATGCTTTTAATTCATATATACATAACAACATATTCTATCTATGCTTTATGCTAACGGCCATTTCAGGTTCCAAAGATGTTGGGTTGTAGAATCCCAGAGGTCCAAACCGTGGCTTTTAAGAGCATTGAATAATAGCCTTGGAGGAAGGTATTGAACCTACAATTTTCTTGATGTCTTGCTTTTCTTTACTCTGTTAATGAAAGATCAATTCCTAACAATAGTTACTTTGAGCATTAGATCTTAACCAACATAACATAATTAGACCTTAACCAAGCGAGATGTCTCAAATTAAAACGATAACAAAATTACAAAAAAAAAACCTTACTAAATCCAAGATAGATAATTTCATTTGCTTCTTTTCAAATTGTTGTTTGTAGGTTTTGGATTGCAGGCCTATTCAAGGTAAAGTGCTATTCCTTTTTATGGTTTCCTTATATTCTGAAACCGTACAAGTAAAAAAGGTTTCTTTTCATATTATTTTCTGAATAATATACATCAGAATATATAGGAGAGCTTACAGTGAGAAGATAAAGACAGATCTGATTCTAATAAATTAATCAATCAGACTAATCAACAGTCAATCTAATATCAAGAATATCTTACACTTCCCCTCAAGCTGGTGCGTAGAAATCTGCTAAGCCCATCTTGCAAGTTAATTCTTCAAAAAATGTCTTCTGTAGTCCTTTTGTAAAGATATCAACTAGCTGTTCCTTGGACTGAACAAAGGAGATACTAATTTGTCCATTCTCTAATTTCTCCTTGATAAAGTGTCGATCGATTTTAACATGTTTTGTTCAATCATGTTGCACTGGATTATGAGCAATACTTATAGCTGACTTACTGTCATTGTATAATTTCATAGGTGCCTTGATACTTACTTTTAATTCATCAATAATCTTTTTTAGCCACAATATTTCACACATACATTGAGCTATTGCCCGAAACTCTACCTCAGCACTGCTGCGAGCTACAAAAGATTGTTTCTTACTTCTTCAAGTGACAAGGTTTCTACTGACAAACGTACAAAGATCAGAAGTTGATCTCCTATCAGTTATTGAACTAACCCAATCTGCGTCGGAAAAAGCTTCAATTGTTAACTGCTGTCCTTTCTTAAAGATAAAACCTCTGCCTGAAGTTCTCTTTAAATATCTTAAAATCTTATACACTGCTTCCATATGTTCTTCCTTAGGTGAATGTATTTGTTGACTTACCACATTAACTAAGAAGGCAATATCAAGTCGTGTATGAGATAGATATATTAATTTACTAATGAGTTTTTGGTACCTTTCTTTATTCACACTTCTACTTTCATCACACGCCCTCAGTCCATAGTTTGCACTAATAGAAACATCACTAGATTTATAACCGAGTATTCCAATTTCCTTTAGCAAGTCTAGTGTATATTTTCTTTGAGACGCTGCAATTCCTTTACTGGATCAAGCAACTTCCATGCCTAGAAAACATCGTAATGGGCCAAGATCCTTAATTTCAAATTCTTGACTAAGGACCTTCTTCAACAAGAGTATTTCGACTTTATCATTCCTTGTAAGAATAATATCGTCAACATAGACAATTAAGATGGTAATCTTACATTCTTTTCCGTGTTTAAAGAACATTGTATGGTCAGCTTGGCTTTGAGTATACCCAGTTTCCTTATAAACTTTGAAAATTTGTCGAACCATGCTTTGGGTGATTGTTTCAAGCCATATAGTGATCTCCTTAATCTGCATATCTTCTTCTCCCCATAAGATTCTTCATAACCAGGTGTTAATTGCATATACACTTCCTCTTCTAATTTCCTGTTGAGAAACGTGTTCTTAACATCCATTTGATATAGTGACTATTCTAGATTAGTAGCAAGTGATAATAAGACTCTTATAGTATTCATCTTAGCTACTAGGACAAGTGTCTCCTGATAATCAATGCCATACGTTTGAGTATATCCTTTTGCTACTAGGCGGGCTTTGTATCATTCAACTGTCCCATCTGATTTATATTTAACTGTAAACACCCATCTACATCCCACTGGCGTTTTCCCCCTCGGTAATTTGGTTAGTTCCCATGTAGCATTTTTTTCAAGAGCTTTCATTTCCTCCATTATTGCATTTCACCATTCTGGAATTTTAAAAGATTCCTGCACAGTTTTTGGAAGTTCTATATTGGATAGATTAGAGGTAAACGCCTTATAGGATAGTGAGAGTCGATGATATGATACATATTTAGAAATGGGATGCAAAGTACAAGAACGAATGCCTTTTCTAAGAGCAATAGGTTTATCCAATTCATCAATAGCATCAGAATTATCTGTAAATTCCATTTCTGTAGCCTCGGGTACAGATTCAATGCTCTGCATCGGTAGTAGGTGGATGCCTACTATTTCTTTTTGTTTATGTGGTCTTCTAGAATAGACACATAGTTCAGGGTTGTGGACCTCTCTCTGTTTTTCCTTGCTTGGCGATGTTAATTGCCGAGGGGGTAGTTGGTTTTAAAGGAGATGATAAGGGTGGTCCCTTGGAGCTTGACACATATGGCACATTTGGTTGTGACTTAGAGTTTGGCACAATTGTTGATATACTTGGAGAGGATAAAAGTGATCCAGTGTTTGGCACATTTGGGGTTGGAAAAGACTCCCAGAACTGTGCTTCTACTAAATTCTCCCCCTGAAGAGAAGTACGGGGATAAAAAGAACATTTTCATGAAATGTAACATCAAAAGAAACAAACATCTTTCTAGACATAGGATCAAAACACTTATATCCCTTTTGAGTTAGAGAATATCCCTCAAAAATGCATTTAGTAGCTTTTGGATCTAGTTTGCTACGGTGTTGGCTATGTATATGGACAAATATTATACACCCAAAGATTTTTAATGTAATGATGCAAACAATTTTGTATGCGGAAAAATTTCAGTCAAAGTATTTATAGGGATTTTGAATTGTGAGACACGAGATGGTATTCTATTTATTAAATAAGAAACTGTTAGGACTGCCTCACCCCAATATTATTTAGGAACCCTATTTGTAAACATTAACGAACGAACAACTTCTAGAAGATGACTTTTTTTTTTTTTTTTTTTTTTCCTGCTAGACCATTTCGCTGAGAAGAATCAACACATGAAGAATGATGAATAATGCCCTTTTCATTAAGAAAATTTCCTAAGATTCCTGAAAAATACTCTTTGCCATTGTTTGTTCTTAGGATTCGAATAGGTGTGCCAAATTGAGTTTGAATCATATAATAGAAATTTTGAAAAACTTGAGCAGCTTCATATTTTTCTTTTAGTAAGTAAACCCAACAAATACGAGTATGGTTATCAATAAATGTAATAAACCACTTTATGCCAAAAAGACTAGTTATACGTGATGGACCCTAAATATCACTGCGCACAAGAACAAAAGGAGCAGATTTTTCATAAACTTTAGAATGAAAATGAGACCTTGATTGTTTGGCAAGTTCACAAATATCACAACGAAATAGAGAAGGAGGACTTTTATTCTTAAATAACATAGGAAATAACTTTTGTAAATATGGGAAGCTAGGATGTCCTAGTCTAAACATTCTCTATAGCCTGAGAAGAAGCTTTATTATCTATTTGAACTTGTCTTTCTATAAAATGTTGATCTTCGAAATAGTAGAGTCCATCCACAACCTTAGTATTGCCAATCCTCTTCTCCGAGACCAAGTCCTGAAATTCACAATGCGTAGAAGAAAATTTAGCCACACAATTATAGTCTGTGATAAATTTATTGATAGATAATAGATTGCATGTAGGTTTTGGAACATGAAGGACAGAATTTAAGGTTACATTTTGTGAGATTGGAATTGAACCTTTCCCTCGAATGAAAGATAGTGACCCATATGCAATTTTGATTTTTTGTTTACCAGAACATGGATGATAAGATGTAAATCAATTAGACATACTAGTCATATGATCAGAAGTTCTGGAATCAATAATCCATGGAACATAGTTTTGAGTATTGACACTTAAGGCTGAAAGCGTTTTACCTTGTTGGGCTAGGGAGCAAGACGGAATGGAATTAGGAGTATTTTGTTGCTGCCCTATAAATCTATGTAAAGGATCCCCCCGTTCTCTAGTAAGAGTCCTAGAGGTATTACCACCCTGATTGGTGGACTGTTGCCCATCTCTAGTAGCATGGAAAGCATGATTATTGGTGCTCTTATCTAAATTTCTTGTGTTTTTGAGATGGGTAGGTTTGCCATGAATCTTCCAGCATGTCTCACGAGTGTGATGTAGCTTGTTACAATAGTCACACCACACTCTAGTGTTGGATCAATCATCAGGCCTCTTAAAATTTCTTCCTGTTGTAGAAACGGTTTGATCGCCAGGAACAGCAGCAACGAGAGTAGCAAATAGAGCATGAGACTTTGCAGTATGAACAGATGATTGACTTCCCATCATTACTAGTTTTTTGCTCTCTTCCTTTCGAACTACAACAAATACTTCATGGATAGAGAGAAGTGGTTCTTTTCTAATAATTCTTCCCCTGACTTCATCTAGTTCCTTATTGTGGCCATAGAGAAATTCGAAAATTCGTTCCTTCTTCAGCATCCGGGTGTATTTAGTGCTATCACCCGGATATTCCCATTCAGTTTCACAATACTGAGCAAGCTCTTGCTAGAGCCCGTTCAGAGTACTATAATACTTGGTTACATTGGAATCCCCTTGTTGTACGCCTGGGATTTGAGTTTTGATTTTGAACAATTGTGTTGAATTTCCTACATCAGAATAGGTTTCAGCAACATCATCTCAGATGACTTTGGCAGTCGGTAGAAACAGATACATTCGACCTATATTTGCTTCTATTGAATTGACCAACCAAGCCATGATTATTGCATTCTCAGCCTCCCATGTTGAAAAAGAATTATCTGGAGTGTTTGGCTATGAAACAGATCTAGTGAGATAGCCAAACTTTCCTTTTCCACAAATAAATATCTTAACAGATTGTGACCACTAGAGATAATTTTGGCCACTGAACTTGTGGGTGGTGATTTGGGGTGAAGGAGTTTCGGTGGCTATAGGAGGGATGGTGGTTGTTTTCGATGGCTGGGTATTTGTGGAGGTTTCTTCGATTGAAACGTCCGACATATTTTTTATATTTCGGCTGAGTTTTTTATTTTATTTTTTACTTTTATGACAGAGCTTATGGATAAATAAAGCTCTGATGCCATGAAACCATACAGGTAAAAAGGGTTTCTTTTCATATTATTTTCTGAATAATATACATCAGAATATATAGGAAAGTTTACAGTGAGAAGATAAGGACAGATCTGATTCTAATCAATCAATCAATCAGACTAATAAGCAATTAATCTAATATCAAGAATATCCTACATATTCTTTGTAGGAATTTTGTGTTTCTTTGTAGGAATTTTGTGTTTCTCAATTTTGCTTCATTTCTTTTGCAAGTTCATACATGATTGTTAGGATCAGTTAATACTAAAGTCATCTACTTTATCAATTGCTTTATATGTGCTTCAGGATTCTACTTAGGGCTTAGTAATGTTTGGTAAAAGGAACTGACTATTTAAATTAAACTAAAGATATTAAAGGATACAGTATTCAAGCATTCAGATCGCATTGATAGATGCCCAATTTTTAGTACTTTCTACTAATATATTCTTAAGATCATAAATTATTAAGTAAATTTTGTTTAACTCAAATGCATGAAAAAGATATTTTACTCTCTCCTTTCGGAAGAAGAAAAAACAGAGAAAAAAAGAGAGATCCTTTATTCACCATATTTTGTGTCGTATTTTAATAATATTCCTGTTAGTTCGAATTGCGACATGTTTTCAACATCGGAAATGCAAAATTTATGAAAACAAGATACTTGTTTTATGACTGAAATTGTTCATGTAAGAAACAATGTCTTTCTATTGTTAATGACTCAAGAATCTTACTAATTTTATACCAAACACCATGTAGATTGGATATGATCTTTTTCAGTTTGTCGGGCCCCTGATTTTGAATCAGCTGCTACAGGTTAGTTTCTTTCATGGCAAAGCCATATTACTTTCCTTTGGTTTTTGAAGTTAATGGTTCCTTAGGTTATCTAGTGAGATGACGAGAAAGATTTTGCACATTTATTGTAGACGCTGCAATGTTACACAGTAATGATAAATTAGCTCGATGTGAAATGAAACCTTTTATAATTCGCTTTCATCTACAAAATTATCATGCATTATACAGTGTATTTCTTTTGTTTGAATTACGAAATTTCTGATTCTCTTGTTACGATCTGCAGTCAATGCAACGTGGCGATCCAGCTTGGATTGGATACATTTATGCCTTCTTAATTTTTGCTGGAGTGGTATGGCTTCCAGCTTGTGTCTACTCAAATAAAGTTATGTTCTTTCTATATAATTATAAAGTTTGAACCATTTGTATTATGGCATTGAACCATTTGTATTATGGCACTATTTGCATTAGCAGAAAGTTAAAAGTAAATGAATTTAATTTACTTTTAGGGGAAATGCATAATATATTGGAGGAGGATATTGGAATGAATCATGTTGTAGTAAGGGGAGGTGTGAGAATTTATCTAGGGCAGCTTTTAAAATTTTCAGCCCATTCAGGAATTTGTAGCAGCTAGATATGGTTGAATAGTTCCTTTTTTGTCTGTGATAAATTCAGCATAAATTTTTTCTTTTTAAGTATGACACTCACTTGGAAGAGAAAATTGAAAATGTTGCATTCTGAAGGAGTATTTTCTTCTTCTTCTTCTTCTTTTTTTTTTTTTCTTTTTTTTTTTCCCCCCAAATTTTACTATCTGAATTCATAAGGGCTTCCTTGGCACTATTTTATTTTTTATTTCTTGTTTTCAAGTGGTGATGATAATCTGAAGATGTTGTTTGACAAAATCTCCATCATTGGTTAGTCTTTTAAAAACCAAAAAGTTACCGAGCAAAGTCCTTAGTCATGTGCTGATTAGAGGTCATAGTGCAATTTGCAGTGTCTTTGAGTCTCATATGCTTTTTCCTTCTATTGCAAAGCTAGTCTACTTCTTCATTGGAAGAAAGACATCTGGATGTTGCGTTTGATGTTTTTCGATTTAAATTCATTAGAGATAATACAAAGTGTTGGAAATCTCCTAAGATTAAGGAAAGATATTGTGGCTGATTTTAGGGGATTAGTTGCCATTTTTGTTAGCTATAAATAGCCGTGTATCTTGTATAAATAGGCTTGATTCTAGGTGGTTTTATTCTTTGATTTGTTTCCTTTTTTTACTGATTGTAAAGGCTATATATATTCTGTAATCCTTTAGTGATATGATATAGAAAATACTTTGAGCTCTTATAGTCTATACAAAGGAATGCTTAAGAGTGTTTCATGTTTCTGGTTATTTATATTCACAGAGATGTGAACAGAGTACAGGTGTATCAATCAAACTTTTATTGACTTGTTGATTCAACTTTGTCAGTCAATTGGGGTGCTGAACGAATCTCGCTTTTACCAGAATGTTCAGCGTGTTGGTTTCCGGCTTAGATCAACTTTGGCAAGTTCCTCGTCTATTTTTAACATTGCAAATTGAGTTTCTTTCTAGAGATCATAAATGAGTTGGTTAGTTTCAGGATACTGTCTGATACATTCTGATTTTTCCTTTTTAGGTGGCTGCTATATTTAGGAAATCATTACGACTGAATCATGAGGGTCGCAAGAATTATCCAACAGGGAAAATAACCAATATGATCACAACAGATGCTAATGCACTTCAGGTATCCTCTTAATCAACTATGCATTAATAAAGCTGCAGAGTTATATACCAAAAATCGAGACTTAGTTTTTTTATTCCTTTTTTTCCTTTCTCTTCTCCATGGAGAAATTAACTATATTTTGCCTCATCATGAGTATATGGAACGTGGGTTTTAGAGTCATAGTTACTGATAAGCGGTCTGAAAGTGCAAGTAGGACATAATAACACTACTGTTGAATACGAGCACAAATCTAATAGATCTAATCAAACACTAACACTCAAGAACAGACCGGAAAACGAACTTGCAAATCAGGAAATTCGCAAAGTAATCAGTCAAAGAATGAACACTAGAATTTATAGTAGTTCAGACCCAAGATTGAGTCCTACATCGAATTGGACCAACTGCCAAAGAATCCGCAAAAGAATTTGAACCAGAATTACACTCAGGAACCAAAGAACTCCCAATGAACTCTCAGCTTACAACTCTTAGGTGACGTTTGGTTTGATTGAATAGAAAAGCATAGGAATAGGAATAGGAATTGGAAAACAATGGAATTAGAAAGGGAATAGTATTTGAATTCGTATGTTTGGTTGAATATTGGAATTAATGTCTGAAACAAAATTAATGTGTTTGGTTAGTAGTTGGAATAAAATGAAATAATAACTATTTGACAAAAATATCCCTAACTTTATCCTTACTTTATGTTTGATTATTAAACATTAAAATATAATTGGAGTTCTTATTATTTAATAATAACAAAAATAATTATTATATCTAAACAAAAGTATAAATTGCTTTAAAATTTGTTAGGCGTTTACACAATAATAGTCCTCAAAAGTTTTGAGAATATTTTAGGAATAATATTAGAAAATAATGTTTTAAATAACATAGCATTAGAATGGAAAGGATATTCTATGGTGCACTTTATGAATAGATATTCCACCATTTTGGTGGAATAATTATTCCATAGGAATTGCTATTCTTGTGCATTTGTATCAAACCAAACATAGGAATAAAGATATGTAGTACTAGCCATTCTGTCATACTAAAAGCACGCCGCCTTAGTTACATGAAGAAGCTGAGTACTCTCTTGCAAAACTCACTCCCAAGAACCTTGTTACACCCTCTGTAATGATGATAATAGTAATGGATCTAAAACAGAATTCACTCTTTCATATGGCTAAATGGTCTGTGTAACACTTCCTAAGTCAGTTAACCTTCCAACAGCTCTAACTGTATATTCCGTCCAGTTCTAGTTAGTTATTCTTCACTAACTTGCTGACATGTCAAAGTAACTAATCTTGGACCAATTATCTGACAACTACACTGATTCTTGGAAGAAGTTGCTTGTACAAATTATATGCATTGGATGAGGCAGTGAGGTGGCAGCCACCAATCTGAAGTATAACTATGTAACCTTTGACATTTTTCAGCAAATATGCCAACTACTTCACGACTTATGGTCAGCTCCATTTCGTATTGTCATATCTATGGTTCTCCTTTACCAGCAATTAGGAGTTGCATCTCTTTTTGGGGCACTAATGCTAATTCTCATGCTACCCATACAGGTATGGTACATTTTATGATGTTTCATTGCTTAAATAGGTGATGTTTCATTGTCTGGAGGTTCACAAATTAAAACACATAATGTTTTAAAAAACTGAAATTCGCATGTTCGAGTTTTAGTTTCCTTTTCTAAATTTTTCCGACTTTGATTTTCTTGGATAAGTTGATTTATGAGAGAATAGAGTCAGAGTAGTTTCCATTTTAATGTTTTCTCCTTCAGATGGCAGAGTGATGTATATGCTTGTAAAGTCCTAATTAATCAGTACAGTTTATTATTCTTCCTCACGTCAATAATATGTATTATCCAGGAGAAAATGAATGTATGAATTAACAATTATCATTTCCATATTGTACCTTGTTCTTCTTACAAAAGTTCTTTGTTCTTATATATATATATTATATATATAAGCACATATATTTATAAATCAAGAGTTTCAAGATGCCACTGCAGCAATCCCAAGGTTCTTTGTCAAACGGACTCACTCCTTTCAGTGTGCTCCCATTTAATTCTGTTTAATTGGATTTCCTGATGACAAAAATAGACATGTGTGCTTTCAAAAATGCGAAAAGTGACAAAGGAAGGACTGTTTTGTACTGACAAGAGAGTTGGCATGATGCACGAAATTCTGGAAGCCATGGATATTGTGAAGTATGGTTGCTTTTAGAAAGGACATTGCTCCCTTTTTCTTCTATTTTTCCTTTTTTCACGTATAAGAACTGATTGTTCTGACACTATGTTGAATTTGTTTCAGATGTTATGCATGGGAAGCTAGCTTCAAATCTCGTGTTCAAACTATACGAAATGAGGAGCTATCATGGTTCCGTAAATCTCAATTACTATTCATCGTACGTGTGGACAATAGTACTGTCATTTACATTTTTGCTCATATATTTTAGGACCATAATTTTATCATGTTGTTAGTTGTTAATAAAAGTTAAATGTTGCTAACCTATGGAATTTACAGCACTCAACTAGAGATCTATATCAATGAAATGTTCTTGTCATTTATCAAATTGATTTCATACTTTAACTACTAGTCTTCTCCCAACATCATATGTTGTCATAGACCAACATTAACAATATTCCACTCTTAACCCTATTTTGGTTGAGATTAAATATGATATTAAAAGATATTTTATGATGTTAACTTGTGAACTGATGTGAATCCAATGTTGTTTTTTCTGTTTGTTCAGCACCAACTAATGAATTGCAAATTCAGTTGCTCATGCAGCCAAATAAGTTGATTGTGTGGAATTATAGGGTATTGTATGACATTGTTTACATTGACCCCCCGCCAAAAAAAAAAAAAAATGGTTATGATGAATGGAATCTTATATGTGCTTCATGTGCATAATTGTAAGTCTAGATTGCAGGGCCAATGAGTAGTGATGATAACAACGATTGAGATGACTAATGTTATAACCTATTAATTTTATGAATAAAAGCAATGAAGATTTGAACCTGCAAGGACTTAAATATGTGTTATTGTTTATAATATATGTTATATTTGTGATCTTGTACTATAGAGTTCATGAGTATTGATGATGATAACAACGATTGAGTTTACTAATGTCATAACCTAGTAATTTTATGAATAAAAGCAAATGAAGATTTGAACCTGCAAAGACTTAAATATGTGTTATTGTTTATAATATATGTTATATTTGTGATCTTGTACCATAGAGTTCATGAGTATCGACGATGATAACAACGACTGAGTTGGCTAATGTCATAATCTATTAATTTTATGAATAAAAGCATATGAAGATTTGAACCCGCAAAGACTTAAATATGTCTTATTGTTTATAATATATGTTATATTTGTGATCTTGTACTAAAGAGTTCATGAGTATTGATACATAATCAATTCTCTATTATGCTGATCCGTGTACCTAGTTTTGTCTTCTTTTTTTTTTTTTTTTTTTCCCTCTCTGATTAATTTCCTTTTATTGCAGTTTAATAGTCTTATCATGAACAGCATCCCAGTCCTTGTGACACTGATATCATTTGGAATTTTCACATTGCTCGGTGGAGATTTAACACCTGCAAGGGCATTCACTTCACTTTCTCTATTTGCAGTGCTGCGAAATCCAATGAGCATGCTTCCTAATCTATTAAGTCAGGTGCAGAGTTTCTTCTATGATTTGTATATGGCTGAATTACTGTATTTGGAATCTGTATGATTATCTTATCCGGTGTGAGAATTAAATATTGTCTATTTTCTTGTGCTGAGTAGATCGTTTCCAAATATCTATGTTTCAGTTTATGTGACTTCATATTGTATTTAAAGAAACCTTCATTCTAGATGTTCATTTCTCTCTTTACTACTAATGGTAATGTTTAAGATTATTCTTTGGATAAACATTGTCAGTCTCTCATGTGTTGATAGCTGATTGAACAAAATATGGTGCTTCATGTTTTTAAGAAACTTTGTTATTTATCATATCAACAGAAGTATTTGAAACTGGTTGTGTTCTATTTTTAGTATCTTAGATTACTCTGCTTTGACAGGTCGTGAATGCTAATATATCATTGCAACGCATGGAGGGGATACTTTTAGCGGAAGAAATAATTTTACAGCCAAACCCACCTCTTCAACTTGGGCTTCCAGCCATATCAATTAAGGATGGCTTCTTTTCATGGGAGCCAAAGGTCAACTTCGGACTTACCTCTTATTTTGTTTTTGAGAAAACATAATTCTTTTACATATAATAGCTACAATAATTTTCTCCTTAGTACAAAGCTTCGAGTGTATTTTACATTTAGGAGAAGATATTTTTTCCAGATATTTTATCGAATGAAAGAAGTTATTTATTGCATATGGAAACACCAATAAAATGCATCATCATAGAGGCTACAAAATGCTTAGTTCTACGATGAACTTATCAATGCTATTGAAGCAACATTGACATCCAAGAAAAAGACTCATGTTCATTGCTAGTTATTTACAAGGAAATTCCTCGAGAATTAAAACTTAAAAATTCGTAGAAAATTTCCTCGTGTAGTTATTTTTGGCTCTCAAGTATGCTTCATTCCAACTTGAAATGGTGTTAAAGGTCTTCGCCTTATTTTTTTCCTTTTGTTCTTCAGACAGATAAGCCTACCTTATCGAATATAAATTTGGATATACCAGTTGGCAGCTTAGTTGCAATAGTTGGTGGAACCGGAGACGGAAAGACATCACTCGTATCAGCAATGCTAGGCGAGCTTCCTTTGACCAATGGAAGTGTTGTAATAAGAGGGAGTGTTGCTTATGTTCCCCAAGTTTCATGGATCTTCAATGCAACTGTCAGTTGATTTCATACATTCGTCTTTAGTAGATCACTTTGTTATATTGCAACCTTCAAACTTCTATGGCTTTTGGGTTGTACACTTCTTTACCAATATGTCTACTAATTTTAGGACTATTCTTCCAGGTACGTGAAAATATATTATTTGGATGTGAATTTGAAGCTGCAAGATATTGGAAGGCGATTGACGTTGCTGAGTTATATCATGACTTGGATTTACTTCCAGTTGAGTGTATAACAAATTTTACATGACCAATCATTGGTCATTGATATGAATTGTTCAAATAGTTGACTAAATTTACTTATTTTCTTGTTGTTTCCCAAGGGCGGTGATCTAACAGAGATTGGTGAACGGGGGGTGAATATCAGCGGTGGACAAAAGCAAAGAATTTCAATAGCTAGGGCTGCATATTCCAATGCAGATGTATACATGTTTGATGACCCTTTAAGTGCCTTAGATGCTCCTGTTGGTAGACAGGTACTCATTCATCAAATAAGTTGAGGGTTACTCTTTAAGTCATATTATTGTGGCAATTTCGATTATGTTCATATAGAGTGTTATCCGTGAGCTCTGGAGTTTTCATCCTCTTTTTTCTTTTGGGATCATATTGCCTGTAATGTAGGACCATTAGAGAGAAAGAAGACAGACAAGGAGAGAATAATGGAAGAATTAGTGAAAGCAAAATAGAGTAAGAATATGAATAATTTAAAAAATTCGACAATGCACTCAAGGTTTTAAATTTGTGACATAACTAGCTTTTTTATAGATAGTAAATCCAAATTGAGTTAAGAAACTTGATAATTTACAGAAGAAAAGATTCAAATACTATAAATTAATCATCCTAAGTAAATCTTCGATCCGTAATGGTTATAATGTTTAATATCTTAAACCACATTAGTATGATTGCTTCGATACTTTACCTAAGGTTACTTGAAATTTTCTAGTTTCAAATTCGATAGAAATTGTTACCGGTCGATAGTATTTCTCTTCATTTCCTTTACTTATGCAGATTAGATCTTCATGAATTTTCTTTTAGACTCTTAGTATTACTGGATTGGTTTGTTAAATTTTGTAAGTGATATGTGAAATTTGTATTTATGTAAGTCACTTTCTTCTCCAGGTTTTTAACAAGTGTATCAAGCAAGAGTTACAAGGGAAAACCAGGTTACTTGTCACAAACCAGCTACATTTTCTTCCACAAGTGGATAAAATTATTCTAGTCTGTGATGGTACCGTTGCAGAGCAGGGAACCTATGAGGAGATGAGTGGAAATGGAAAACGGTTCCAGAAACTAATGGAAAATGCATGGAAAACAGGAGAAAGTAATGTAGAAGAAAAAGTGGACAATGAAAACAATATTCAGAATATCTCAGTCCCAGCTTATAATGGGGTAGTAAATGAAACAGATGCAAGCAATTCAAAGAAAGGAAACTCGGGAAAGTTTGTCCTAATAAAGGACGAGGAGCGGGAAACAGGTGTTGTCAGTTGGAATGTCTTGACGAGGTAATTTGGTGCCTCATCTAGATTCATGATTAAAAAATTGACGTGTTTTCTTGGTACAAACAACACAGAAAAATGAAACATGAGTCTTTTAAGAACTTTCTTGCTAGACCATTGATGACAAAATATCAAATTCTTATATTTTTCTCTCCTGCATTTAGATTGGCACCTACTTGTTATTCTCATCTGTCACAAAACCTACTCTATCCAAGTTGGAACCCTTGATAAAAGCAACAACAGATGGTTCATATTTATGCTAATTTTGGTTGTCTTCCAGATAATGTTAAAAGTATAGCATATTTCATAGTGCAGTTATGCAGGATAAACTATGGACTTTGATCTATTCAGCTACTCTTCTTTACATAATTAAAATGTAAAGTTATCAATTCTCCTTATACTTTACCCTAGGCTTAGTAGTGCATACCAAGCTCCTATTAATAGAAACAAACAAATAATCCAAGTTTAATCGATTTGTAGATTAATTAATAGTACTATTGAAGAAATTAGAGAGAAAACCTTCTTATTTTACTTACATATACAACACAAAATACAATCAGGTTTTATAGAGATTTCAAGAAAAGACAACCTCCAAAACCAGTCCCTGAATAACAGGGATTCTAAGCCTAAAAACAGGAAAAGAAAAATAAAACACAAACTCTGAAACAAGGAACATAAAACTGGTTGTGAAAACAAATTAGCCAAAACACCCATAAGACAAGGAAGAAAAATAAATAAACGAAATCAGAAAAGTAGGAATAAACAATTCTGAAATTCTACACTCCCCCTCAAGCTAAGAATAGATGTCAATCATTTTTAACTTGGAGATTAAGACTTCGAACTTATCTCTTGGCAGCGACTTAGTTAGAACATCAGCAACTTGAGAGATGGTGGAGGTATAAACAAGTTCAAGTATCCCTTCTTCAACCTTTTCCATAATGAAATGTCGATCAAGTTCAACATGTTTAGTACGATCGTGATGCACAGGATTTTTCGCAATGCTGAATGTTGCTAAATTGTCACACAACACCTTCATAAAGTCTGTAACCGTCATTCCAAGTTCCTTTAGCAACCTTTTCAGCCACCTTCCTTTACATATGCTCAAGGCTAGAGTACGATATTCAGCTTCTACACTGCTTCTAGCAACTACAGATTACTTTTTACTTCTCCAAGTTACCAAGTTCCCCCAAACATAAGTGCAATATCCTGTAGTGGATCTCCTGCCAGTAATGGACCGTGCCCAGTTAGCATCAGAATATATTTCAATTTCTCTACTATTTCCTTTTTTGAAAAACAAGCCCTTCCCTGAGGTCATCTTCAAATACCTGAGAATTCCATAAACTGCTTCAAAGTGTTCCTCATTAGGCTTGTTCATAAATTGACTAACAACGCTTACTGGGAATCCGATGTCAAGCTGTGTATGGGTTAGATTGATGAGTTTACCTACTAGATGCTGGAATCTGCCCTTATTAACAGGGCCACAGTCATTTCTTAATCCAAGTTTGTAGTTGGACTTCATGAGAGGAGTAACAGGTTTGTAGCCTAACATTCCTGTCTCCTTAAGTAAATCCAGGATATACTTGCGTTGAGAAATTGAGATGCCTTTCTTGCATTGAACCACCTTTATCTCTAGAAAATATTTTAGGTTTCTTAAGTCTTTTACTTCTAATTCCTTTGCAACTACATTTTTCAGTTTGCTCATTTCTTCTAAGTAGTCCCCAGTTAAAATGAAATCGTCTACATACACTATTAGAATAGCAATTTTTCATTCTTGTGAACGTCTAGAGAATAAAGTATGATCGGCTTGCCCTTGAGTGTAGCCATATCCTTTGACGACCTTTGTAAACCTTTCGAACTATGCTCTTGGAGACTGTTTGAGACCATAAGCGATTTTCTCAGCCTACATACTTTGTTAGAATTGCTTGGCATCTCGAATCCAGGGGAATCTCCATAAAAACCTCGTCTTGCAAATCACTATTGAGAAATGCATTTTTTACATCAAGTTAATAAAGAGGCTAATCACAATTTGCTGCCAATGAGAGTAGAAATCACAGTATTTAGTTTTGCTATTGGGGCAAATGTTTCCTGATAGTCCAAGCCATAGCTTTGTGTAAAACCTTTGGCTACCAACCTTGCCTTGTAACGATCAACAGTTCCGTCGGGCTTTTATGACATTAAAGATCCACTTGCATCCTACTGGCAATTTTCCTTGAGGAAGATCAAAGATTTCCCAAGTTCCATTTTTCTTCAATGCATTAATTTCCTCTCTAATTGCTGCCTTCCACTCTAGTCTTTGGAGGCCTCATAGATATCTTTAAGGGTGTCTACAATAGTCATATTTATAGTGAAAGTACGAAATCTTGGTGAGAGACTATCATATGAGATAAACTGGACAATAGGGTGTTGTGTGCAAGACCTTACACCCTTCCTCAGAGCAATGAGAATATTAAGATTATTATTAGTGCTATACAAAGGAGAAGACTCAAGAGTTGTATTACCTGGACCTTGTGGAGTCGAGTTGGATTCTTGGTTCTGTTTAAACAATATATGAAGCTTTATCTCTACTTGAGGTTTCTTCTTTCTTGAGTACACATGTAGCTCTGAATTTGTAGGTTGTGTGTGGTGTTGGCCATGTGGAAGAGTTTTTGGAGTGGTTTCAATTGTGTCAGGTTCATTGCTTTTGGGTATAATGGGCAAGTTATGTTCATTGGGGATAATGTTGGCCTTGGGTAGTTAAGGTGTTGAAATTTGAGGTGTTGAAATTTCTGGTTCTTGCCAAAATTCGCATCGCATTGGTTTCTCCCCTTGAATGTGAATTTTTGGAAAATATGATTCTGTTTCAAAAAAAGTTATATCCATTGTGGTGTAAAACTTGCGAGTGATGTTTGAGTAACATTTGTAACCTTTTCGACTGGGAGAGTAACCAAAGAATATGCATTTAATAGCTTTAGGATCTAATTTACTCCGATGTTGAGAGTGATCATGTACAAACACAGTACAACCAAAGATTTTAGAAATAGGGTGTTTATGATTCTAGTATTGGGATAACATGAGAACAGTGTTTGACAAGGAGTTTTGAACTTAAGGACTCGTGAAGGCATTCGGTTTATTAGATAAGTTACAATTAAGACAGCTCCCAAAAGTTTTTAGGCACATTCATTGAAAACATAAGGGATCGAGCAACCTCAAGTAAATGTCTATTTTTCTTTTCTGCAATTCCATTTTGTTGAGGAGTATCAAAACATGAACTTTGTTGAATTATACCATTGTTCTCAAAAAAGTTCCCAAGTTTGGTGTTAAAATACTCTCTAGCATTGTTTGATCTAAACACTTTGATTTTTGTTTGAAACTGTGTGTATATCTTAGCATGAAAATTTTGAAAAATGGCTTTTATTTCCGACTTTTCTTTCATTAGATAAACCCAAGTTATCCTAGTATGATCATCAATGAATGACACAAATTATTTACTACCTGAGATATTATTGATTCTAGAAGTTCCCCAAATGTCACTGTGAATGATAGAAAATGGTTGAGATGGTTTATACGTGTGAATAGGGTAATTGGATCTAGTATGCTTGGACAATTGATAAATTTCATATTGCAAGAACTTAGGATTAATATCATCAAATAAATGCAGAAGCATCTTTTTCAAGTACAAGAAATTAGGGTGACCTAATTTGTAGCGCCAAAACAAAATTGTATTCTCTTTATTAAAAGAAAAATAGGAATTGACACACCCCTTACATTGTGAGTTTGTTTATTAAGATTTCGTGAATCTTCTAGAAGATAGAATCCCATATATCCTTTAGCATTGCCAATCATCCTTCTCGATTCCAAGTTCTAAAATTTACAATACGTAGTGAAGAAATTAGTAATACATGTCAAATCCCTTGTAAGTTTGTTTACAGACAATAAGTTATAATCCAAACTTGGAACCAAGAGAACTAATTTTAATATCAGATCTTCGGATAAAACTACCAGCCTGTTCTAACCACTTTGGTTAAGGAACTATCAGCAATTTTTACTATAAAATTTTTAGAGCAAGGTATAAAAGCATGGAAAAGAGATGGGTTACCCGTCATATGGTCTGATGCTCCTGAGTCAACTATTTAGGAGTTATTTTTCTCTGACTGAGTTCTCAAGGCAGTGGAAAAATTATCTCGTTATGCAACTAAACTAGTACTCACATTGATTGCCGCTGGAGCTGGCTAATCAATGTGATGACTGGTTCAGTTAGTTGGGAGTGATTAGGGTCTAGTTAAGCATTTTCTGAAGAATTTCCAGTCATTCCTTGTTGAATGGATTGATTTCTGCAACTGATTATTTTTGTCCAACAGCTGTATAGCCACGACTTTCCCGTGATTTCCAATCAAGTGACTTTCTATGAAGATTCCAACAGGTTTGTTTGGTGTGATTTGATTTTTTGCAATGCTCACATAGGGGCCTTCCTCCTTTTCAGGCATGGTTATCAGTTGAGAAGCTGATATTTCGAGTTACAAAGGCAGAACTCTCATTTGGGTTGGGCATCGATGGATTTTGTAGTCCAAGCATAACTTTCTTCCTGCTTGCTTCTCTTCTTACTTTTGAAAAAACTTCTTGAATTGATGGCAAAGGCTTGATTGCCATTATTCTTCTTCTTACCTCATCTAGATTTTTGTTTAGCCCTAATAGGAACTTGAATATTCTATTCTTTTTAACAATCTTTTTATATTTAGCATTACATTCTTGGCATCCCACCTTAGAGTTTTCAAATAAATCAAGTTGTTTCCAATATCTGTTCAAGATATTGAAGTACTGAGTGACAGTAAACTCACCTTGCCGAAGATCATGAATCAGTCCCTTTATTTCAAAGAGTTCCGATGTATTTTTCTTGTCGGAATAAGAGATTCTAGCAGCATCCCAAATTTCCTTGACTGTTGCATAGTACATGAAATCTTCTCCAACATCGTTAGTCATGGAATTAATTAACCATGACATAACCATATTGTTTTCAGATTTTCAGACCTTCCCTTGGTGGCGCTGCAGAAACACCCGTGAGGTAATCATCTTTATCCTTTCCGCACATGAACATCATCACAGACTGAGATCATTGAAGATAGTTCTGTCCGTTGAGTTTGTGACCAGTAATAGGCAAGACAACACTTTCAGAACTGCTAGGTAGATGTGGGTTTGTACCCTGACTTCTGGAGGTTACCTCAGAACCTGAATCTGAGGCCATTTTGTATTTTTTTAAGGGTTTGGTTTAGATTTCCAGCTCTAATACCACGAAGAAATTAGAGAGAAAACTCTTTTATTTTACTTACATACACAACACAAAATACAATCAGATTTTATAGAGACTTTAAGGAAAGACAACCTCCAAAACTAGTCCCTGAAAAATACGGATTCCAAGCCTAAAAGCAGGAAAAGAAAAATAAAACACAAATCCTGAAACAAGGAACATAAAACTAATTACTGAACACAAACCAGCCAAAATACTCATAAAACAGAGAGGAAAAATAAATAAAGGAAATCAGAAAAGTAGGAATAAACAATTCTAAAATTCTACAACTATATGATTCTAATTAAGATCGAAACCAGAGTTTTTTTTTTCTCATATAAATTGTCATATCTCCTAGGGAAATGCTTATGATATTTTATATCTTCCCTTATCGGATAAAAAAAATGCCATGGGAAATCTTGCAGCATGCTGTCTTTTCTTAAGTTGTCAATATATCTGAATTTGAAATTTTGCAAATTCAGGCATTGAATTTGGTTCTATTTGCAGGTACAAAAGTGCACTAGGAGGCTTATGGGTGGTTGCCATTCTCTTTATTTTCTATTTATTAACAGAAGTTTTTCGAGTTTTAAGCAGCACATGGCTAAGTTTTTGGACAGATCAAAGCCAATCAAGCAGTTATGAGCCTGAATTTTTTGTTCTCGTATATGCTCTACTTTCATTGGGTCAGGTATGTGAATCATTGATGCATGTTTGGCAGCAATTTTACTTTTACAAGTTAGTGCATTCTCTCACTAGAGCTTATCATCGACTCTCTATTTGGTTTTTCACTTGTTCAAATAGACTATTCTCAAGAACATGTTGACAGATTTTAAAGTACTTAATATTTAGTGGAAATAAAAATTATGAGAAGTCTCTATGACTATTCTTTAAAACCAATATTTTGTGAGATATTATCAGTGAAACCTATGTTATGGTCTTCCATTCCATTTCTGGTGTTACTTTTGACTTCTAAAAAATATATATTCTTTGACAATTAAAAAATTATGCAACAACCACATGGTTTATAGGCTGACTCCTCTAATGTTTGATTCAGGTGACAGCAACACTGGCAAACTCTTTTTGGTTGATCATTTGTAGTCTTCATGCAGCTAAGAGATTGCATGATGCCATGTTACATTCGATATTGAGAGCTCCAATGGTTTTCTTCCACTCTAATCCAACTGGACGAGTAATCAATAGGTTTTCAAAAGATCAAGCTGATTTAGATCGAAGTGTTGCAATTTTTATGAATGCATTTCTGGGCCAGGTGTGGCAGCTTTTTTCAACTTTTGTGCTGATCGGGATTGTGAGCACTATATCTCTCTGGGCCATCATGCCACTTTTGATCTTGTTCTATATAGCCTATCTATACTATCAGGTATGCTTGACATTATATCGTTTTTATCTCGATTTTATATGCACTACTGGAGCTTACCAGCTCGCCTGTGAAGCGTATCTTTTCTTTTTCAATTACATGCAGAGCCACAGTATTAAGCCAAGTTGGTCTTTTAATGATTACATTTTTCATCAAAATTGTACATAGGTTGGTATGTAGGGATTCCTCAAATAACTACCCCAGTGATTTGTTTTCAAGAGCGAGAAGAAATAGATCGATATGTAGGTGCTACATACATGACAATTACATGTCTTCTGATAGTGGGACGATTAGTGTTTCTGGACTAATCATCAGATATTGAATCTACACTCTGAAATGATAATTGAGAAATTGACCCCCTAGAAATTTCTTATGTTCACCTTTTAGTTATAACAGGGCGTGACAGAACATCTTTTGTTAGACTCTTGAATATTTGATATAATGTATTAAACATGATACATATAAGGTTCAGGATACATAGATATTAGTATAACCTTACTTTTGTTCCACTTTTCCTCCACAGTCTTGGTCCTTGAATGTCTAAGCCTATCAACAAACTTGACTAGCTACTGAAAATGTTATTATTATTGTTAATTCAGCTATCAGAAATGTTGTTTTCATGAACTAGAATAGGGCATTTACAGATTGTCAAAATATATATGTTTCTTATGAGATTTTTTAAATTTAACTAACGAGGAAAATGCTAAGCGTTTTACGGTGTGTGATTAGTGGGTCTGTATTTAGTTTAGGTTTTGCATACATTGATGGATTTAATTTTGGGATGCATCAAGAAAACAATGACGAGGATCAGAAACATGTCTTAATTTTATCTTCAGGTGGTATCAGTGGGACGGTGTGCATTATATAACAGTTTTGTCCTATTTTGAATTTCAAGACACTGTTAGAAAAATAATGTAAAATGAAGAGGTGAAAGAAAAATGATTACAAAATCTAAGGAATGTGTCCACTGTTGACCAATATCCATTCTTACCAAAATCAAAATGGTTGAAAGAAAGCTGCCACTTAATGATGGTGGTAACTGGTAAGTCCTAAAAAAGTTGTAGGGCTAGAACCCTGTGTGCTGAAACCAGTTTTGATGCTAACATAGCAATGCCTAACATAAGAATCTAAAATTCAGCAAAAGTAACTATATTATTTGCGCATGTGAAAAAATGTAAACACTATCTCTATTTAATTTATATCTCTTCAAGTGAAACATCTTTTCCGCTGACCATACTGTTGAACCTTCTTCACACAGAGCACATCCCGTGAAATGAAGCGCTTGGATTCAATTACAAGATCTCCTGTTTATGCCCAATTTGGAGAAGCACTAAATGGTTTGTCAACTATTCGTGCATACAAAGCGTACGATCGAATAGCCTATGCAAATGGAAAGACTATGGACAACAATATCAGATTCACCCTAGCAGACATGAGTTCAAATGGCTGGCTCTCCATAAGATTGGAAACATTAGGAGGTATCATGATTTGGTTGACAGCAACCTTTGCTGTGTTGCAGAATGGAAGAACCGTAAACCAGATGGAATTTGCATCTACAATGGGTCTACTTCTCAGCTATACTCTAAATATCACAAGTGTTCTTAGTAATGTACTAAGAATAGCTAGTAGGGCTGAAAATAGTTTAAATGCTGTTGAGCGTGTCGGGACATATATTGATCTGCCTTCTGAGGCTCCAGAGATAATTGAGAACAACCGACCCTCACCAGGGTGGCCCTCATCTGGAACAATTAAGTTTGAGGGTGTTGTCCTGCGCTATAGGCCTGGACTTCCCCCAGTTTTGCATGGATTGTCCTTTACAATTTCTCCGAGTGAAAAGGTTGGAATAGTTGGAAGAACTGGTGCAGGGAAATCTAGCATGCTTAATGCATTATTTCGGATAGTTGAAATGGAAGAAGGAAGAATCTTGATAGATGGTTGTGATATTTCAAAGTTTGGATTGACAGATTTGCGAAAAGTCCTCAGCATCATACCACAATCAGCTGTCCTTTTTTCAGGTATGCAATATAGGTATATTTATTAGCTCAAATATGATGTATGCATCACTGCATGAAGAAACATTGATATGGGTAATATTCATTTGGGGAAAAAAAGAAGAATAACCATGCGTTTATTGCATCATGTGAGCTACTCCCTTAAACTGGAACATTGGTTATATAACCGATAGAATACCATTTATTTAAGCAATGTCATGATTAAAAGCCCAGTCATTCTAATCGTTATCTTATTTTTCTAGGAACTGTACGGTTTAATCTTGATCCTTTCTGTGAGCATAGCGATAATGCTCTTTGGGCGGCGTTAGAGAGAGTACATCTTAAGGATGTTATTAAACGAAAACCTTTTGGTCTGGATGCAAAGGTACATCCTAGAGAATCCCTACTTTATTATATTTATCGTGAGAGAATTTAGATTTGCTGTTATTTGCAAAAGAATATTATTTCTATTTTGCGCGTTACATAAATGGAATCCCATTTTGGAAGTTTTTTCTTTCACTTCTTGTGATTGAGACAAATGTTTACAAATGTTAAGAAATAGTTAACTTATTCCTTTCAACTCTTAGATCCTAAATGCTTATTAAATGGAAAGATGATAGCATTAGTCACGTTATTTCATTGGATTTAAATGTATAGCAAGTGAAAAAATAAGCAGCAAAAGTTTTGTTACCTGCAGCTTGTGCAAGTGAGAAAAGAAATTAAAGTGAATTGATTTTTGTTCAAATACCTTTTAGTATAATTGAGAAAGATGAAAATTTACTAAACAAAAGGTAGCCCGCCTCTACCTGTGTCTAGGTTCATGAAGGAGGGGAGAATTTCAGTGTGGGACAAAGGCAATTACTAAGTCTTGCCAGAGCATTGCTTCGGAGATCAAAGATACTTGTTCTTGATGAAGCTACATCAGCAGTTGATGTTGAAACTGATGCTCTTATCCAGAAAACTATTCGCAAAGAATTCAAATCTTGCACAATGTTGATTATTGCTCACAGGTTGAATACCATAATCGACAGTGATCGGATTCTTGTTCTTGATGCTGGTCAGGTATATTGAGACTTTTATAATTCCTGGAACTTTACTTTTCCTTCTTGCAAAGTCTGTTTTGCACCTTCAACGGATTCGTGAAGCTAGTCAAGTTTTTAGAAAATTATGTTCAGGTTTATTAGGGAATCTTATTGTTTCCTTTCAGGTTCTCGAGTGTGATTCCCCAGAAGCACTGTTGTCAAATGAAGAAGGTGCATTCTCAAGAATGGTTCAAAGTACCGGGCCTGCAAATGCTCAGTACTTAAGTAGCTTAGTACTAGGAAAAGAGCCGAACAAGTTGGGCAGAGACAAAAACAAGCAGCCAATCAGCTAGAGGAGATGGCTAGCCTCCTCCCAACAGTGTTAGAGCTCAGAATGCACTGCCGCAGACTGAACCTCAACAGTCGGATATTGAAGACGAGAGTGATATCCTGCAAGGAGTTCTAGAGGGGAAACATGACCATGATATGGATCAAACAAAATTTTTAAACGTTGCCAACAATAGGAGACTAAGTAAACGAATAATTCAGCTCTAAAAGTACATCTCTAATGACATCTGACACGCATGATTCACGGGATGATGTGACTTAAATTAGCTAATGAGATCATTTAAAACCCAGGAAAAGTAAGTAATGAATGTATTCTAACTTTGTTACTTGTGTATGTTTTCATATCCTCATTTAGAACATATGGGGACTTCCATAAACACGAGTAGTTTGTCGATTTTCTTCCTTGATGTCTATTTATACAAATCTTGTTAAGAAAGCGATTTTGGCAAAATTCACATAAGTAATTACATTATGTCTTAGTGTTTTTTTTAAACCAAATTTATTAACTAATTGTCAAAAAAAATTTATACTATGTTAGCGCGAGATTTCGTCCAAATAAGTAACTTGATGGTTGCAAAATTGCGTCTAGCAATTTGGTTTCTTCATTTTCCTCTATTTCTTGCTTGCTTCATTTCTAGCTCATCACAATCTCATAAAAGTTTGAATGCGCACTTTTCACTTCTTGCCTCAGGAAAATAGCAATAGCAATTCAATACAACTCTTTTTCTCTCAGAATTTTGTTTTTTCAGGTTTTTCTGTGAGGAGCAGGCAGATGACTTCACCAAATCTATGAAATATAGGGACTGAAAAAAAAATTCTCTCTTCTTCTTCTCTTTTATTATTATACTTTTTCGAGGGATTCTTTGTACTTTCTTTCCTTTATCTTTTGTTGCTTAAAGGAAATGAGAACCTCGTAATTCCTATAATGGCTGTCAAACAAGGCCACAGGAATTGGAAGGTAACCGTTCCTTGATGAAAAGCAGCTAATCAAGGGAAAAAAGAAAAGAAAAAAAAGTTATAAATTAATTTGTGATTGTAATGGTTGTTCCCAGTATTATATGCTACTCTCTTTACTTAATCCTCTTACATATAATTAGTACTGGAAATATTCTTTTTTCCCGTATCCAGTCTCACATGTTGATTACATTAATATATTTCATATTACAATGATTTGAAAATATAGTTTGGTGTCAAATAAAGAGAAAAGAGTGAAAAAAAAGTGAATTTAGCATTTCTCTTAAAATCTTTAAACAAAGATGCATAAAACAAAAAAATAAATATATAAGCAAAGAATTTTCCCAAACATCGTATAGGGGTCACTGTAGCTCAAAATATTCCACGGAGCCCAAATTACAAATGCTGAAAGAGAGTATCGGATATTTCAAGAGGAAAATTGAATGAACAAAAAAAAAAAAAAAGGATGGCGGCAATATAATGAAGCAGAGTAAAAACTATTAAATTCGATAAATCGTGACGAGACTATGTGGCGTGTACTAATTAACAATGAAAGAGAGATAAGTATATTAAGCTATTAAAAAAGTTTAATTAACACAACTACAGAATTCTATTTTGGTTAACAATTCTCGAGCTTAGGTTGAATATGCAATTAATACCCCAACAATTTAAGTTATTTGTTGTTGAATTGATGAAGGTACTTCTAACTCCACTGAGTTTTCGATCATGTGTGTTGCATATAAAATTATATATGTATATTATTTTATATTAAATCTGTGCGTATGTATATATAAAACGAGGTAAGACATTAGTCAACCCAAAGATTATGGTTTGCATAACTTAAATAAACTCAAAGATATTGAAGATTCAGGTATCCGTTCCACATTTTGATCAAAAATTTCCCCCCTCTTAGGATGGTCTTACATTTGATAATAAAAAAATAAAAGGAGAATTTTATTCGAGCATATATTTTTATTCTTGGTAGATTGGCACCATAGAGTCATAAAACAACTATTTTACATAAACACATATGAATTTGCATCAATACCAAAATTGCACCTCTAAAATTATCTTTTCTTTTATCATAACTTTTCTATTTTGATCTTGATTTAAGCAAAGAGAGAGATCCTCTTTGATCTCCCTCTTCGACAAGATTTTTCTAGATTTTTGTTTTTCTTTTAATATTTATTCCATTTATGTGAAAATTTTATTCCGGTATAATTATTCTTAACAGAATTTTAACCTACTAGATTCTAGTATTTTTTTTTTAGAGAAAAATATGTCCTTTTATTATTTCAAATCGTCAAGAATAGTAGA
Source organism: Parasponia andersonii (assembly GCA_002914805.1). NCBI lineage: Eukaryota > Viridiplantae > Streptophyta > Magnoliopsida > Rosales > Cannabaceae > Trema > Trema andersonii. Next base: position 740,499 of record JXTB01000043.1, read on the forward strand.
TGAAATAAACAGAGAACAATAATCAAATCAGTATATATCACCGAACAAACTAAAAGGCCTATTTAGCAATAAATGGACCACTTTATTTCTATTGCTAGAACTAAAATTAAAAGAACCACGATTGACTAAACTAAGCAAGGAATTAACATCACATAAACTAAGTTTATTAGCTTCTACAACAGTTGAAATTAGGACTCTATTCCATAGAGGGAAGAAGACTACTATGAATAAGTTGTTGGAAAGACTATGAAAAAGTAACAGTTTGCAATATTTTAAAATTTTATTTTTCATTAAAATAACGTAGCAAAAAACATAATCGGGAGCGTCAATAAAATTCATAATTGCATATTAGGCATATATTTCGAGTTCATGTCTTTTGTAGCTGAAGATAAACATAAGTGTACGACTCTCCCTCAAATGATTTTCTGGACTATTATTGTTCATTGGACTATTATTGTGTATAATCACGAGTACGGTCTCTAAATAAGAAAAAAGATAAAGTTAATGACTGCACTAAAATTCTTCAAAGAAATCTAAGAACAAATTATGACCGTTTATGTATCTTTGAAAATTTATCTATATTTTTTGTGTCTACCTTCTGATGTGTTTAGAGTCCCTTCATATAAGAAAAGGAAATAAGAAGACAAATGGATAAGTATTAAGAGTGCTATACTTCTATTGTCAAATGACAGAAGCATGTAGCCTCCAATCACTAGCCAAATTAGGCCAGTGAAAGTGAATTCTCTTTTTGGAAATTCCTGTTAACTATTCACACCTCATGTAATATTTAACTATGTACAGTTGCTTTTTTCTATTTTGATAATCAGCCACAAATTATCCAGTTAGTTTTTCTTTATCTAATTAACTATAATTAGGATGACTACTTTATATGTCTAGGTTCATTGAATCAAAACATTAATAAGAATTAGAATTAATATTTATTTGAAACTAGCATATATTTTAAAAACAGAATTCTTTTGTGTTCACACTTGTCAGCTTTATCTAAAAACAGAAGTTATCGGACGTGTGGCACATTGTGCAGTCCAACTTATTTCTCCAATTTAATTTACACAAATTGATCCAATCCAACAATGGTATAACCATTGACACAAACTAACTCGAGTATCTTATAGAACATGTAAAATTGACTCCAAATAATTAGTGGACTTATTAATTATTTAATTTCAAAATTTATTCCAAAAAGACTGAAATTGTACTCTAACTACCCATTACTGCTTATGGAGTAATGTACTTTACCACAAGGATTCTTTGTTAATTACATATTTGTATAATATCATAAAAACATAATATGTTTATTCTTTCTCATTACTTTATCTAATCAATAGTTTTCTAGTTATATCAGTTTTCTCATTACTTTATCTAGTCAATAGTTTTCTAGTTATATCAGTATTCACACACTTAGGCATAATCAAGTACCAAATCTACAAAGAAATATTATTTTACTAAATTTTATATTCTCAACAGTAATAATATAATTTAACAAATACATTTTATTAAAAGGCAAAGAGCATTGATCTCAATAGACCTCATTTATTAGCAATTCAGATAGAGCTATATTTGAGATTATATAATCACAACCAACTCAAGATTGAACGAGAGTAGCACTAATTATTGCATATAAAATTCTTTTCTTTTGATTCTTGTCAAATGAATGTTATTTATGATCCAATTCGATGTACATTCCATTACACTTGTAGACTACAATTGACCAAGACAAACCAAATTTTTCCAAAGTCTACTACAATATAAATAAAATGCAATTTTATTTATATTGTTACAAACCACAATTAATTAATTATAAATAACTTGTATTCATATCTTCTATCATAATCATAAAGATACATATTACACAATTAAATAGACATTTATAGACATTTATTCAAATGATATCATGTATAAAGTAATTACTAAAGAATACTTTAGTTCATTAATAGTAATATATTTTACATAAAAGACAACTGCTTCTACGAGCTTCTCCAAATGCAACAAAAAGTTTAGCAACTTCAACCGAGAAATTTCCTTGCTTGGAGCAGGCCGCCAAGAATGCACCAGAACTCATCTCTGAACACCATACCAACCTCAACAAAATAAACCCCAAATCTGATCGAAACATCTGAACTAATCTTCACGACAACAATGGCACATTATTTGACCCCGAATTAACTATAACATCTAGGACAATAATGGAGCCAGGATTTCTCACTAGTGGGAGTTGAGTCGTAATTACAATTCAAAAAATAATTAAAAATAATAATAAATATTACAATTTACTTGATGCATTTTTATTTTTTAAAAGCATTTTGCAATAAGTTAGGTTTATTATTAATATCCTTAAATATATCTTTTTCAATATAAACAAGTAAATTATCATTCATTAATTAATCACATATTTTATTACTTAGCCGATTTTTCAAAAAATTCATAGAATAGAATATCATCTATATATTAGCAATAGTAATTGGTAAACTTAATGCCAATGTCATTAGTCAATAAATTAGAGGCTAAATATTGTGTCTTATTGATAACTCTATGAAAATAGAGTTATCTTGTGTATTTTTAGTCATAGGATAGTTGCTTTACAAGAATAAATTTTATAATTTAGGTGCCTTTCTTTACTTTATTTTAGTTTTTGGCGTCGTTGTTGTTTAAGACCTAATCTAGTTAATTTCTAGTTTATTTCCTTTGATTTTTATTAGAATTACTGAAATCTGGTCTTAAGCCATGCAGAGATTAAATGGCAGCAACCGACAAGGAAAGCTGAACTTAAGTGAAAGCTGGAAGCAACTTTGCTGCAGCAACACGCTAGAGCAACACTGAACAGCAGAATCAACTTCCAGCTGGAATTTATTTTGAACAGTTACTGCTGTCAACCAGCAGTAAATACCAGAAAAGAGAAATGAGGAAAAAGTGATCATTACCCTTCTATTTGGCTGACACCTGTGCTAGGGTACCTCATTGACCCTAATATAAAGGAAAGAAAGAAAAGAAGAGAGGGGAAGCGGCTGAGCTGAGGGTTACACGAAAAAGGAAAGAAAGGAGAAAAAGAAGAAAGGTACAGAGACGGAAGGAAGAAGAAGGAGAAGTACTGGCTGCAGCAAGGAGCTAAACCACCATCATCCAGCTAGCTCTTTCTTTATCTCTTTTAATCTTCTTTGTATTTACTTTCTTTTCCTTTTCTTGAACTTTCTGGAATCTATGGAGCATTTTAGGCTGCTGATTTTTACATTTCAGACCATGAACTAAGTTCCCTTAGCTGGGATTATGATGAATCTGAGGTTGTAATGATGGATTAAAGTTGTTTTAAATGTTTATGGTATTTTCCTCTAGTTCGTTCAAGTGTGCTTCACTAATATTCCCTTTTGTTGCTTGGCCATCAATATTTAGGATAAACAAATTAAGATTAATTCTAGAAAGGTTAATCTAGTTGGACTTAGCTTGAATGATGCATGATTCAATCATCTCTTAGTAGATCTTTGAATTAGTAATGGTATAGGAATATATTGTTACCATGCAAACCCATTGAGAATTGATACTATAAATGAAGTTTTGAGAACTGGGTTAGTGTAGGAATATGTCAAATCTGGTTTAAAAGAACTTTAACATATTGAATTCGGAAGATGAATATGTTCAGAATGAATTTTCGGTTACTGGTGTGATTTTGCCACAGGCGTTGCTGCAGCAATTAAACCCAGATTTGCAACCAAGGAGGATTCAATAATCCCAGCTTAACCACATCACTGATCCACAATCACTTGATTAGATCTCATTATTTTCTGCTTAATATTTACTTTACTGCTTGCAACTTTAAATTGTTGCTATTTTATTACAAATCTTTATTTCTCATTGTTAAACTAACTTGTTTGACACTTAGATTTTACAAATAATTTTGGTAATCAATCCCTGTGGAGACGATACTCACTCACTACTATATTACTTGTTTCGGCACGTGCACTTGCGTAGCTACTGTAAAAATAATACAACACTTATTACCTCAACTATTTCTATGCAAGTTCACCGATACTTTTTTAATCTATTAAATTTCTCACTGAAACGCAAATTAATTATATATGTTTCGAGTTGATGATCAAGTTTCATGAGTTCTATAGTAGAAAAATTTTTTAGATAATATTTAGTAAAGTGATTTGACTTTTTCTTGTTAAAAGCTAAAAATATATCACATAGACACAACTATGCTATACAAAGAACAAGTCTGAAAAGTATATATTTTCTTTATTGAATTTATTTAAAATCAATTAAAATGAAATAATGAGCTATATTAATTCCGAAATGGATTTAGACTTTATTTTATGAACTAATGCAACAAACTTTAAATTGTAGGTTTATAAGGTTTTATTGTATTTTAAAAATCTTTTAGGAGATTTAATTTTATTTTTCAAAATTTTTTAAGAGTTATATAAAAAATTATAACAAATTTAATGAATATATATAAAAAAAAAAAAAGACAAAAATTGAGAGGGCTGCCATAGCAAGCTGGCTCCGTCCGTGCTAGGACTCCAATAGTAACTTGATACTCGTCCAAAAAAGAATCTGCAAACCACCACCAGAGTATCAATCTAAGAAGTTGTGCCTTTATGAAGGATATGATTCGTTTCCGACCAAATTCTAGTGTAGACTGCATATAATTTCTCAAAAACTTCCCGAGTGGTGCACCAGAAAACACTCAGAAAAGTTTGAGCCAAATCTTCACGAATTCGTACTTTCACATTCTTCCAAAACCGTACTTCTTCCAAACGGATCATCTAGCATTAGCATAGAAAAATAAAAACATGGACCAAAGTTTATGTTTCACCACACTGGATGCGGCCAGGATTACTTTGCCCACTAATAATCTTAGGGCAAGCAAGAATGGCTCCATGAAATACCCGCCAAATAAAAATCCGAATCTCCTTCCACCAGCTACTCGGTGGGAGAGAACACGATCTACCCGAACTAACCTTCTCATTTAACAGAATATTATTGCCTAATTTCACCGAATACTCTTCCTTTGTCTCAAAGTGAATGAGCTTGTCCTTCCTATAAGAAACACTAAAAGGGATAGATTTTATAATTTCTCTAGCTATAGGCCAGTAATCATCATCAATCTCCTTATCAATCTAGAGGCCTCTGGGTTTAAGATCAAATTCTAGGTATGTGTATGTTTTATTTATTTTCTTCATTTTACTCTTTAGTGTTTTATATTTTTCTTTTAAGATATGAATTTTTATGATTCGAATTTGAAAGAAATTCAATTTAGATGCTGCATAATTTATGAAAATGGAGTCTATTAGAATTGGAAATATGATTCAAGATGACGACGATCTAGATCTTACGGTAATTTTGAAATTACTATCTATATCATGGAAAGTGATTTTAAAGTTGCTATGAGTATGGTGAGCTTCTCTGTTGGTATGTCTAATATTACTTTTAGTGATACCAACTCTTTATTAAAAGATAGTTATAGTGTCTTGTTTGGTTTTTTTTTTTTTTTTCTGTCTTTTTCTTTTTCGGAGAATGATGTATGGCCTATATATACATGCTAAGATTATTTTTTTTTTATGTTGATATTTTGTTTTGTAATTAAGAAACTTGTAATTATATTGCTCATATTATAGTAAATAATTTATTTCAACAATAAATTTCCTTTTTACATTTGAAAAAGAAAAAATTGCACTTTATTTTGAAAATATTCATTCTAATTGAGATAGAAATTATGGTTTATATATATATATATGTAAAGAACACTACCCCTACGTGGATTTGGTTGTGAGAATTAATTCCTAATTACTAAATAAATTCTCACAATACTTAACATTAAATATACAACATACGGGTTGTTTTCTTTATTCCAATAGGGATGACGTGAAAGACACTTTTGTTTCCTCACAGCCTAAAATAATAAAAAATGTAATGGCAATGCTTCTATCATAACTCAAAATATAAGGTCAGTGATTTTTTGTAATTTTGAGTGTAAATTAAGATAAATAAAGAATTTTACTAAATTCGGGAGAAAACTAAGTATTTGAATTTTTTTTTTCATTAGTCCTTGAATCATTAGAAATTTTATATAAAGGAAAACTTATCTTTAGTTTAATTTATTAAAAAAGACATATTAATTAAAATTCAATAAAACATAGTTAAATTGTATAAAAACTTAGCTTAGTAAAATTTTTGTGTTGATTAAATACATTTTCATAAATCTTGAATTGGAAAGTCCAAAAATCAGTTTACAAAGTTTATCAAAATCTCAAGTACTTAAAACTTTGAAAATATACTCTTTAGAAACTATAGTATCCTATTTATCCACCGATTCCTCATATAGTAGTAATAACATTTTCATACAATCACTTAGCATGAACAAGATACTTGGCTAAATAGATATGTATGGGGAAAAATAAAACAAGTTATAAGGACCAACCGAAGGGGATAGGACGGCAATCGTAAGCCAAATGACTTGCCTAGCTAATGAGACAACCGACTCGAATGAACAACCACCTAAAAGGGAGGAAAAATAGAAGAGGTGAACTCGAAAGCTCAGTAGGAAAACTGTTACCTCATGTAAAATATTTTTTAGCGATGAAAATCCCTTGTATAGTTAGTTTAACCCAAAATATTTTTGGAAAATCATATGTACGTATATACATAAAAATATTCAAAACCAATAGTCTATATATATACACACACACATATATATATATATATATAGATGTATGGAAAATATGATATATAAAAATTAATCAGTCTACAAACACATGACACAAATCCACCCATACTCATGAGTTTACCACCTCTCGTCAATGGAAACTAGGATGTTGGCATTACGTGTGCCATACAACCTGCCTAACACCTAGCCCATAATTGAAGGAGATACATGTGTGTCACTTATTAAACTTGGAGAGGTAACTGCATTGTCTATGTTTGCCAAATAGGAAGGTAATCAGAAGAAATACCCCAGAAGTTTCACGGACTCTACACTGTCAGTAGGGCCACAAGCCACACTGTAAAAATCCTAAGATGCTAACCTAGGACTCATGTGTGATCCTATGACATGTGTATTTTGAACTAATGTGTAAAAATAACCATGCAGTAATTTAAATTCAAATGATACTCCAGTTTTTAGTAAAATGATTAATCAAATTTTATAGAAAAAAATAAACAGCATAACAGCCATATTTTAACATATCTAAAAATAACTTGCACTCAAAAAAGTCCTAGAACAATCCAATATATAAATCATACTATTCAATTCCATCAGAGATATTTAAAATTCTAATTCCACACCCTCGATCACTCACTTGGGAAAAACAAATATTTCAACAGAGTTTCAAATCAATGAAGAGACCTCTCTATTGAATTCCTAATATCCAAAATAGCTAAGTTGGATATATGACTTGACCAATTTGGGTTCGGACCAACACTAGATTGGTGACACATAAAACGAGACAAAATCTAAGCCGTTAAATATTGATTTTTGTGCCAGTCACTAAATGTAGTCAATATATATATATATATATAAATATATATCAAACTTATCAATTTTCTGAATATATTCTAAAAATGGCAACAAAAACGAATCTAATGATCGGATCAAAAACTAAAATTCGAAACTCAAAACACCAAAAAAAGATAACTTTCAATCTAAACAAAATAGGATTGTGAAATTATATACCTTAAAATTCTTCTCGACGATACAAATCTAATAAGCATAAGAACACAAATCTAATAAGCATAAGAACGTGACTTGAAACGACTAGAATCGTTGCCGGAAATCAAAACTTCCTGCGGCCAACATAGCATTTTTCGGCGATTTCGGCACTCCGGCGGCTTGGGAGCGGTGGCACAGGCATTGCAATGCTATGCTGGAGATCCGTCGGTGGTTGGGCTGGCTGGACAATGGTTGGAGACGACTTCAGCTGTCCTTCGTTCCTTGGGCAGCCATAGTACAGAGAGAGGTTGAGAGAGTTGAAAGAGAGAAAGGGTAGATAGCATATATATATATATAAATTATTTTTTTAAAAATCTGATCAAAGAACTATATTAACCTTTAAAAAAAACTGGGTTATTACAGCTTCGGGGCGGCATCACTGAATATAAATTCATCGACATGAGGTGTTACTATTAATTCTTCTTTTTTTTTTTTAGGGTGACTATTGTTCCATGTGCATATTCATTGTAACAAAATTTAGCTACGATGTATATGAAAAAAGAAAAGAGTAGCATCTTTTGGCAAGAAAATAGAAAGTTTTATAGTGAGGTTGAATTACATTTGATAGTGCGATGTTAACATGTTCTATCATTAAAAAATGAAATTAATAAATTCTTTTTTAAAAAATTAATAAATTTATAAATCTCCCAAAATAAAAACAAATAAACAAAATGCGTCACTACTGCATAGCAGACAAGTGATCGCGCATCAGCTTGCTTAAATTATTTCCATTCACAGTTGCAGAAAAATAAAATAAAATAAAATAAAATAGCACCTACATGATTCATACGATTTTTCTTCGCATATAAATATGTACAAACATGTTTCATGTTATCATGTACATGAATTCCCACCCTCTAACTGTTCGATAAAATCCCTAGCTGAAGAAAACAATAGTATCAACAAATTAAGCTCCAACTAGGCAGCCTGCATATGGCGCCAAAGCCATCAACAGTAGCCTTACTAACAATTTGGTGGTGGTTATGGCTGCAGGCACTAAGTTTAGGACCGATCAGCAGCTCCGCGGATCCACAGACCAAACTGTTGAACCAGGGATGCAGCCAGTACAATGCCACGGACTTCTCCGACTTCTATGCCAATCTCAACGCCACTTTCTCCGACCTCAGGGCGCAGCTCAGAGGAGGTAATAAGCGCTTTGCCACGGCGCAACAGGCGCGGCGATCCGACCCTGTCTACGCCATGGCGCAGTGCAGAGACTACCTCTCCGCCGCCGACTGCGCCGCTTGTTTTGCGACTGCAGAGAAACAAATCCGCAATTGCTCAGCCGCCAATGGGGCCCGTGTCATCTATGACGGGTGCTTTCTTAGGTACGAGTTTTTAACTAAATTACACACGAAAAATGTTAAACGTCTTAATAGATTTTTTCTGGATACATTAATTATGACTTTACGGTTCAGAGCAGAAAAAAAGATAATAATGATTTTAACGTTTCTTTTTGTAATCAATACTAACTAATATGCGATGCCATAAATCTCAGTTGAGTTTATTTTTTCGAGACGATCGTTGTTAAGATTTGTAACAAGTACATATTATATTCATGTGCCAATTCTAAAAACTAAAGATAAACTATAGTCTAAAGTATAATTTGATCAAGTGATTTTTTTTTTTAAAAAAAATCTTTTAATTCTCGTTTGACATTTTTGGGATCAAATTAGTTCTGTTTACGTTACTTGAACGTTTTCTTTCCCTGAAAGGAGATGGAAAAAGAGGGATCAATTGAATAAGGATTTCGGAAGATGGAAATTGATTAGGACAAATATATTTAAAAAAATTAACAAGTTAAAGAATCTAAATTAATTTCAAACAAAAAAAATAAAAAATAAAAATACTGAATTAATTGTTGTTGACTACTTAATGGCAGCTAGCTAGTGCTGGCCGATGCCGGCTTCGCTAGATTTTTAATCAAATAGCTTCTTCTTCTTCTTCTTTTTTTTTTTTGAATAATCACTATCATATTTTATTTATTTTGTAACTTAATTATTAACCAATAATTTTGAGATGACAACTGATCCAAATAGATCCTCCCATAGAGAAGTCAATCGTATTCGTCACCGGTTCTCCGTTTCTCCACTTATGAAATTCTTAAAATATAACTATAGTAATTTTATTGATTAAATCTTGTACAATCTATCACATTTAGATAAACTTTGTTACATAGACATTAATTATAATTAACAACAACTTCAAGCAAAAAAAAAAAAAAAGAATAAGAAAAATATGTACTCGGCGCAATAACATTCTTATAACCTAAAAAGAAAACAAAAACAAATGGGCAGTTGTTTCCCGGATAGAACAAACAATAAAAATAGCAGCACAACATATAGTCTACTTGCCAAAAATTATTTGAATCAGAATGTAACTCCGTGCTATGTTAGGACGCAGATCCTCTAATTATTGCGTCTTATATACTCTATTTATCCAAATATTATTATTTTTTCACATTAGAGCAGTCAGTCAGTTAAATATTTCTAGCCTCAGATTAATGTGTTAAAATTGTATTTTGCGAGCTTTTATTTGTAGTCTTTTCAGGATGGTAATAATAAGCCATTTTAAAAGTCAAAGTTGTATTTGTGGTCTTCTCAGTCTGCTTATTATTTATTACTAAATTACTTTTTTAAAAGTAACATTTAATTTAACACGGCTAAAACCTAAAAGGTGCTTCCAGAATATTAGTTCTAATATATAAAGTCTCTAAAGGCGTTGAATTTAGAAGGAAATTCAGGAAATGGCCGAGTCATATATATATATATATAATATCAGTAGTTTTGTAAGTTTTGAATTTAAAAAAGTAAAATTTGCAACATACAGCTTATTATTAAAAACACTACTTTATGTAGATATATTGTAGATATTATTTAGGGCGACGAATAAATGTGATTAATTTTGTCTCTATTAGACCTAATTTGGTTAAATTAATAACTGAAAATCTAATTTGGTTGTATTAGGTATAAGGCATAACTGAGATGGTGACATTCATCTAATACTATGGGGAGAGCTATCATGCACACAGCAAAATAGAGAGAGCTAAGAAAAGGTCAAAAGAATAGTTGAGTTGACTATAGTAAGATAGGTGCAACGTATGTATGTTGTATAACATTCCCTTATAACTTAGTGTATTGTTTGGTGGTCTGTTCTAAGTCCGCACAATTTTGTATTTATTAAACAATATAAATAATTATGTGGAACGGCTTCAAAGTGGTATATCTAATCCCAAGTTTTAAAGTCCTAAGTCTGCGCTAGAGAAGGTAAAAAGTGAATTACACAGTTCTAAGCAATTAGGATCCACCTCAAAATAGTATTAAGAGAAAAACTAAAGAACAATATTATCAGACGTCGTGCAAGTACGTCAATCTCCTCAAAATGGCATCATGGTTGGTCTAGATTCCATGATGCTCCTGAAAAAATATATAATATATATATTTTTTAAGAAAGATATAAAATCTTCGATTGATCAAATAATAAATATTCCCCTTATGAAAGCGACTGAAAGTGTAAGAAATTTTAATTGAGACATTATGCCTTGCTATATATCAGTTTAAAATAAGGTAACAGGGTAGCTTATGGATTTATAGTACCATATACCTTATATCTTGAAAAGGAGCATGATCCCCTGTTCCTCCCACTCTCTGTCACCCTATTAATGTTTGGACAACCCATCAAATTTTTACACCTTGGCATTTCACAGAAATCTACAAAAAATGTCGTTTCATCGCCAAAATCCAACGGAATTGTCAGTCAAATATTTTGAACTTTTTTTTTTTTTTAAAAGAAACAGTTGTCACTAAATTAGGTTATTTTTATATCAAGTAGAGTGCCGCCAGTTGCCCACAAGTACAAATACAATTGAATTTTTCAGATTGAAATCGATGCTTTTTCCACATGTATTTACACGCCATTCTATCTCAAATTCCCAGTATTGTGTCTTTATTTTTTTTAAGGAAAAAACTACGTTTATTATTTTGAATTAACCGTGTTTGTTAGTTTATTTACTTTTTTTTTTTTGGCTTCTACAGTAATTCTATTTTGATAGTTTGACATAATTTTAAGGGATATGTAATATGTTAACTTCTATATTAAAATGTATTATTATATATTGGCAAGTGAATTTTAGGTCCAAAATCATAATAACCTGTGCACATTCAATTCACACAAGTCTTGAATTGTTCTCCAAAAGCGATCACCATTAAAAAGAAGTTTCCATATCCATGCCATTCGAAAATTCCACAAGAATATACATGGCTAACTTAGCACAGATTTGACATTTTCTTATCACAAACAAATCACAAATAGGTAGCTTGGATATTACACTTGGATCAGATTAAAAATGTCAGAAAAATATTGGAAACAACTCATGTTTCTCGATGTATATATTTATATTGATATAGTTTCTAGTTTATTGTATATGTCACATTTTAGTCAAAAATAAAACTATAGAAGTAATTGGACCCCAAGTCCATAGCCTCTATGATAGTCCATGGCTCCATGCTCAAGGTCATTGCCGTTCGGATATGTCATTTGTCATATGGGATGGTTGAATCGGGTTCTTTGGCAAGCTATAGATATAAAAGTTTGGTTACTTAATCTGGAAAATAATGGTCAAATAAAAAAGAGTAACAATACATCTCGGTAATCTTATTAGTGTAGAATAATTGGGTGAGACATTTTATCGAACAAAAAATGAGCAACAACTATATATAATCCGAAAATTTCTGAGTTTTCACAAGGGTAAACCACAATTCAACACTTAATAAAAATATTCTCCAACATTACTAGAAATAAGAACTTTTTCTCCAATATTTATAAAAATACTCCTTGATACAGCAAGAAAAGAGGAAAAATAGAAAAGAAATAAACATCCCAATTCTAAGTCCCCTTATATATATCAGCCATTAAACACCCTAATTCTCTTATAAACACGCCAGTCTCTGCGACGAGTATTAGTATGGCAGCTATTGAAGTCCACGATTCGGAATAATCAACAGCCTAGAAACGAGAAGATCTAAACACACGCCAGTATATATATGTATATGTATATGTATATTGATCTAAAGAATTATTGTTTCAAAACTGAATCATGAGTCTTTTTTATTATATATAGAAAGAGAGATGAAACTCGCTTGAAAGTGCACCTGAATCGTGGATGAAGCAGGAGTCCTACGAACGAAGCTTATCTATGAATGACAGTAGTTTTCTTAATTTTATTAAAAACAGATATGACTGATAGTTTCGTTGCTTTTTGGTGATGGAACGGCGTTTTGTGTAGATTTCTATTAAATGGCAGGGTGTAAAAATTTGATGATCGAGTTGTTCAAACATTAGTGGGTAACAGGGCCTTCGACGACATTCATTTCTATTTTATTATTTTATTGACATTCATTTTATTTTATTTGAACCACGTTCATTTTTATTTCATTTTAATAATTTGTTTGAAAATTTCCTGACAAGCCCTTAATGGGTATAATATTACAATTTCTTTTGAGTGAATTTGTTATTAATACATTAATAAATTGCTATTGGTTTGCCTTTTGGTGGAGGTACGAGAGCAATGGGTTCTTCGACCAGACTACTCTCCCAGGTAACGTGGGACTCTGCGGAAAACAGACCATTTCGCAGAGCGCCGCCGCATTCACTTCGGCTGTGGAAGGCGTGTTATCGGATCTCCAAGTGGCAACCCCTAAGATTAACGGTTTCTTCGCGGCGGAAAAGAAGGAAGTGGTTGGCGTGGGCGGCGGAAACGTGACGGTGTTTGGCGTGGCGCAATGTGCGCAGACGGTGAGCAGCAGTGGCTGCCTCGAGTGCTTGAAAGTGGCCAACGCCAACTTGCAAATCTGCCTTCCCGACGCTGAAGGTAGGGCGGTCGACGCCGGCTGCTTCCTGAGGTACTCAAATGCTTCCTTCTTTGATGATAATCAGACTACCAATCTCGCGCCCTTCTTGAACAACGGTCAGTAATTGTGTTTCTTTACAACATATATATGATGCAGTAGTTTATATATATACATATATGGTAAGTGATCCAATCAAGAGTATATATAGGGCAACCTATAATATACCATGTATTATATATATTCAACGAAAATAATTAGATATTTATTACAATTAGTCTATTAGGGATTGCATAACCACAAATAATATTGTGGTACTACATCAAATAAAATTGGTAATTACATAACAGTTCACACACAATAAAATTGGTCCTATTTTTTAGTGTGCGTGTTAGGATGTGTGAACAAAATTTCACACTGGTTTGAGTAGAGAAGAAAGAAAAGAGGTTTAAACGGAGTTAAGCATACAAAACTCCACTCAATACATATACATTATTTTTTTGAAATGGAAGTATGAGTCCAAGTACCAACAAAATTGACTGGGTATAACATATTATAATATACTGATGTTAAACGATCTTGAAAACAATTATCAAAGCTTATGCTTCATAGGATATTTAATATTGTCATGCAGGAGGTTCAAGCAAGAAAGCCATAATTGGAGGCGTAGTAGGAGGTGTAGGTGCTCTAGTACTGATCTTGCTCATAGTTGGCCTTTTTGTTAGGTTTAAACAATCACAAAAGCCCAAGGCAGATGCCAGAGGTAATAACTTCTTATTCGTCACTCGATCGATCGTTAATCTGTTTGATTATATAGATTAATAATTTTTACAACCAAAAGAAAAACGAAAAAACTATAGTACTTCAAAGAAAGAAAAAGATAGGGAAAAGACGTGCATGCATTAATTAGTTTCACGTATGGTATTGAGCCACCAGTTTTTTTTTTTTTTTTCCCTACTAGATTTAATTACAAAACATTACTCATCCATACCCTGCAGGTGATATTTTGGGAGCGACGGAATTGCAGGGTCCTTTAAATTATAGCTACAAGGATTTAAAATCCGCAACCAACAATTTCAGTGAAGAAAATAAACTTGGGGAAGGAGGTTTTGGTGACGTCTACAAGGTAGGTTATATATATAGTATTATTTTTACAAATACGAAATCTATAGTCCATTCTTTAAGAAAAAATTAATGATATGTATAACTAAGTAATTTAATATATATATATATATATGCTTTTGAGACTTTGTAAAACTAATTATGTAGGGATGATATATATAACTAAGAAATTTAATATGTACATACGCTTTTGAGACTTTGTAAAACTAATTATGTAGGGGGGGATAATTGATTGAGATGTATAATAATACAATTAGTTAATTAGTATTGTCACGACTCAAAACTCGGGTTAGTGGCAAAAGGGGAATTTCACAAAGGTGAGAAATTCCTTAATTTATTTGAAAAGTGTCAAAAGTTTTAGTTTTTATAAAAACAGTCCATTTAAATAAAATAATCGGAATTCCATCCC
>JXTB01000043.1:762294-840579 GCA_002914805.1 Parasponia andersonii
AGGAGGTTCGGCATCCGGCTGGTGCCTCGGAACTCTTCTAGGAGGCATCCTTAAAGTCTGAAATAATATGCCAAACTGTTAGTGCGATAATGATGAATGCTTGTCATAAAAATCAACTTCAATCTAGTTTAATGGTGATACGTCCAAGCTATTGAACTCAAAGCTCTGATACCAAAAATTTCTGTCACGACCCAAAACCCGGGCTAGTGGCAGAAGAGGAATTTCACAAAGGTGGGAAATTCCTTAATTTATTTGAAAAGTGTCAAAAGTTATAGTTTTTATAAAAATAGTCCATTTAAATAAAATAATCAGAATTCCATCTCGTGAACCACTCCCACAGTTCGTATACACCATCAAACATAAATTGAACAATTACTTAAAAAAATGAAATTAAATACAAAACCCAGCATCATCATCATCTACCAAAAAGTCAAACACCAGAATGGCATACATAAGTTTGCAGAAAAAATAGAAAGCAGTAATCTTGGTTCAATGCTAACACAAAATCCAAATAGTTCAAAGACTACGACAACAAACTCCTACCATTACTAAAAGACGAACTGCAATCAGGATGAAATCTTAATCCACTTGATCACCCAGATCGCATTGGACACCACCTGAGGAGGAAGGTAAGGGGGTGAGCATACAATGCCTAGTAAGAAAATAGTTACCTCGGGGAAAAACAGTTCACTAATGGGAATCTCCTGCATGATTAGTTCAAAATCCAAAACATACACACACGCATATATATATATATATATATAATCCAGACCGGGAGCTAATATATATATATATAACAGTGTAATCAAAACCATCACTCCATATGCACATGACATAAATCAACCCATACCCATGAGCTCACATCCTCTCATCTGTGGAAACCCAGGATGATGGTACTAAGTGTACCTAACAGCCTGCCTGATACCTAAGCCCATACCCGGAGGGAACACCCATGTGTCGCCTACCAAACCTGGAGGGGCAACCGAATTGCCTACACCTGCCAAATGGGGAGGTAATCAGAAGTAACAAGATCCCGCGCGAGTTTACGGACTGTCACCGACGGTGGGGCATGCAGTGCCACACTATAAAACCCACGATGTTAACATAGTACTCATGTATGATCCTATGATACGTGCAATATAGAATTGAAGTGTAAAAAACTACTGTACTCTGGTTTTTCAGTAAAACATGCATAATAGGGTTTTATAGAAAAACAGGCAGCATAACGGCCCTATTTTTGATATACCCAAAATAACCTGCACACAGCAAATTCCCAGAGCAGTACAGTATATATCGTATAGTCAGATTCCATCACATATAATTCAAATCATTAAAAACACACTTGTTCTTATATGCTGCAGAAAATAAGTTTTAACTCAAAAACGGTATAAAACTAAGGTAACTAAACCCCTACCTCAACAGAATAGCGACACCATGCTATTAAGTCCTTAAGGTGTCGTTGACGATCGCCCGAAGGGTCGGGAACCAATTCCAAGCCCTCGAACGTCCTCGTGCAAAAACCAACTTTCTCACCGGAGCTTCAATTCCACAAACGGACCTCTTCACTGAATTCCTAGCACCCAAAATAGCTAGGCTAGACATATAACTTGTCCAATTCGGGTCCGGGTCCACACCGGACCGGTGACACACAAAACGAGACAAAATCTCGACCGTCCGATCTCAATTTTTGTGCCGATCACCAAACTACACAATATATATATCAAATTTCTCTATTTTCCGAGTACATTCCAAAAATGCAGTTAAAAATACAATCCAACGGTCGGATCGAGAACAACAACCAAAAACTCGAAATGACCAAAAATGGCAACTTTCAATCCAGGCAAAATGGAGTTGAGATATACATACCTTGATGATCTTTGCGACGATACGAATCCAACGGGACTGGTTTGAGACCGAAAGATGGCCGGAATCGTTGCCGGTGACAGAAAAACCGAAGTGGGTCGAACCGGCTTCGATGGCGTTTCTCGGCGACACAGGCGGCGGCGGCGAGCGACGAAGGGTGGCGGAGCTTCGTGGCAGCGAGGCGAGGCGACGCCGGTCAGTGGGCGGCCCGGACGGCGGCTGGCGGCAGCTCTACGGAAGTTCGGCCGAGAGGGAGAAGAGAGGAGAAGGAAAGAGAGATTTCGGGGGAGGGAGGAGAGAGAAGAGAGAGAGAGAGGAAAGAGGAGGAGCACGTGGCCCATCCTTATAGGGCACATAAGTCCCCAAAATTTCAAATCTCTATCAATTTAGTCCCCCAAAATTTGTAATTTAGTCCCTCTGAACAAAATTTTTGCAAATTAGTCCCCACAATATTCTATCCGGAAAATTGGTGAAATGTCTAAATTACCCTCGAAATTCCGGGTTTTTACAAGTATAATGTATATATTCTTTTTACCTATAAAAAAACCACACCATGGACGTTATAAATCAAGAAAAAGTGCTATGAAAAAACATTTTCAACGGGTGGTAGAAAAAAATAAAAGAATTCAAATAAGGATATTTAAGTTGAGTCATATTTAGCACGTCGTTTCTCCCAGGAAATAATTAATGACGTGGGTTTAGTGACGTTTATTGTGGTTCTTGTAGTAGTGGTTAAAATTTAGACATAAAATTGTATCGATGGATTAGTTTATCTATGTACATAAAATTTATATAAAATCAGACCATCACGACTCTCATAACTGTCAAAATAGAAATCAACTTATCATCACGATACAGATATAGAATGTTAATTAGGTAAATAATTATTTGTGTGATCTATATCATCATGAGTTGTTTTTTTGTTGTTACCTAATATATATTGTGATCATAGGACAACATATCCATAAATTGATGTCCTATATTTAAATTTCTTACTTAATTAATTTCTGCATGCATGTTACAAAAAATTGTCACACATTTTTTCGTATTATTATTATTATCCATGGATTGAAATTAAACATATATATTCAGGGTACTTTGAGGAATGGGAAAATAGTTGCAGTAAAGAAGCTAGCAATAAGGCAGAGTCAAAGAGGAAAGACTGAGTTTGAAAGTGAAGTAAAGCTAATAAGCAACGTTCATCACCGAAATCTGGTTCGACTTCTTGGATGTTGTAACAAAGGACCCGAACTTCTTCTCGTCTATGAGTACATGGCAAACAGCAGCCTTGACAGATTCTTATTTGGTGACTTATAGATATCTCTCCATACTCAAACTAAATATGCAACTCTATAACATAAAAAATCAAAATCTTGTGTTGAATTTTGGTATCTCACTTCCTGTCCAATCAATATTAATTGATTTTCACAAACTACATAATCAGTTTTTTATTTTATTTTATTTTTAAAAAAATTCATTTATTATTACAATAAGATATTCTTAGATTCATGAAACTAATAAATCGTAAACCAAAGAATATAGTACTACACTAAAAGCAAAATAGTTTTTACTTTAAGCATATTCTAGCTCTAGTTTGATTAATATACCAATAATCCAAAACAATACTCCTATGCAATCTAAAACAACAAATTCGCTCTAGAGTTACTACATGCATCAATAACACTGAAGCTCTTTACAAATGTATAACCATATCATTTAATTAATTAACAAAATCTAGCTAATAATAATAATAATAATAATGATAATAAAGCTGGCTAGCTAGCTAGGTACCTGCTATAGCATTATTCATAGAGAAAAATTCCAGTGATATGTACTATCTTTTCCATTTTGTAACTAAGCCTTGACTAGAGACAACAATAATGAAATATGATGCCTTTTTTGCCATATTTAATGACAAATATAGTTCAAATAAACATTATTATAGGGGGAAGAGGCTTTCTCAATTGGAAACAACGGTATGATATTATCATGGGCACAGCTAGGGGCTTGGCATATCTACACGAGGAATTCCATGTTTGTATAATTCACAGAGACATCAAAACGAGTAACATTCTTTTAGACGATGATTTTCACCCCAGAATTGCAGATTTTGGATTAGCAAGGCTTTTACCTGAGGATCGGACTCATCTCAGCACTAAATTTGCAGGAACTTTGTAAGTGATCACTTAATAAAATGATCATATATAGGATAAATATCATTTCATGATCACTTGCCCCTATATAGATATATACATTATTTCTTCACATGCAGTTATATATATTGCTTAATTTGCTTGCTTTGCATACGATATAGAAACCTATATATATTATCCTTTAATTATATGTGATTAGGTGAAAAAGAAAAAATGCCTATAGTATGTTTAAACATTTAGAATTCCACATTAATTATTTGATTCTATTTAATTTTGACATAATCTAATATACAAAAACTTTAAGATATCAATAAGTCTTTTTGGTTCAATTTTTGTATATGAACATATGGATGCTATGAATCAGGGGATACACAGCACCTGAATATGCAATCCATGGACAATTGTCAGAAAAGGCTGATACCTATAGCTATGGTGTTGTTGTGCTTGAAATTCTGAGTGGCCAAAAGAGCAATGAGATTAAACAGGGTGATCCTGTTGGTGAATACCTCCTTCAACGGGTAATTCTTTCTTTTCCCTAAAATCTAATTTCAGAATTTTATCTTTGATTATAGATCATGTCCAAATAAAACAAAGACACGCATACTCTTACTCTTGCATCTTTAATACATTTTGAAATAAGAGCGTGTTGTGCCAATGGAAGCACAAATACCAAACTTGTTAGACAAATATTAAATTATAGGGATTTACGACAAAATATAAATAGCAAAAAATTAAAAACAATACATGAATTTATCGTAGTTCAACTATAAAATATAGCCTATGTCCACATCAAAGACGGCGAAGTATTTCATTATAATTAAGGAGATTATAAAATTCTGACAAAATTCGCTCACACCGAAATCTCAAATATACCGAAATCTCTCTCTCTCACAAAAGTAACCAAGACCGCAAAAAAGATGCTTTGTTAATAATCTTAATACCAATATCAAAAGAAATAAATAATAAAAAGTTATAAAGAAACCTAAACCTAAAAGCTTGTTTATACCAAATTCCCACAATCTAAGAGAGATTAAAACATATATTAAGATACTAAAAATTAGTCAGCTACACAAAAAAAAAAAAAAAAAAAAAATAACAAATTCGGATTAATTCACTTAAATAGAAAAACTTACCCAAAAATAAGATTTCTAGTAAATAAATAGTCTAATTCGGCATTAAAAGAGTGAATATTATCAATGTATGCTCAAGATATTCACATTTGATAAATTAGGGTTTCCAAATATAAACTCTTTCAAATATAACCTAAAACATGAAATTTCTATAAAATAATTAGTCAAAATCATGGTTAACACAATTGGTAATCTAATTTTAGTGACAAAAATGAGTTTCAAAGCTTAAAAATACCTTGTTTGCAAGAAAAAATAGTGAAAATGGTNATATATATATATATATATATATGCTCATAAACTTGAATAATCGGCTAATAATAAGAAAAAGTAATTGAGTTTTATTTTTACGCATGCTGACTAAACAAAAAAAAAAAAAGAAACTTAGAATTCTTGGGCTTGGGCTTGGTCTAAATCAGAAGGCTTAATTAAAGCCACATTTCAACGATCTCCACCTTAGCACAAAATTAAGTCAAGTCCAAAATAATGAAACTCTTTTGCTATCTGGTCCAAAACCCCGAAGGACTAATCACAATTTGTAATACAAAATAAGTTCAAGCAGTACTTGAACTTCTAAACGGTACCCGACTCAGTCAACACATCTGTCGTGGCTAATACAAAAGAAATCAACTCTGCAAAACCAAACCAATGAGATAAGCCTCTCTCTCTACTAACAATAAACAAAGTAGTAGAACTAAAAGCTTTGATAGAAGTTTCAACTAGAAGCACCACTTGCTTACAAATATTGAGATCTTTATTTGTACATACTAACTCTCCTATATCAAATAGGATGGCTAACTCATCAAATTCAAGAGCTCTACTAAGTAACAAATTTGGAGACAATAGCTCAATAAACCACAACTAAAAGCCCTTCACCCCAAACTTAAATCCATAGAAGATTGTTGTTAATCGTTCGAGTTTACCATCATTCGCATGAGCATAAGCAAGACAACTAGATAATTTAACTCAAAATCAGCAAAATTACTAAGCCATATCTTAAATAGAATCTTTAAACAAAATGTAGTTGATGAAGATATTCTAACCAAATAGTAGGAATATCCAAAAGCTTCAATCTAAATACCTTTTGACATGTAAATAATAGAAAGTAAGCAGCAAGTTTCCCCCAAAAGAGACATATTCAAACATTTTATAACCAAAAATCGTTGTAATGTTCTCCAAATAGTGTAGTATCTCACTATCTTTTCCTTGTTACAAAATTGATTCTCACAAAAGTTTACACTATAGTCATCATCAAATACCGGAAAATAATAAGAACCATCTATAGAAAAATTAGGAAAAGGACCTAAAAATTCTAAATGGATATAATCCATTATGCCCTTAATTCTACGAATAGTGGAACTAAACTTGATTATGTATCGTGTCTTATAAACACAATAGTTACAAAAGTCAAATTCTCCAATTTTTTGACCATCTAACAAACATATAATATCAAAATTTGGAACAAAATAAGATGAGGCTATAGTAGCACAAATAACCATGTTCTCCTGAAGAAAATAGAGGCCATTATACAATTTTCCTTTAAGCACCATGTGTGCATCCTTATTAATACTCAAAACTCTACTTTCAGCTAAATACTTATAATCTTGTAAGTCGAATATCCCCAAAAATATAAGACTTTTTCTCAAATCTGACATATGTCTAACCTCGATCAACATTTTAACAATTCCTACATATATCTTAATTCGAATAGTACATATACCAACTACTTTGTAGGAATGTTATTCTCCAAAAAGACGACATCCCTATCAATAGATTGATAGTCAACAAACCGATCTCTAATAAGACACATATGATAGGAATAACCGAAATCAAGAATCCAAGAATGGTCTAAGTAATCAACAAAAATAAATAGAATATAATCACCATCATTAGAATCATCCTCAACAAAACTAGTATGATTATCTATAGTACAGAATTTTTCACCAGTCTTCTTATTTCTTTTAATTTTTAGATATTCAAATTTCCAGTGCTCTGGTTAATGATAATAATTGTAGTTGCCCTTCTATTCTTAGACTTTTCTTTATTTCTATTTTCACTTTTTTCCTTTTTACTATCTCTAGCAACTAATGTATTTGATTGATTATCATCTCAACTTTCAGAAATTTTTTTCTTCAATTCCTTAGAATTTAAAGATGCTTTAATATCTTTTATACTAATAGTGTATTTTCCATATAATATAGTATCAATAAAGTGCTCATACGAACGAGGTAAAGAATATAACAAAATTAAGGCTTAATCCTCATCATCAATTTTCATGTCAATATTTTTCAAACTCAGAATAATTCTATTTAGTTCATCAAGATTAATAGGTGTACTTTCAGACATACGAAGAGTGTACAAACACTACTTCAAATATAGATGATTATTGAGGGACTTAGTCATATAGAGAATCTTAAACTTAAGCTACAACCAAGAAGATATAAGACTTTTTCTCTAATCTGGCACATGTCTAACCTCAGTCAAAGTTCTAACAATTCTATCATACATCTTAATTCGAAGAGTATCTATACCAACTACTTTGTAGGAATGTTATTTCCCAAAAAGACGACACCTTTTTCAACAGATTGATAGTTAACAAACCGATCTCTAATGGGACATAAATGATAGGAAGAGCCTGAATCATGAATCCAAGAATTGTCTAAGTAATCACCAGAAACATATTGAATATAATCACCGTCCTTAGAACCATCCTCAGCAAAACTAGCATAATTATATAGAGTAAAGAATTTTTCAACAGTCTCCTTATTTTCTTTAATCTGTAGATATTTAAATTTCTAGTGCCTTAGTTAATGACAATAATTGCAATTGCCCTTTTATTCTTAGCCTTTTCTTTATTTTTGTTTTCACCTTTTTCTTTTTCTCTACCTATAGAAACTAATGCACTTGATTGATTTTCATCTCAATTTTCAAACACTTTTTTTGTCAATTCCTTAGAAATCGAAGATGCTTTAACATCTTTTATACTAATAGTATTTTTCCCATTTAATGTAGTATCAACAAAATGCTTATAGGAATGAGGTAAAGAATATAACAAAATTAAAGCCTGATTCTCATCATCGATTTTCACATCAATACTTTTCAAGTTCAAAATTATTCTATTTAGTTTATTAAGATGATTCTTAATAGGTGTACCTTCAAACATACGAAGACTGTACAAATACTGCTTCAAATATAGATGGCTGGTGAGGGATTTAGTCATATACAGACTCTCAAGCTTAAGCCATAACCCAGAAGATATAAGACTTTTTCTCAAATCTGGCACATGTTTAACCTCAGTCAAAGTTCTAAAAATTCCATCATATATCTTAATTCAAACATTACTTATACCAACTATTTTGTAAGAACATTATTCCCCAAAAAGACGATATCTCTATCAACAGATTGATAGTCAACAAACCAATCTCTAATGAGACATATATGATAGGAACAATCCGAATTATAAATCCAAGAATTGTCTAAAAAATCACCAGAAACAGATCGAACATAATCACTGTCATTAGAACCATCCTCAGCAAAACTAGCATGATTATCTGTAGTAGAGAATTTTTCACCAGTCTTCTTATTTCCTTTAATCTTTAGACATTCAAATTTCTAGTACCCTGGTTAATGACAATAATTGTAGTTGCCCTTCTATTCTTGGACTTTTCTTTATTTTGGTTTTTGCTTTTTTCCTTTCTTTATCTCTAGTAACTAATGCACTTAATTGATTTTCATCCCAAATTTTAAACACTTTTTTCTTCAATTCTTTAGAATTCAAAGATGTTTTAACATCTTTTATACTAATAGTGTCTTTCCAAGACATAAGAAGAGTGTACAAACACTGCTTTGAATATAGATCGTTGGTGAGAGACTTAGTCATATGCAGACTCTCAAGCTTAAGCCACAACCTAGAAGCAGTAGTCTCGTCAGCAACCTCATGTAATATCTCATTTGATAAAGACAATTGAATAGCACTATGTATACAATCTAATTGATCTTGCATCTCTTCATCTGAAAAATTTGCAAGCAAAGCGTCCTTACTATTTAGCACCTTAAGTAACCCTTGCTGAACTAGAAGAGCTCACATCTTAACACATGAAAGACTAAAATCATTCCTCCCGTCGAATTTTGCAACATCATATGTTATTGTTGTCGCCATTGCAGAAGCCAAAAATCCAAATTAATTTGACAAATAATAAGCCTAAAATTAACTCAAAGAATCTAAATCTCTATTACCACTTATTGTGCCATCGGAAGCACAAGTACAAAACTTGTTAGACAGACGTCAAATTATAGAGATATACGATAAAATATAAATAGTAGAAAATCAAAAGCAATACAAAGATTTATCGTAGTTCAGCTATAAAATAAAACCTACGTCCATGTCGGAGACAATGAAGAATTCTACTATAACTAAAAAAGATTACAAAATTCTGACAAAATTCCCTCACACTCAAATCCTAAATATACAAAAATTTATCTCTCACAAAAGTAACTAAGATTGCAAAGATGATGCTTTGTAACAGTCATGATGTTAATATCAAAAGAAACAATAAATAAACAAGTTACAAAGAAACCTAAACCTAAAGGCTTGTTTGTACCAAATTTCCACCTTCTAAGAGAGATTGAATCAGATATTGAGATACTAAAAATTAGTCGGCTACACAAAAAAACCTGCTTCGTACTAATTTTCTTCACTTATTCACGCACATACATATATACTCATAAACTTCAATAATCGGCTAACAATAAAAAGAAATAATTGAGTTTTATTTTTTGGCATGCTGATTAAGCAAAAGAAAAAAAGAACGTAGACTTTTAGGGCTTGGTCCAAGTCAGAAGGCTTAATTAAAGCCACATTCCAACAGAGCAGAGAAGCTTGAGATTTGTCACAATTTAGTACATCTGATACTTCATTAAATTATTTAATTATTCTATCTAAAACTTGGACTACATATATTACTAGGAGAGAAATTTCTTAAATATCCTTCACGCACGTTAGCTCTAAGTTGAAATATATTTTCATTCAGTTTTTCTTTTTTAAAATATCTTTTTGACCAAAATATTTAGCACCAATAATGTGTTAAAAAAAAGTATTAAAATGCATCGGAAATCATCGAAATTAACGCATCAAAATCATTGGAGGCATTTTGGCCTTTCTAAGTCCACAAAATAATACTTTTCAGAGAAACATTGAAACATAAAGGTATTACGAAGAACATTTAAAATGTTAGGAGATACAAGACGTTTGAATAGTTTTATATTTCGGCAGATGGGCTAAAACATATGTTTGTTTTTCTCTTTTCTTCACACTAAATTTTTATATTACATATTATACCGAAATTTCATGTGCTGAATTTTTGTTCAATAGGCATGGAAACTTTATGAGAGCAACAATCTCATAGAGTTTGTGGATGAAAACCTGGACCAAGATGAATACGAACCAGAAACCGTGACAAAAATCATAGAGATTGCTCTTATATGCATACAGTCATCACCTTCTCTGAGGCCTACAATGTCTGAAGTTGTTGTCTTGCTCAAAACGAATAGCTCATTTGAACCTCGGCCACTCACTAGGCCTGTCTTTGTTGATGTGAATCAAAGGCCAAGAGGAGACACTTCAGCCTCCACTGCTTCATCTAGTACGTCCAATGCTACTGCCTCCATCTCTCGGGTTTCAGGTCGCTAAATTTTGAAATTAAATCTTTAGATCTTAAATATATTTGTATATAAAACCTTGACATAGAAACTTAATCTACTGAGCTTTGTGTTTAGATGAATGCTAAATGCACTCTGTTTAGTCTCATTATTTGATTTGTGAATTTTACTATAATTTATTATATTATTAAAATATGAAATTAAATAATGAATCCACACATTAAGCAACGAGGGTATAAAAGTAGAATTCGCATGTTAAAAATGAGAATATAAAAGAAAGCATGCCTCTTGTATTTAAAAGAAATCACATAGTGCCTAACACCGTAATGATGTGTCAGTTTATTACTAAGTAGTTTTAATTAATAAATTGAGTCCCATATGAGCCTCACCTGTAGTCCAGTTATAATTAGACAGTTGCAGACTAATACGTCATGTGAAACTATTATAGTGCCTCATAATATTATTCTGAAAAAGCAATGCTATAGAGTACCAATGATACTTAGTATCACAATGATGTATCAATATGTTATTGTGTGGTTCTAATTATGAACTAGATCTATGAGCCCCACTTAGGCAATTGACATATCATGTGGTGTTGGACATTATATAGTGGCTCATAGCATTACTCTTTCACTGGTACTATAAGGCACTATATAATGCTATAGGACATCATTGGTACCCAACACTACAATAACGCGTCAGTCTATTACTAGGTAGTTCTAATTAATGAACTAGGTCTCACATGAGCTTAACTTAGAGTCTAATTATAATTAGTCAGTCGCAGACCAACATATCGTGTGTGGTACTGGGTATTCAGAGCAATACTGTGAGGCATCAATAGTGCCTAGTACTATAATAACATGTTAGTCTGTTATTAGATGATTCTAATTAATAAAATGAGTCTCATATGGGACTTACCTAGAGTCTAATTATAATTATTCAGTCGTAGACTGACACATCATATAATATTAGGTACTATATAGTATTCTGTAGCATTATTCATAATGAATAGAAAAAAAATACAATATTACAATAGTTCCAACAAAGAATAAAGAACCAACGAAATTTATTGTAGAGTAAAAGCCTATACAATCACAATGACAAATAAAAGGAGAAGCAATTTCACCATTTCATTTTTTCTAAGAAGTAAGATCACCGATCGATGCCATCTCTTGTTACTCTCTATATGAGAAAGACAAAATGGCATTTCATCTATGTAATGCAACCATTTGTTTCTAACACTCTGAGGAACTTCAGGAGGGCGCGCGCGGTCACTCTTCGATCACTTCCATATATGGCCTATGTATGCATTTAAAACGAAAAGGGAAGTGATTACCATCCATCGAAATATATCCACCGTAATGATGTGATTCCTAATTTAGAGTTAACTGCAAAAAACGAAAAAAAATAAAAAAACCACCTGAACAATTGCTTTTCTGCATAATAAATTCCTAACTTTTGACTTGCACAAAATCATATCCTTACATTTTGAATTTTTGTAGATGTGTACCTTCTATTTAAAAATTATTTTTTCTATTCCTACCCGTTTTTACTAATTATTAAATGATAGAAATAACATTATATGAAATACATAAATGGACATAAATAATATTAAAGATCTAGATTAATCTTCATATCTTAATTATTAATTAGCATTTTTTTTCTTCATATACTCTCTTTTTTCTATCCCTACCCTTTTTTTATTAACTATTAAATGATAGAAATAATCCTATATGAAATAACATAAATAGACATAAGTAATATTAAAGATCTAGAATCTTCATAATTTCTCAACTTTCTCTTTTTTCTTCGCACATCTCTTTAAGCACAACTGATAATCAATTCATTTTTTATAAAAAAAAAAAAAAAAATTAAGTACTCAATTTATTTTTAATTAAATAAAGTTTTTACAGTCATATAGAAAAAAATTTTCTATTCCAGTTATCTCTCTTAAGAAACCTAAACAATAATTTTAGAACTCTTGAGTCTTTTTTTTAGTCATTAATGATACTAAAAAATAATTCAAGAGCTCTAATTCTCTTCTTTAGTTCTCAAGATCTCTATAAATAAACAAAAACTCTATATCTCTCTAAATTTCTTAAGAACTCTAAAAAATTAATTCAAAAATACTATTTTTCTAAGAGAAATATAAAATGATTAATATTTAAAATCCAAAAAGTTTGGTCTCTCTACTTTAATTTATGACCCGAGCTTTTGTCAAGATAGCTTTGAAGAAGATCAAGACAAAAGATTGAGAGATTTTTAAACTAATAGGTGGGAAAAAATTTAACTTTTTTTTTTTTGAAGTATTTTGGAATAATTAGAAAAATTAAAAAAGGTGTGTTAAGAGAATATTTATTTTTTTGAATTATAAAGAGGAGTCTATTTACAAGAAGCTACTAAGCCACCTTACAAATTAGAGAATTTATGCTATTAAAAGACAAAAGCACCCTTTTTTTTTTGACACCATTAACACCCTTATTAAAAACTTAATCCAAATTGTTAGCCAAATAATTAAAATGTTTTAAAATAAGATATATCGATTAAATCCCCAAAAACCCCAACTAAAACAATTAATTTGAATTGAAACTAATTTAACACCAAAGAAAATATATATATATATATATATATATCTAAAAAACTAGATCTAGAAACCCATATCAAACCCACCCTAGTTCGACACTCTCTTCTCCTTTGAAGATATCGTGCAAGAGGTAATTAATTAGGAAGGATTTTTCAAGAAAAATATTTTCTGAGCATTGATGAATATGGGTGGAAACCCACCACATTCTTTTTTCCTTCTCCTTCTCGTCAGTTGTGAGTAGCTAGTATACTAACCCTTGTCTCCATCATCATGACCTCTTTGTCCTCCCCTCTTCTGGTGCTCCTCCACTCCGTCGGATAATGAAAACCCGTACAAGAATGAACTGGTAGCTATCCGGGTCAAAATTCAAGTTCCCATTTCAAAAATGAACAGGGGCCACATTTGCTATTGTCATGATTAATACAAATGCTCTTGAACCTCAATTTAAAATCGTATAATTCAAGATCATCTAGGTATTATTTCTTTCTTTTTTTAAAAAAATAATAATAAAGTGGGGCCCATAGGTTTTAAAGCTATTTGATTAAAATACAGATCAAAGAACGTGAAATTAAGAACATTTTTCTTTTAATTTTTATTTTTAGAACGTACAATTTATTTGTAAAATAAACTTTTAAAATAAAAGTTATGGTAGGTGGCACATAAGCTTTTTATTTTAATTATTTGTTTCAAATCTATTAATTTTGTTATTCTAAAAAAAAAAATCAATTAATTTTGTTTGGAAATAGTATAGTATCCACAATCAGATTAGGCATTTTATGAGGGCTGCATTTTAGTTATTTAATACACAGAAGATATCTATTTACAGAACTTTTAGATGTAGATATATAATATCGCACAAATCAAAAATTGGATTTGATTCTATAGAAAGATCATTGCTCAGGCAGGTACTTGTTTCTTCTTTGTAGATATTTGGTATGTAGCCACACTCAACGATATATTGTGAATATTTTTTTAAAAAAATTTTGGGATAGTTGAGATTTGAATTCGGGACACTCTACATTCTCATTTTACAATTATCGGAATAAAATAAGGTTGGAATTTTTAAAATTCAATTTTGGATTAAAATAAAAGGAATGTTTAAAAATGGGGACTAAAATGTAATTTTTAGGAATGTAATTCCAACAAATTTGAAAACCAAGGACTAAAGTGAAATTTCAAAAAATTGAACTGTCCTATTAAGTGGGGACCATGTGCCCACTATCATTTTCTTTTCCTCCTTCCTTCTCTCTCTACCTCCCCCCCCTCCCCCAGTGCCCCTTTCGACTCTCACTTTCTCTTTATGGTACAAACCACCAGCCGCCCCCATCACTCGCACAGCCTCTCTTTCTAGCCACCTATGACGCCAACTAACTGCCTAGAACTGACTGCTACATCGAGGCAAAGCTGCTACCAAAGCTATAGGACCATCGGAGTCGTCGCTCACCAACGAAGAGCGAAAAAACCACCGTAGACAAATCCGATCATCGAAGCCGATTCTGACCACTTCAACTCATCTCGATACGAGAAATCTAATGCTATGTTTTTGTGACTCAAAAATGTCCAGATTAAATTGTGTCATTGTTGAGCAATTTTAAGTTTTTAGTCCAAGAGTTCACTTTTTGATCAGATCATTAGATCGTAAATCTAATATCATTTTTACAATCTACTTATGAAATGGTGAAGAATGACATATATATTAATTATGTTTGGTAACGAACACGGAAAACGAGAACGAATGACTTAGGATTTGCCTCATTTTACATGCCAGGGATTCGGTTTCGACACGGCCTTGAATTAGATAAGTTATATATCTAACTTAACTAATTTGAGTGCTAGGAATTTAGTGGCGAAGTCTATTTCTTGATTTGAAGCTCCATTAGAAAAACGACATTTCAAAGCAACCAATTAAGGGTTCGAAAAAGAACCTTTGCTGGTATATACCTAACACTTAGGAATATTCCTATATGCATGGAAACTATGAAAAACACATTATCATATTATGAATGCAGTGGCAAAAAAATTAGCGGATTTCGGTTTTAAAATTTTCATGAAAACAATTTTCATGACCATAGATCATGTATATATCATATACAGGATATACAAGCTCATGTATAACATAAATCAAATCTAGATGCATAAACCCTAGAAATGAGATTAAGATTTATATCTTGTAGTGTACTTCTCCTTGATCTCCTTGTTGATGGTAATCAAATCTCTAACTCTAGATCTCCTTATCTATACTCTTACTCTTAGTTGATGAGGTGAGTAGACAACAAGTTGAATTCTTCGTTGGAGAACAATCTAGAACATCTTCTTGATCTTTTTAAATACCGAGATGTGAGATGAGACTATGAGGTTGCAGGAATTTTTTTCTCTCCTCTTCTCTCAGCCTTGGCTGAATTCTATCTCTCTCTCTCTCTCCCTCTATTTTTCGTGTGACACTCCTAGTGTTATTATGCAGTTTTTTTTCTCATATATCTTATATATATATAGGGAAAAAAAACTGATAACCTAGTTCAATTAGAATTGAGCTTGTTCTTTAATTTGAGCTTTGGGTATATTTTTATAAATATGTCTAACTTATATAACTTAGTTATAAAAATATCAACTTTTGTATAGAATCATTACTTTCCATAGTTTCGTGAAACTAATTTCACAAATACCACTAACCAATTAATGAGCTTTGTTGAGTTAGACAAGAGACCTAATGGATTCAAATAATTTAAGCTCCAATAGTATGATAAATACATAATAACTCTTATTATGGTATTTATATAAATACTATTAGTCAAAAGGACACTCTACTAAAGGTCCAACATTGTTGTCTTTAATTAAATGTCATGCCTTTTATAGAGATCAAACAACTAGCCTTGATTAACCGATCTATGTAAGATATTCTATACCACATGTAAAATTCTTATACAATGTCGTAGTTGGATAGGTGAAATTATTGTAATACCCATTCAATACATATTTAACTTTAAGTTACCATATTTTTATCAAAGAATAATGTTGTCGATAATTTTATTATCAATGGCTATTTGGACAAAATTATCAACCAATTCACAAAGTGAATACTAAGATCCTAGATTTAATTATTCCATGAATCTTGAAATACCTTAAAGTGACATTAATGTATAGTGTCATTAACTATTTGGTGTTCCCCTCAATTCGCAAATCATATCTTTCAATATTCCAGAGTTCACCTCTAATTTCATAAAGGCTAGTCTTTTATAAATCAAAAAGCTATAACCCTTGAAAACAAGTCCAGTCAAATATCAAGGATTAAGATCTACATACTAAGAGCTAGTATATAAAAATACTAAGAACTGAGTTATGATATTCCAATTCTTTATATTACCTAGTCCAGTTCAATATACATAACTTATTTATGTTATACTATTCTTTCTATCAAAAGTCAAATACTTCAATGATTTGAGACACATCATTCATGTTGAGATAGACAAACTCTACAATATTTAGTAAATAAAGTATTCTATCTTTATTTACATATCATGAACTAATTAATTTAGATTTAGATAAAGAAATATGTCTCCCCATAGTTAACATTTAATCATGTTTGTTTCTCTAAATACAAATAAAATTATGGAATCGTTTTTAGATAAAAAAATTATTCAATTGAAATAGGTTAATCTAGCAAATATCATAATTGCATATAAGAAAAAGTTGTTTACACTAAAAAAAGGTAAAATTAGAAATCTTCTTTTTAAAACAAATATCTCAATAATCTCCCACTTGTCCAAAAAACAATTACTGAAACTAACATACTAAAAACCCATAAATATTCTAAATAGCCAAAATTAATAAAAGCAAAAACTAAGTGTTTAACTAACAACTTAAATGACTGAGAAAAGTACTGAAGATCATAAGCTCTCTCTTCATCATTTTCTTAATGGACTTTTCTCTTATCCTCCAGAAAGTGTCCACTTCTGTTGATGAAGGTAGCATTGGTAGATTATCTATAAAGAAAGTAACCCTTCTTTTCTTTCGAGTAGCTAAGCAAAAAATACTTTTCTGAATTCTTATTAACTTCATCTCTTATTTTCTTACACGCGTATACTTCACAACCCCATACATTTAGATACTCTAAGCTCTCTACATAGGCTATCCACATCTGAAAAGGTATCAAAGCAACTTTATCTGATGGAGTAAATTGAGGATGTATGAAGCCATCCTCAAAGCATAATCCCAGTACCTTTTTTACGGTAGTGACTCCTTGTACATTAACTCTATAGTATGCTTGAGTCTGATGTTGTGCCTCTCAGTAACTCCTATATGGCTATGCTTATAGATAGTCACATATTCATAAGAAATGACAAAATCAGCCATTATTGGTCTCAACAAGTCATGTAGAGAATCCATATCTCCATGTTCAGCTTCAATCTTGAACTTTTTGACCTTGATGTCGTATTGTATCTGTACCTTTCTATCAAACTTATAGAAAGCATTTGGGACTTCATCATATTTCTTTAAAAGATACACTTGTCCGAAGTCCGAATATTTATCAATAAAAGTGACAATCAATGTATACTTATTATAAGAAACTATCTCCATTAGTTTGCAGATATACACATGTATGCATTCTAAACATGCTTTAGCTTTCTCATAACGAGTGGCAAGATGACACATGTATTCTATAGGCTTCTTGTAATCCTCACAATCTATGTCATTGATGATATCTGCTTCATGTAAGTGACCCAGCTCCATAAGTTTGCGAATTTTTGAACATGGCATGTGTCCGAGTCATTTGTGCAAATCGATGGTAATGTGCTCCTTTCTAATATCTTTCACCATCTCTTGAAGTTTACTAATGCTCATAATTGAAGATGATATACTTTGTAGCTTTGGGGTCAGAACATAAAAGCTATTCTATTTTTCCCCCATGTAGTACAATAGATTGTTATAGAAGACGTGTAGATTCTTGTCAAACACGAAGCGGTAGCCTTCTTTATACATCTTCGATACTGAAAGAGTATTTGTACTAAACTCTGGTGCATAGTAATAATATTTCACGATTATGAAGCTATCATTGATCTTCAGATAAGTATTACCCATGCTTTCAACTTGAACCCTTCAATTGTCTCCAACTTCAACGTGACGACCAATGTCAGTTAATACCGAAACTGAAACCAAAACTATCACGACCAAAAAATCCAAGGCTGTGACTTTTAGTAATTTTATATTGAAACAGTAGTAAATAGTGATTTTCCAAAATTCCATAAAATCGAGTACTTGAAATTTTATATTTTAGTTCTTAAAAGTAAGAAAAATTCAAATTGAGGAAACCCTTCATTAAATTAGAAACATTTGTATACTTTAGTAAAATAAGTCAAATTAAAACCCTAAGTCCAATGTCCAAATAATTTACATAAAAATCATTTGTATTTCTAAGTACTCAAATTATATAGCAAAATCATCGTCATACATCCACTTAGTAATTATACTATTATTGGAAAAATAAATTTGATAAAGGAAGGAAGAGATGAAATAGAATAGGAACCAATTATTGGAGAAGAATGGAACTGTAAGTATATGCCAAATATGCTTGTCAAGCCACCAAAATAATTACCACCAAATAAATCAACACCTGAAAGTGGGAGGAAGTAAGGGTGAGCACATAAACACTCAATAGAGATTCGATTACAAGTTTTTTATACATAATAAATAACTCACATTGAAGGTCCTGCATAGTTAGTAGTCCATTCAAAACAGTTCATAAAATCCAATGGAAATCACAGTCCAATAGATCAATATTCCAAATCATTGTAAATCGTTCACCAAAACTAGTACATATCTATTCAAGCCAATATATAACCATGTATGCAATCATAATGTCTGAAATAACCTAGTGGATTACTCGTAAGTCCAAGCTACCTAATGAGGCAACCATAAGTCCGAGCACCCAAAGTGGGGTACCATAAATCCGACGACACTTAAGTATATGAATGCATGCAAATGCTATATGAATGACAGAATAAGGATATGCACCATTTCCACAAAATTATAAAATAACCACATAGTATTCTTTAATCAAATCACTTCTAGTTCTCAAAACGTTTGGGATTTTCTAAAAATTTCTGCATTATAACAGCAATTTTTTTTATTGAAAACCTAAAAATTCAATTTCCTACATAAAATAGTTTAAAACAGTATATATGACACGCCAACCAGTGTGACGTACCTCCCAAGCATTTTATATCTCAAATCAGGTTAAAACAGATATAAATACAATTTTTACAAATTAAATGACAAAATTCTATATTTATTAAAAATATATAAAATTCATAAATTAAATTAATTTTAGAATCAAGTAATGGAATCCCTACCTTAATTGAGTGTCAAAATAGTGTTATGGGGCTATGAAAAAAGTTTGGTCTCATTTGAGTGTCATCTAGAGGGTTAGGTGTCGATTTCGAACCTTTTGACCGATAGGTTTGAAAACTCAATTTTCAATCAGAGCTTCAGATTGTGAAATGGACTTCATCACAGAATTCAGAGTACCCAAAAATGCTAGCTTAGACACATTATTTGACCAATTCTAGCTCGGGACGAATCCAGACTCACGACATACAAAACAAGGAAATCTAATCCGTCAAATTTCCTTTTTCGTGCCCGCCACCAAACATAGTTAATATATATTTCAAAAAAAAAATTTCACAAGTACATCACAAAAATGAGGTTTGTTTACCGATCTAATGGTCAGATTGAAGAATTTAAATATAAAACTAAAATGACTCAAAATTGTTCAAAAATGGAAAAATTTAATCCGGATAATTTCAAGTCAATATATATTTACCACGGTATTCCTCTCATCGAGAGGAATCCAATGCAAGTGGTTTTGTGACCTGAGGTGGCCGGAATCTCCATCGGCGTTCGAATCTCCTTCACGGTCTTCCTCTTCGCCGGCGACGAACCCGAGCTCTGTTGGCCATAAAAATTCGGCTGGATACTCCTAACGGTGGCGCAATGTGATTCTTAATGGTGGTGTGACATGATTTAGCCCGAAAATGGGTCGTCGGAGTTGGTTATGGGTTGAGCATAATGAAGAAGAAGAAAAAGTCAAGGGAAGAGAGAGAGAGAGAGAGAGAGAGTAACAGATATACATATATATCTGTTTTTGTTTTTTGTAAAACGACAAAAGCACCTTTATAAAAATAGATTTTTTACATCCTTACCTACTAAAAGAATTTTGTCCCGAAATTCAAGTACAATAGGGAGTATAGGTAAAATGGTAAGGGATAACACTCAGAAGGAGAGTGAATTCTTAATCACATAATTGATAAGTATCGAACCAAACACTAGGTAAATCAAGAAGCATGTAACATACACTTTACACCTGGTATTAGAATTCTGCCAACATCTCAGTGTCGCTTAATGGCATATAATAAGGAGGTACATAAAGAGGTATAAAATCGCGAGATGGCTCATCAATAGGTATAAGACCTTGACATAGGAGACATGAAACGATGACCACAAATTGCTAATTATTCACAGAAGTGGTAACAAAACCCAAGATAAGAAGTCCAGAATACATGACTACCATAACCAGAACACTGATTGTTAGGCACCAAAACAATGTAGCCGATCAAATATCAGGTATGTACAATACTGTCCCTAGTTTATACTAAATCAGTAACACATTGAGATAATTCCATTTGTCTAATGCTAAACTTGGTTCTAAACAATCATTGGGTCTAAAAACTCAAACAATTTCCTTATTAACACAAGATTGCACTCAATAAGATTTCAAATTGAAAACAATATACTTGTGTTACACCACACAAGATAGACAAGTTTTAGAGGTCAGAAATGACAATAAGAGTACAACGACATAGTCATTTACTATACCTCATAACGAGCGAGTAATGATCATGTACACAAGACATTTTTAGTCAAGAACAAGACTAAAATCATTATTAATGGAAATCTCTAACATAGAAGTACTTAGCACAACAAATGCCAATAGAACCACTGCAGTTCACGTATATAAAATGCAAGTATTCACATAACAAATATTATCCAAAGACTTCTTAAGTCTTTTATCCAAGCTAATATCATAGGGTATTAACTCATACTACAATTAAACCTAGAGATTCTCAAAGTCTCTTTTACCAATATAGGATTATAAAAAAAATCCTAAATCATCAATCACAGTCTTTGGTACAAAAAGAATTCATATAGAAATGACTCAATATCCAATACACAAATAAAACTATTAACTACACTACAATGCCCCAAAAATAGGGTTCTAATAGAATAGGTTATCTCTACAGTGACATTTGTCTCCCATCTAACCTCATTTCATTTTTTAAAAAATCATAAACATTTTTTTTTAAAAAAATATATATAGATTTTAAAAAAACATGTGATACAAAATCAGGGGCATATAGGAATACTACACTAGTGCACAATAAAGTCTTACCCTGGCCATAGATAAACCAAACTTAAACTTCAAGTATTCCTTTCTAAAATATAATAGTAAGAGTTCAATAACTCTCAATATAAACTTATAAGTGAACTGATCCCTATGCCATTAATTATACCACCATAATGATGCTTGGATTTATCTCAAATTAAGTAACGAGTCACAAACTGAACTCAATACCAACATACTCAATGATGACTCTAATCCGTAATAGATTTTAATCAGAGTCTCCAAAAATTCCCAAAATTCAACTCAAGCAAAGTAACACATATATTACTCACTCATAAATGTCAAGGTGGAATACATCGGCAAGATTGATTCTTGTCATCATCAGTTAATCAATTTCATATCTAATACATCAATTCCACTTACTAAGCTAAGTAAGTAAGACAAGAAGAAGTTTCTCACTTGATATATAGTTTACTAATTAAACTATCAAGCGCCTAAAATATGTCAATTTTTTTTAAATCATAGTTAAACATAATAGACATTTTCTCAAAATTTCAAATCTTTTCCGTAGTTTTCAAACATGTTTCTCTAAGAGAGTCAAAAGAATATTTTCTTTTTTTTTTGGTTGGTAAACCAAGTTATGAAAATAGTCTCTCATAGTTCTTTATTAATGAAAAAAAAAAACTTTAGATAAATGCTAAGTGTGGCTTTCTTTAAGATTTATAACGTTGAGGTACCACACTCTGATTATTTATTAGAAACGTTTTTAAAAAAAATTTTAACAATAGGAAGAACCTATAAGGCATTTTAGAAAATAATAGAGTATGTCAAGTGTGGTGTTTTTCTTTAATAAACCTCACTCAATCTTTTAAAGCCTGTTTATAGAAAATAATCTTTTATATAGCCAACCAATTCATAATATGCACAACTCCATGAATTTAAAAGCTCAAATTTTAATTCCAAAGAAAATAGAATACATTTATATGCATATTTAGGATTTACTAAATATCAAATCGAGGCATATTAATCCATAGTTCTTACCCATTAGAAAATCTAAATTTCATAAGTTTAAATTTTTATTTCAAAGAAGATACCACGTATAATTATGCACCACCTAAGTCTCTCCAAGGCTTAGGTATTTAAAACTAAAAATATTTTTATTCAAAAACTCCAATGAGATGTCACCCCAAGCTCTTGACACTAGGAGTTCCCAATACTTAGGATATCAAATCAAATCAATCATGCAAGTGCTCAATTATCTAATTAAGAGTACTTAAGATATCAAATCAAATCAACCATGCAAGTGCTCAATTATTCAATTGAGACTAACAAACTAAAGTCAACCCAACTTAACTTAACCAATCAACAAACATCTATTAACCAATAAGGATTCAACAATATATTCAATACCAAAATTATGTATAGCTTAATAAAGCAACTTGTATATATCATAAGAGGTTCGGAAGAATAAACATATCCAAATAACAAGGCACATAAAGTCATTACAACAAGATTTTGCAAAACTTCCAAATTGAGTTTTCAAAAAAAATTTCAATTTATATAAGGTTCCAAACAAATTAGTATAACCAATTTTACTTAGTAAAATTCTTACAACAAGATATTATACATTTGACTTTTAGAAATATATGCACAAGCATTTAAAATTTTATATGTATATTATATTAAATCACATTTAAAATTTTCCACGAAATCAACTTTGTTGCCCAAAGTTTCCACATATATTTTTCTATAATATTTTATGTTTAATTTTCAAGTCAATTCGTAAATTTATTTTCCAAAGCTTCCCTTAAATTTAAAATATTTAGCAAGTAGAACTTGGAGAATATTTAGCAAGAATATCTATCTAATGTTAAAACTAGACTATTATTGGGAACCTTAAGTTTATAGAAAATTTACTTGATAATAAAGACTTTTATTTTCAATTCGATACTACTAAATAAGCAACAAAATCTTACTAGTACCATAATTTGTTTTAAGAAAATAAAATTTTTAAATTCTATAATACTGGCAATTTTACAAACCTCAAACTCAAAGTGGTACTATTACTTATTTATATATATATATATATATATAGGACACAGTTCTTGAAAAATATGGGTCACATACACCTAATCATTATTCACAATTAAAATGTATATGGTTCCTTTGAAAACAAAGATAATTCATTAGCCAAATGCAAATGTCTACTGCATTTAAAAATCAAAATTATCAATTTGGAATTTTCTAAAGTTTCAAAATGAATTAATCAAGCTTATGTCTAACCAGTTTTAATTTTACAAAAGTATCCACAATTAATATGTCAGGACCATCTAAAAGTCTTATCAATGCATGATACAAAGTTATGACAGCATACTACCAGATACACTCAAACTTGTTAATCCCATACAGATAATTTCTAAGAAATTCAAATCACAACCTTACAAGACACAAGACACTGAATTGCTATCTTAGAACTTACAATATTCGTATAGCTTATCATAATAATGGACATAGGAGTACAAGAATGAATGTCCACTTGAATTTAGGAATTTTGACTAGAGTAGAATTCACTAGTTTCGTGTCATCCCTGACAGTACTGAGACTAGAATTTCAGGACTATAACTATCCCGAAGATACCAACATTCCACTTTAGGAAGGTGAACGAATGATTCAGAACGGATCGGAGCAATGATAACATATTTAGCCAATTTCTAGGTGATATACAAGGTATTTATCAAATAATTTCCCAAAATCTCTTTTAAATACCAAAATATTACAAGTAAGATCCAAGGTAGATTAGAAGCTCGAAGCTCTAATACAAAAACTATCACAACAAGAAAATCGAAGGTCGTGAGTTTTAGTAATTTTATGTTGAAACAGTAGTAAATAGTGATTTTCTAAAAATCCATAACATCGAGTACCTGAAATTTTATATTTTAGTCCTTGAAAGTAAGAAAAATTCAAATTGAGGAAACCCTTCATTAAAATAGATTTTTACGAAGAAATATTTCACTTAAAAATTATATAAAATTCTAATTAATAGTTTAGAAACTTTTTAAAATTTTAGTAAAATAAGTCAAATTAAAACCTTAGATCTAGTTTCCAAATAATTTACATAAAAATCATTTGTATTTCTAAGTACTCAAATTTTATAGCAAAATCATGCTCATACATCCACTTAGTAATTATACTATTATTGGCCAAATAAATGTCACAAGAAAAGGAAGAGATGAAATAGAATAGGAACCAACTATTGGAGAAGAATGAAACTATAAGTATATGCCAAGCATGCTTGTCAAGTCACCAGAATAATTACCACAAAATAAATCAACACCTGAAAGTGTGAGGAAGTAGGGGATGAGCACAAAAATACTCAGTAGAGATTTGATTACAAGCTTTTTATACATAATAAATAACTCACGTTGAAGGTCCTGCATAGTTAGTTATCCATTCAAAACAGTTCATAAAAGCCATGTGGATATCACAGTTCAATAGTTCAACATTCCAAACCATTGTAAATTTTTCACCAAAACCAATACATATCTATTCAAGCAAATATATAACCATGCATGCAATCATGATATCCGAAATAACCTAGTGGATTACTCGTAAGTCCGAGTCACCTAATAAAGTGACTGTAAGTCCAAGCACCTAAAATGGGGTACCGTAAATCCGATAGCCACGTAAGTATGTGAATGCATGTAAATACTATATGACTGATAGAATAAGGATATGCACCATTTCCACAAAATTATAAAATAGCCACGTAGTATTCTTTAATTAAACAACTTTTAGTCCTCAAAACTGAGTTTTCAAAATGTTTGGGATTTTCTAAAAATTTCGGCATTATAATAGCTATTTTTTATTCAAAACCTAAAAATCCAATTTCCTACAGAAAATAGTTTAAAATAATATGTATAATACGCCAACTAGTGTGGCATGCCTCCCAAGCAGTTTATACCTCAGATCAGGTTAAAACAGATATAAATACAATTTTTACAAATTAAATGACGAAATTCCATATTTATTGAAAATATGTAAAATTCATAAATTAAATTATTTTTAGAATCAAATAATTGAATACCTACCTTAATTATGTGTCAAAATAGCATTATGGAGCTATAGAGAAAGTTTGGTGTTGTTTGACTGTCATTTGGAGGGTCGGGCGTCGTTTGCAAACCTTCTGATCGATAGGTTTGAAAACTCGATTTTAAGTCTAAGCTTCAGATCGTGAAATGAACTTCACCACTGAATTCAGAGTACCCAAAAATTCTAAGTTAGATATATAATTTGACTGATTCAAACTCGAGCCGAATTTGGGCCCACGACATGCAAAACGAGAAAATCTGAGATGTTAGATTTCCTTTTTCGTACCTACCACCAAACATACTTAATATATATATATATATATATAAAAATTTTTGTTTTCACGAGTACATCACAAAAATGAGGTTTGTTTCATGATTTAACGGTCAGATTGAAAATTTTAAATATAAGACTAAAATAACTCAAAATTATTCAAAAATAGCAAAACTCAATCCGGGCAATTTCAAGTCAAGATATATTTACCACGACATTCCTTTTGTCGAGAAGAATTTGATGCAAGTGGTTTCGCGACCTGAGGTGGTCAGAATCTCCTATACGGCCTTCCTCTTCATCGACGACGAACTCGAGTTCCGTTGGCCGCAAAATCTCGGCTAGATGCTCCTAGTGGCGGCACGGCGTGATTCCTGACAGTGGTGCAGTGTGATTTAGCCAAAAAATGGGTCGTCGGAATTGGTTGTGCATCGAGCATAGTGAAGAAGAAGAAGAAGAAAGAGTCGAGGGAATGATAGAGAGAGTAACAGATATACACATATATTTGGTTTTTTTTTGTAAAATGACAAAAGTACCCTTATAAAAATAGAGT
This sequence comes from Parasponia andersonii, assembly GCA_002914805.1. Classification (NCBI taxonomy): domain Eukaryota; kingdom Viridiplantae; phylum Streptophyta; class Magnoliopsida; order Rosales; family Cannabaceae; genus Trema; species Trema andersonii. The sequence goes on from JXTB01000043.1 coordinate 788,984, forward strand.
TTTTAAAGTATTCATTTGACTCTTTCGTTTTTCTGGAAATCGTATCCATCTTATGAAATAATATTTCCTCAAAAACTACAAAATGATATAATTCCCAATTGGAGAAAAGTCATAAAATAAATCCAAATCATAATTGAATTTAATAAATTCAATTCACAATTAAATTCTGTAAGTTTAATTCTCAATTAAACCCATAAGGAAAAATAATTGAACACAATATTTTTGTTTCGATTTAATTTTGCAGTAAGATAATGAACGCCCTAACAAAGGCATTTAGTATCTTAATTAGGATAATAAATACCTCAATAAGGGTATTAATTATCAGAAATGAACTTTGATGTAATCACCAACTCTTTTGATTTACTAATCAAAGTAACTGATTTAAAATTAACAGACAATTTGTGCAAGATATTATAGTACACATATAGTAAAATAAGGAACATAAATATAATGATATATAATCAAATAAGAAGATTATGTGTTATGCTCTTATAAGTCAGACGGAAACTAAGGATAAATTATCGATAAGTATTCAAATTATGGTTCTCCTCATTCTCAACTAAGTTTGCTAGTTTATCTGAATATAAAAAAATTTAGAATACTTAACATTAAATATATCAAGATAAAATACTTGAAAAAAATCCCTAAGTATATCACAAATGTTCAAGATATTTTAACCTACCATAGATCACATGTTAGCTACAAGTAATCATGTAAATCCACAAGTTAAATGTTAACTATTCACTTTAGACAAAAAGACAAATATCTTATTTTCTGGTTTGCTAATTACCCTGCTTTTCGGCCCATAGAATTACTAATATAGTTCCTGTGGGAGGTTAGTAGCATCCTATGTTGAGTGTGTAACTATTATTTCAATTTACAAGCTTTCTTATACAATACAGTCTCCTACAGGAGATCAATATGTAAACTCCACTTGCTATTTTATCATAAGAGATTTAATACTAATAATACCCAGATAAAAACCTTCCTACGGGAGCTCAACAAGATTCTGAGACGAGGCATATCTTTAGAATTATTGAACTAATGATGGAGACAATGAATATGTCATACCCGCTCTCAATCAATCTTTTTAAAACTAGGAAATCCTGATTTTACTCAGTTATCTAACTTACATAGTAACCATAAAAGCAATTATGCATATCCAATTACGTAACTTAGAGAGAATGTACTAATTTCATATATTATTATATCTTATTCTAGACATAGTGCTATGATCGAACAATTATTGTCTAAAGTCAAAGTGCTTACATTATATTATTATACATCTCATGTATATAAAAGTAGACAATAAAAGCATACAGGACATTATGATTAAGTAAGAAGGTCTATGGATTGTAAATCATTCAAGCAAAATCTTTCTACAAGAAAATTTAATTATTTGATCATTAATCTTTCAAACAAAGAAAAATAATTGAAAGCGGTATTTAAACCAAGTCCTCTATAAAAATTAGTTTTGAAAAATCTAACTAAGAAACTTTAACCGCTAAATTATTCAACCAATAATTTTAAAGATTCTTAGAAGTATAATTCAATAAAATTAAATTCCAAGTGTATTTATAAAAATAAGTAAATAGTTATAAAAATATTTTGTACTAAAGTTTTACAAATAATTATAAATGCAAGTAATGAATATAAACAACTTTAAATTTTCATTAATTTTCTCAAAATTATTATTTCAAAATTAAAGAATGGTTCAAGTAATTTTGGATAAAATTTAACAAAAATTAGAATCCTCCCACTCAATATGATAGTCATATCGAATGTATTTTGTAAAAATATAATTATCTCATAATTATCAAAATCTCTTTTGTCACATAAAATAGTATAACAATTATCTCATAATTATCAATATTATATGTCATGTACCATGGCACAAAATATTACCATAATTGTCACATAATTAAAAAAATTTATTATTCAAAAACAAAACATTTTAATCTCATTAAAATCAAGCTCTAGCTTCCTTATAAATCATGAAGACAAATAATTATCCTCATAGTATTATTATCCTTTTAGTTAATATATAAATCTCATTAATTAAAATTAATTATTAATTATTAATCATATTAATAATTATTAAATAATAAAAGCTAATCACATTAATAATTATTGAATAATAATACGAAAATTAATTAAATTCAATATATTATCCTATGTGTAAGAATTAAGTTCATAACTAATTTTTGTCTAAATTTAAAATATCAAATATTTTTTAATTATTCACTTATTATGATAAATTAAATAATTAGAGAATAAATCTCATTCATTAACTAATTATTAATTAATTAAAGATTTAATTAATTTATCTAATCTTATCTTAATCTCATTAAGACACTATCTTAAACTGATTAGGATATAAAGGACAGTAAAAAATAATTATTTCTAATTATAAAAATCCTATTTCTATAATTGGATTTAGAAAAGATTAATTATAATATACTAAACTAGGAAATAATTAAAAATCTATCAATTAATTTTATAAATTAGAAACAAATAACACATATAGCATTTCTATATTTATCTAGTATTTATATCTAATTTTAATTTAACAATTCTAATAATTAAATAAAGATAATATCAAAATTTAATTATAATAGAAATCTAATCATTGTGAAATTCTATAGTTGTATTTAAAATTATTAAATTATAGATGGATATAACATTTTAATTAATTAATTATATTAATTAATTGCCTAATTAATCTCATTAATCTACAGAATTACTAATCAAATTAGTTATCTCTAGCTATATTCTAATTACTATAATTAGAATAGTTACTAGATAAATAATTATTACAATTAATTATAGAATATTAATCTAATTAAATTCAAATCTTCTCTATACTAATTAATCTCATTAATTATGAATTTGAATAATCTATGGATAATAATTATTTAAATCTACTCTGATTAGACTTAGTTTCAAATTTAAATTTAAAACTATATCTTAATTTAAATCAAATTTAGATTAAAGATAATTACTAAATTTAAATTATTTAATTTTATACTATCATGATTTATGGATAATTATCTAATCATATTTAATCATATTAAATATCAAATTAATTTGAATAGTTATTATCAATTTAAATTAAAAATCTAAATAGAAAGAAATAGAAAGTCTTATCTAATTTCAAAAATTAGTAGATATCATATTCAAATTCAAATTAACTATTAGATTTATCAGGATAATATCTAATCATATCTAATCTTATTAAATATCTAATTAATTTGAATAACCATAATCTATTTAAATTCAAAATTTAAATACTAAAGATAATATAAGAAATCTTATACCATTTCAAAAATTTGTAGATATCTTATTTGAATTTAAATCAATTAAAAGATAATATCCTATCTATTTGATTAATTCAAATTTAACATTACCTTATAGTAAATCAAATTTAAAATAGATAACTATCCTAATCTCATTTGAATAGTTTCCTATTTCAAAATATGAATTCAAATTAAATAATTGTCTAATTAATTAAAAATAAAATAAATAATTTGCAAATTTGTGGTGGTGGCAGAAATACCACCACCGTTGACCTATGGGCCATCATCGTCCAAGGAAGGTGGTGAAAAATGGAGCAAGTGAGCGAGATTGTGTTAGGACTGCCTGGCAACAATACACGGCAAAGCCATGCGCGCTAGGCATGCAAACCACACGCGCTGACACAGTAGGCCGCACTGGCCACACCCGAGCACTGCATAGGCCACGTGTAGGTGTTCATGAAATTATACTACAAGTGGAAGGTGTCAAATTTTATAGTAAAATAATAAATAAGTTTATCATACCCATAGGGATTGGTATTGAAATTCTACTAAGTACCGTAATTGGATAATCTTAATTTTATCTAGACAATTCGAATTAATCATGTATGTAAAGTTATCAAAGGAAATTTAAAATACAAAGTTAAATGTCACAATACAATTGAAAATTTAAATGAAAACAACAATAAGACTGAATTTTAGAGGTTTAACTTCACCTAACTATCCAATATATCTTTTAATTAAGAATACCACTTGATTGATTTCCATAGTTTATAAGTAAGAACTCAAAATTATTTTTATTCCCTCTCTTAAGTACCAAGTGAAAACTACCCTTAAATTCTAATTTAAATATCTCTATTCAAAATTGAGAAAACCAGTTCATTAAGTTTTGTAGTTCTTAATAACAAGCTTCAAAGGATTCATAGGTTTTCTCAAACTCTACAAAATCTTAAGTTAGGTTATTCTATAATCATATCTCTAAAATACCCTCTCTCAAGTACCGGATTCTAGAAACCAAAATATCCCAATAGTTGCTAATCAATTTAGAAATATAAAGAGCAAAATAATACAAATAAAAAAATGGAAATTTATCATAAAATTGATATTGAAAATCAAGACATAGTTTCAAGCGTAGGTTACATCATTCCTCTAGATAAAATACTTAGTTCAAAATGAAAGGGAGAGATGAGAAAGAAAAACTCTTTTGATTTAGTGAGATTCTCTTCACATCATTCTCTTGATTCTTCTTGTCCCTTGAAAAGAGCTGACCAAGTCCAAAAAATGCCTCCTAAGATGTCCCTTTCGGATCCTAAAAGATCCCTTATATATCTCTTTGGTAGCTAGGTCAAATCTGGCTAAAAGGGGGCCAGGATAAGTGCTAACATCTCGACATTAGGTAGACAACATTTCGATGTTGAGGAATTTATTGTACAGCACCAAATGAGAGCGTCGCAATGCTAGGTATAAAGCATCATAGGACTGGGATAAAAACAAGGTAGCACCGTGGTGCTCAAGTTTCTGGAATTTTCTAGAACCGTAAGCGTCGCGACGCTTGAGCTTCTTCATAAAATGCCTTAATTTGTTCTTTACCAACTTGGTAAGCTTGTTCAATACTTCTGTAATTATTCAAAACCTGAGAAAAACAAATAAAAATGCAAAATCTAAGAGAGAAATTAAGTAAATAACGAGATAAAATCATAACCAAAATGGTTGTGATGCATGGAAGGGCTCGTTATTAGTGTACTCTGGTATATACCTAAAACTTAAGAATATTCATACATATATGCAAACTATGGAAAATATATGATCAAATCATAAACGCAACGGGAAAAAATTAGCAGATTTAGGTATTAAAATTTTCATGAAAACAATGTTTATAACCATAGATCATACATATATCACAGGATCATGCATAATATAAATCAAATTTAGATGCATAAACCTTATATATGAGATTAGGATTTACCTCTTGAAGCATGCTCCTCTTTAATCTCCTTATTGATAGTGATCAAATCTCTAACCCTCGATCTTCTTGTGTATGCTCTTGCTCTTGGCTGATGAGGCGAGTGGACACTAAGTTGAATCCTTCGTTGGAGAACAATCAAGAATACATTCTTGATCTTTGGAATACTAGGATATGAGATGAGATTGTGAGGTTGCATGAAACTTCTTCTCTCCTCTTCTCTTAGCCTTGGCCGAATTTTCTCTCTCTCTCTCTCTCTCTCCCTTCGTTTTTCGTGTGACACTCCTAGTGTTATTATGCAGTTTTTTTTCTCATATATCTTATATATATGTGGGGCCAAAAAATTGTTGACCCTAGTCCACTCTCTCTCTCTTTCCCTTTGTTTTTCGTGTGACACTCCTAGTGTTATTATGCAGTTTTTTTTCTCATATATCTTATATATATATATATAGGGCCAAAAAATTGTTAACCCTAGTTCAATTAGAATTGGGCCTGTTCACTTATTTGAGCTTTTGGTGTATTTTTATAAATATTTCTAGCTCATGTAACTTATCTATAAAAATACCAACTTTTGCATATAATCCTTACTTTACACAATTTTATGAAACTAATTTCACAAATATCACTAACCAATTAATGAGTTTTGTTGAGTTAGACAATGGACCTAATGGATCCAAATAATCTAAGCTCCAATAGTATAATAAATACATAATAACTCTTATTACGGTATTGTATAAATATTATTAATAAAGAGGACACTCCACTAAAAGTTCAATACTGTACTCTTAGATTAAATGTCATACCTTTTATAGAGATTTAATAAATTAACTGATTTATCTAGCATATTCTATACCATATGTAAAACCTCTATACAATGCCGTAGTTAGATAGGTGAAATTACTATAATATCTCTCTAACATATATTTACCTTTAAGTTACTATCTTTCTATTAAGGAATAATGTTGTCGATAATTTTATTCTCAATGGTCATTTAGACAAAATTATCAACTAATTCACAAAGTGAATACTAAGATCTTAGATTTAATTATTCCATAAATCTTGAAAGACCATAAAGTGACATTAATATATAGTGTTCTTAACTATTTGGTGTTCCCCGTTAATTCATAAATTATAACCTTCAATATGCCAAAGTTCACCTCGAATTTCATAGAAGCTAGTCTTTTAACAAATCAAAGAGCTATAACCTTTGAAAGCAAGTCCAGTCAAATATCAAGGTTTAAAATCAACATGCTAAGAGCTAGTTTGTGGAAATACTAAGAATTGAGTTACAGCACTCTAATTTTTTATATTACCTGGTCCAATTCAATATAGATAACTTATTTATCTTCTACTAATATTTCTATTAGAAGTCAGACACTTCAATGATTTGAGACACATCATTCCTATTGAAATAGACAAATACTATAATCTTTAGTAAATAAAGTATTTCATCTTTATTTACAGATTGTGAACTAATTAATTTAGACTTAGATAAAGAAACAAGTCTCCAAAAAATTAATACTTAATCGTGTTTGTTTCTTTATACACAAATAAAGTCATGGAATCTTTTTCAGATAAAATAAATTATTCAACTAAAAATGTTTAATCTAGCAAATATCATAATTGCATATAAAAGAAAGTTGTTTACACTAAAAAAGAGTAAAATTAAAAATCTAAATTTTAGGGCAAATATCCCAACAACCTTGACCCTTAGAATGATTGCCAAACGCACTCTAGAGGGTAGTATTGCTATTCTAGTAAGGGAGGGATTCACTTACCTCAATCTTTAATCATTTTAATAAAAACTTTTATTATGTTGCATTATATGGAAAAAAACGTGATTTTTAAATCATTTGAATATTTTGATGGAATTTGTTTTGAGATGATATATTCTATATTGCTTTAAGACTTTTCTGAGTGTAGGTTATTTTTTGGAATATTAAATTAGAGTCGTTATATTGCCAATTTTTCTAGAAAATTAAATATATCTATTATATTGAAAAATCAGAGCACATTTGATAATTGTTTTATTGCATAGTTGTTTTCATGCATTAAATCGGAGTACACGTGTCGTAGGATCACATATGAGTATTATAACATTATAGGGTTTAAAGTGTGGCATTGCATGCCATAGTATTATCGGTGCAGAGTCTATAAACTTACGTAGGATTTTTCTTCTGATTACCTCCCCACTTTGGTAGGTGTAGGCGAGTCGATTACCCCTCTATACTGGCAAGTGTAGGTAATACGGTTGCCCTTCCAAGTTTAGTAGGCGACAGATAGGTGTCTCCTTCGGGTATAGGCTTAAGTGTTAGGCAGGTTGTATGGTACACATAGTGCCAACATCCTATGTTTCCATGATGAAAGAATGTGTGCTCATGGGTATGGAATGATTTGTGCCATGTGTTTGTGATAGATTTTGACTATTATGTTTCATATATATATATATATATATATATATATATATATATATATATATATATATATATATATATATATATATGGATTACCAGTTTTGGAACTATTATATCTATATAGTTTGCAAATATGTTTTTGATCAAACTAATTATGCGTGAAACTCTCCATCACAAATAAATTTTTTTTGAATAGGGTAACAATTTTCTGATAAGTGTATTTTACACTTATCCTTACTATACTTTCGAGATTAAGAATTACTTATCTTTGAGCTCTTTTTACTTGTTTTATTATTTTTAATCCTTATTTCAAGTGAAAAGTCATTGAGAGGAGAATTCTGATTTTTCACGTAAAATCGAAGCTAAACTAAGGAAATTTTGATCATTCGCGAGTAAAAATGGACGAATGAATGTCTCAACAGTGTTAGTAGCACCAGAATAGAAGAAGCTTGATAGAACTGGGCGCTGCAGTGCCAAATTGGCACCATAACACCAAAAGTTCTAGAGAACTAGTGCTACAGCGACAGGAAGTGATGCTGCTCCACCGCGCTGCAGCGCCACTTGCACAGCACCGTGGTGCCATGACATCAACCTTGTGGTACTATAGTGCCACATTACGGTACTACAACGCCACCTGTTTGACTGTCCTAGTAACATAGTGCCACAAAGTACAGATATATTACAGAATTTCTGGATCGTGATTGGTTTACTTCTTTTATATAAACTCTCTTACACTCATTTGATAATAATAATAATAAAAGAGGAGGAGTAGATGAGACATAAACCCTAGCAGCCAAGGGTTCCTAAGTCTACTTCAAAGGAGAAAACAACATCAAGGAGAGGATTTAAGAAGGAGCAATCAAATTAGAAGCTTCAAACAAGTTTTTCTCTCTTTTACTCTTATCTTTTTCTCTTCTATTTTCTGCAGAATAATTATGTATCAATTTTTGTATATTTGTTGTGAATCATTTTATATGAACTTGAGCTAAACTCAATTTCTGAGGAGATAATTAAACCACTAATGTTATCCAACTGTATGGTTTTCCTCTATTGTTCTTGATATCCATTGTGAGTTGGTTGTTTTATCTTGAGCGTAATGCATCTATTTACTTGGCTATTAAATAGAGTTGTGTTATGAAATCTATATGAACTTGGAAATGAGATTATAGGTTTGGATAGATAGAATATCATAAGATTGCCTAGTATAGGATGAGTTTACATAGGATAGGAATATACCTATGTAACTTATGTAATCTTGTGTGAGAATGACCAAACTTAATGAGTCTAATTAATTTTTGTTAGGAGCAATATATTATCTTGCTTAAACATTTTCACTTATATCTTAGAAAGAATTTTGTGGATACTTTAGGATTCTCGGTTGTCAATTCTATATAGATAATTATTTTATATGGAATATTAGTAGTTGGAGTTAGAGGATAGATTGCATCCCTAGGTTCTCTACTGTTGCTTTAAGAACTATTTTGATTGCATAGTTTTCAATTTCCTTTCTTTCCTTTTACATTTTTATTTACATTTTAATTCTTTCACAAAACTATTGAATATTATTATTTGGATGAATTAGAAACTAGCTTCGGTTAGTACTTAGCATTTGTTAATCAAATACTCCTCATGGAATCGACACTCTCTTACTTCTATATTACTTATTGTGACCCGTATACTTACGGTGTTTGTGTCTTATAAATAGCCCAACAATTTTTGGTACGGTTTCCAGGGAGTACGGTGATTGACTAATTATTAATACTACTATCTATTAGTTTCGATTTAATTCAAACTTTTTCTTTTTGTTCTTATTGTAAACCTCACGTGTGTTATTTTGCTATATAAGATGCACGAGGAGTGCGAACTTCTTACCAATTGATCCTGAGATTGAGCGTACCTTGAGGAAAATTCAAAGACAACGGAATCAAGGAGACAACCTTCAAGTAACTATCAGGGACCAAGACAATGCTAGACCATTAAGGCACTTTGCAATTCCAATGATCAATGGGTTTAGTCCTAGCATTCGGATGCCAGCTATCAACGCCACTAACTTTGAGTTGAAGTCAGCAATTATTCAAATGGTACAAGCTATGTGCCAATTTGGTGGCCTACATAGTGATGATCCTAACTAATACATCATAAACTTTCTGGAGATTTGTGACACTTTCAAGCACAACAGAGTAAGTGAGGATGACATTTGCTAGAGATTGTTCCCGTTCTCTTTAAAGGACAAAACTAAGGGTTGGTTGAATGCCTTACCTTTGGGATCAATCACTACATGGGATGACTTAGCTCAAAAATTTCTTGCCAAGTTCTTTCCTCTAGCCAAGACTGCTAAGCTGGGAAACAACATCACCTTATTCGTGCAATTTGACAATGAATCCTTGTACGAGGCTTGGGAGCATTATAAGGAATTGATGAAGAAGTGTCCATACCATGGGATATGCAAATGGCTCCTTGTGAAAACATTCTATAATAGTTTGATGGGATATTTTAGGACCATTATAGATACGGTAGCTGGTGGTGCATTGATGGGCAAATCAATAGATGATGCATTTGAGTTATTAGAAGAAATAGCGACAAACAACTACCAATGGCCTGCCAAGCATGTCAATCCAAGAAGAGGTGCTAGTGTCAATGAGTTAGAAGTTATTTCTTCATTGGCAGCTTAAGTTAGTGTATTGACCAAGAACTTGGAATCAATGACGAGGAAGATCAATTTGATGGCAGTCCATGGAGTGCATGCAATACAAATCTTAGCTAGAGCTTGTGAGCAATATGGTGACAACCATTTGAGTTCTTATTGTCCTTTGAACATAGAGTCAGCTTACTTCATGAGGAACTACAATCAGTCACACTGTAATAATCCATACTCAAACTCTTACAATCCAAGATGGAGAAATCATCCAAATTTCTCTTTGAGTAACCAAAGACAACAAGGGAAAAATTCTAACATGGGATCAATGCAATATAATGGATTTCATAATCAAGAGCAACCAACACCAGAGAATAAGTCATCTATGGAGGAGATACTCATGCAGTGCACTGCAAAGAATAAAGCCAACCTCCAAAGTCAAGCAGCGACTCTAAGAACCTTAGAGACACAACTTGGCCAACTGGCTAATGCTATAACTGACCGACCTCAAGGAGCATCACCAAGCAACACTGAAGTGAATCTAAGAAAAGATGGCAAGAAGCACTATAATGCTATCACATTGAGAAGTGGGAAAGAGTTATTGAAGCCTATTGAGAAGTATACTTAACCATCTAAGCCAATTCTGGAAGAAGAGTGAGTAAAAAAGAATGATGAAGAGAAGCCAAGTGAAGATATAAGCATTGGGAGTCCTTCAACATCACTATCAAAGCCATGCCATACAATCCACCATTGTCGTTCCCTCAATGGTTTCGAAAGAAGAAGCTTGACCAACAATTTTCCAAATTCTTAGAAGTGTTCAAGGAGCTGCACATTAACATTCCCTTCACTGAGGCACTTGAGCAGATGCCAAGCTATGTAAAGTTCATGAAGGAGATCCTTTCTAAGAAAAGGATATTAGGGGAATGTGAGACAATCACTCTCACGGAGGAGTGTAGCACCATTCTTCAAAATAAGCTTCTTCCTAAGCTTGAGGATCCTGGAAGCTTCAATATTCCTTGAACAATTAGTGATCGTTTCTTGGGTAAGGTATTATGTAATTTGGGAGCTATTATTAATTTGATGTCATTCTCTATGTTTCGAAAACTTGGTTTGGGTAAGGCAAGGCCAACTATTGCCATGCTCCAATTTATTGATCGGTCTACTAAATATCTACGAGGAATCATCGAGAATGTCCTAGTGAAGGTGGACAAGTTGTACTTCCCAGTTGATTTCATTGTTCTTGATATGGAGGAAGATAAAATCTCTAATTATTCTTGGAAGACTACTCTTAGCAACCAGGAGGATGATTATTGATGTGTACAAGGGAGAACTTACTATGAGAATAGAGGATCAAGTCATATCCTTCAATGTGTTCAAATAGGCAGACTCTCCTAGTGACGTCGATGATTGTTATCGAGTAAACTTGGTAAAAGAGAGTATTGAATATAATGTATTGTAGGAAGTTCAACAACATTGTTCTAAGTCCAATCCTCAAAATGAAGTCATAGAGCCTTCACTCTCCTCCTCCAGCCATTATAAGCCTTACAAGAAGGATACGAGGAAGTGGAAGATAAGGAAGAAGAAGTATGGTGATCATCACTTCAAACCAGGACTAAGAGGTATGCTTGGTTCATCAGGTTCAAAATTCTTCTCGGGTAAGCTAAGGTAAGATGGTTGAAGCCATTCAAAGAAAATAATGTGTCTCTATGCGGTTCAACTAGAAGTATCAAGGTGAACATTCAAAAGCTCAAGGAGTACCTAAGAGGAGAGCTTGATCAAGCTAAGTTACCCATTGCCTCACCTAATCCTCCATGCAGAGTGGCTATGTCAAGCTAGGGACGTTAAACAAGCACTTCTTAGGAGGCAACCTAAGAATATTATGAATAAAGTGTTGGAATAATGTCCTATAAAGCAGTTTATTATTTAGACATTATAAACAATATTTATTGGATTATTTAGTATCTATTTGTTATTAATAAATTCCATGGCATGAATTTCTATTTCATTTATGTCACATTGATATACATGTGATGTGTATGTTTATCTTATGCAAACATCTAAAAGATCCCAAGATATGAAATGAGTAATAAAGAATTATTCGTATGATGAGTTCATATATGGGAGATATTGTATTCTTTATTTCATTATGTCTAAATTAAATTGTTCGCATTCTGCATATTGAAGATAGAATACTTTACTATGTCATAGAATGTAGTGTTGTCTATTTAATTAATGAAGTCTCTAATTATCGAAGTGAGTCTTCGGATAGAAACACTAGTGTGTTATAAGAAAGTTATAACAGCATCGAATAGAATCTAGTGAATTAGAATTTGAGGTTAAGTGTCGTAACTCAAATTTCTAATTTTACTAATCTAGCACTATTGTAGAAGACCTTAATCTTAGTGATTAACGAACTTACTTTTATGTGTTTTGTTTTTTTGAGTTACTAAAGGACTAGTTCTGATTTATGGCTCGAACTCCGGTATCTTGGAAGATAAGGTATATGAAATGTATAAAACGTTTTTCATGATAGACACCATGCATATGATGTCACTTTGAGTTTTTTCAAGTACTTGGACAATATAAACTAGGGCCTCGGTATTCACTATGTGAATTTGACCGTGTTGGTATAAGCAGATACAAACACCATAGTCAACTATTATCCATTAGATGAAAAATAACAACTCAACGGTAAATATGTACTAGAAAGGTAATACGGTAATTTCACCCTACTAGTACGGCATTGCATTGGGATTATGTCTACAGGTATAGTATATGCTAAATGGATCAAGCTAATTAATTGTTAATAAGCTTCACAGAAAAAATAAATGACATTTAGTCCAAGAGTACAACATTGGACCTATAATGGTGTGCCCTAATATTAATGGACAAGGTTCAATTATAATTAAGAGTTAATTATGATAGTAGGTATATGGTTCATTGGAGCTTGGGCTTTATGGATCCATCTGGTCCGCTGTCTAGCTCAAATTAAAGACCAATAGTCATTTGATGATCAGTTGAGCCCAACAAGCCTAATCAGCCCATTAGGGTTTACTAATCTCTCTATAGTTAAGAGAAAAATTCTCTAGTAACCAGACACAAATGTTACGCGTGAAACACCCCCTTGAGAAGAGAGTGTCACACGAAAAACAGAGAGAGAGAGAGAGAGAGAGAGAGCAGAGAAAATCGGCCACCACTAGGGATTCATTGTACTTGGTGTTTTAGCCATCCCGGAGAAATCGGTTTGAGGATATTATCTTCTTATTCATCTGTGGATCTCTTTGTTGGGAATCAAGAAGGTGACTACCTACCGGATCAATCAAACAGCTTTTGAGAATAGACCGGAAGACGAGAAGATTGTGGAGCGAATCCGAGTATTGTTCTTGTCTAGATCAAGAGTTAATTTATGTTAGATCACAATCCAAAATGTTTTGTAAAAGGAAAAATTTTAAACGATCAATTCCGCTGTATTTCTTGATTTTACGAAACTATGGTGTTCTTAAAAATGATTTTATGAAAAGATTTTCCGGAAATTTATTCCAGCTAACACCAACATAAATTGGCAAGCATGTTTGAAGTTATTTTGTTGTGATTGTGTTGAAGATAAAGTGATGAAGGTGTTCGTAAAGGAGCTTAATTGTAGAAAACTTGAAGAGTGTTGTCATTTTGGCACCTTAGAAGCTTAATTTTGCGTTTCGCGCCACTCCAAGGCACCACGAATAGAAACTTCGCACCCCAGTGCCAAAAAATGGCACCCTAGCACCAAAAGTTGTAACAATCTCAAGTGTTATTGTTCCAGTCCCATAAAACGGCACTCCAATGCCGAATTTCATGGGTTTCCTAAGTGTTGGCACCTTATGGGTCAAAAATAGTACCCTGGCACCATTCTAGGGTGCCACAAGCAGAACTTAGTGCCCCAGTGCCAAAAATTGGCATCGGGGTGCCAAATATACGTCAGTGCCCAGGTTATGGTGCCCTAGTGCCACCTGACCAAAAAAAAAATTAATTTTTTTTCCATTGGCATCTCGACGCCACTTTTTGGCACTATGGCACCATCACCCAGGAAAAAATTAAAAAAAATTAAAAAAAAATTCAAGTATTTGGCACTATTGCCGCCACTACCTCAGCTGAAGTAACCAACTTTGCGACCACTTTACCTTCGAGACTGACTGAGTAGCTATCAATCAGGTAAGTGCTCATTCCTTATTGCTATTTCATATTTAGTGCATTTGGGACAACACACATTTTAAGTTTGGGGGGAGTAAGGTGAGCGTGGTGTGGGTTGGGCGGTAAAATGTTCAAATTCTTAACTAACCCACAAAATAGGGTAGAAGAAAATCTTAACTACTGTGGTTAAATGAAATCTATTAACTGCATTAAACCATACCATATATACAGTTTGGTGCAGTGCGATTTATGCAGTTTGGGCCTTTGATATGGGCCTTAACAAAATTGGACCAAATTAAAAAAAATAATCTTAAAAAAGTTATTACTACTAAAACAAATTCATTAAAAATTAATACAAATCTAAAATATTTAAGAAAGTTACACATTTACATATTCATACTTGTCTAAGCAACAGCTTAATAAAATGCAATATTACAACCTAATCAAAATATAGTAAAGTATAAATGTCTAAAGTTCAAAAATTTAAACATTCTTCCGAATAACAAACAACAAAGTTGAAACTTAAATTAATAGTAAGTCTTCGTTTGTTTTACTTTCTCCAAAATTCTCTAAGTTTTATTCACAATTTATTCTAAGAAAATTTAGATTTTAGATTTCAGTATATTCAGTATATTATATATGTGAATTCATGTGTATATATATATTAAATTGGATGTACATATATATACAGTGCGGTATAATTTATTGCGAAAATAGCAATTTTATTCCATATTCCACACCACATTGCAGCGATAAAGAAAAATTAGACCCCAAACTATACCACGAAACAAAATAACCACACTACACCATGTGGTGTGGTTTGGTTTAGGCAGTCTGTGCGGTTAAGTAAACATCTGCTCACCCCTAGAGGGAGTGTCTAGCACTCACCTGCTTATATCTTTGTGAGTATTTTAATTGGTTAAACTTTCAAACTATTTTCCTTGTGCTTTATTTTAGTTTATTCAGTTTCTTTATATGTTTCTTAACATTTTTTTTTGTATTTTTTTTATTGTGTGATGTTTAGAAATTTTGATAGAGGTTAACAGTCGATGATATTTTTTGTGAGTATGTGTTAAATAACTCTTTGGAAAAATTTAGTACCACGACTGTTTGTGTGCTTAAATCTTTTATAGTTTTGCTTTGTGAACAACTCTTGAATACATTTTGCACATAGTTGTGAGCATTTAGCCTTAAATTGCTTAGAGTAGTTTTATGCTTGTGGCTTAGAAAATTATTTTGAATCTCTTATCATCTTAGAACCCGTTTAACTGTCAATTAAGGTGAAATCCTAGGTAGCATGAAAATCAAAGAAATGATGTAAGCCATTTTAAAACCGGTCGAGCCTTTCAAACCTATCTTTTAAATGTGATATCGTTAGTCACCTCCTTTGAGCCAATTTCTCAATATTTTTCATTTTGTAGACCAAAAAACTCTTCTTACCTAGAAATATTTTCCCAAAGAACCTCAATTCATACTATATATACACTTAAAAGTAAATTTTGAACTTATGATGAAGTGTGAACAGTTTATGAAGAACGAAAAGGAGAAGTCTTTTTAAAGAAGAAGTTTGGCTACCTTAAATTGGTAGTGGGTTTCAAAAAAGTTGAAAATAAGTCAAAAACTAAGTTTTGGGGAAACAATTGTGGTATGCTTGAGAGAATCATATTCACTAAGCAAAAAGGGTATCCACGGTGTGATTTAACCTAAATACTACCATTCCATCTGCCCATACCTAAGCCTTATATTACAAACCGATTAAAGACCTATTAATATTCGATTTAGTGTTATTCTACATTAGTGAAGATTGACATGAAAAGTGGGCATATGAGATGACTTCCTCACTTTTATTGAGAAAATTCTTAGTATGTATTCTAAGTATGCATAAAGCCATCTGAGTGTGAAGGGTTAAATGTAAGCAACTAGAATACATACACACAAAGAGTTGATAGCAAATCCGAATTGCTAGTAGAATTGAAATTCTAAACTGTTGTGATGCTTTAAGTTTCCTTTGAGTTATATATCTTTTAGAGAGTATTGAGACAATGTTAACCTCATTCAAATGCTTGGTTTTTGTGTCTTGAATTTTTCTTTTGTGTTGTTTCAATTATTTCTGTTTGTTTTTTTGTTGTTTTAGCTTAAGGACGAGCTTTAGCTTAAGTTTGGTGGTATTTGTTAAGTGTAGTTTACACTTATCCTTACTATACTTTCAAGCTTAAGAATTGCTCGTCTTTGAGGTCTTTTTAGTTGTTTTACTATTTTTTATGCATATTTTAGTTGAAAAGTCATTGAGAGGAAAATTCTAACTTTTCACATAAAACTGAGGCTAAACTAAGACAATTTTGAGCATTCGTGAGCCAATATAGATGAACAAATGTCTCAGCAGTATTAGCAGGGCTAGAATGGAAGAAGCTCGGCAAAACTAGATGTTGCAGTGGTAAATTGGCACCATAACGACAAAAGTTCTAGAGAACTGGCACTATGACACTAGGTAGTGGCATCACAGTGCCACTCCACGGCACCACAATGCCATCGCATCAATGCCACGACATCGTAGTGTCACTTGCACGGCACCGCATCACTATGGCATTAACCTTGTGGCACTGTAACGCCATATTACTGTTGGTAAATTATCCTAACACTTAGGAAAATTATGCATGCATGCAGATATGGAAAATACATGATCATATCATGAACATAGCAGAAAAATAGCGCATTTAGGTATTAAAATTTTACATGAAAATAGTTTTCATAACCATATAACACATACATCATATATAGGATCATGTACAACATAAATCAAATCTAGATACAAAACCCTAGAGATGAGATTAGGATTTACCTCTTGTAGCGTATTCCTCCTTGATCTCCTTATTGATGGTGATCAAACCTCAAACTCTAGATCTTCTTGTCTATGCTCTTGCTCTTGGTTGATGAAGCGAGT
This sequence comes from Parasponia andersonii, assembly GCA_002914805.1. Taxonomy (NCBI): domain Eukaryota; kingdom Viridiplantae; phylum Streptophyta; class Magnoliopsida; order Rosales; family Cannabaceae; genus Trema; species Trema andersonii. The sequence goes on from JXTB01000043.1 coordinate 806,397, forward strand.
GGGCACCAAGTCAAAACCTTCGTTGGAGAACGATCAAGAACGCATTCTTGATCCTATGGAACATCGGGACGTGAGATGGGACTGTGAGATAGTATGAAACTTTTTCTCTTCTCTCTTTCTCAACCTTGGCCGATTTTTCTCCCTCTCTCCATGTGTCTATGCGTGTGACTCTCTAAGAGTTACTATGCAGTTTTTTCTCTCATATATCTTATATATATGGGACCAAAAACTGTTAACCCTAGTCCAATTAGGATTGGGCTTGTTCTCCAATTTGGGCTTTGGGTGTATTTTTATAAATATGTCCAACTCATGAAACTTATTTATAAAAATACCAACTTCTGTGTAGAATCATTATTTTATACAATTTCATGAAACTAATTTCACAAATCCACCAACCAATGAATGAGCTTAATTGAGCTAGACAAAGGACCTAATGGATCCAAATAATCTAAGTTCCAATAATATGATAAATACATAATAACTCTTATTATGGTATTTATATAAATATTATTAGTAAAGGGAACACTCCACTAAAGGCCCAATACTGCACTCTTAGATTAAATGTCATGTCTTTTATAGAGATTTAATTAACTAACCTTAATTAACCGATCCATTTAGCATATTCTATACCACATATATAATCCGTATACAATGTTGGAGCTGGATAAGTGAAATTATCGTAATACCCCTCCAACACCTATTTACCTTTAAGTTACCATCTTTCTATCAAGGAAAAATATTGTCGATAATTTTGTTCTCAATGGCCATTTAGACAAAATTATTAACCAATTCACAAAGTGAATACTAAGATCTTAAATTTAATTATTCTATGAATCTTGAAAGAACCTAAAATGGCATTAATATATAGTGTCTTTAACTATCTGGTGTTCCCATCAATTCATAAGCCATAACCTCTAATATGCCAAATTTCACCTCTAATTTCATAGAGGTTAGTCTTTTAACAAATCAAAAGGCTCTAACCCATAAAAACAAGTTCAGTCAAACATCAAGGATTAAGATATATATACTAAGAGCTAGTTTGTGATAATATAAGAATTGAGTTATGGCACTCCAATTCTTTATATTACCTAGTCCAGTTTAATACACATAACTTGTTTATGTTGTATTAGTGTTTCTATCAGAAGTCAGATACTTCAATGATTTGAGACACATCATTCCCATTGAGATAGATAAACACTACAACCAATAGTAAATAAAGTATTTCATCTTTATTTACAGATTATAAACTACTTCATTTAGACTTAAACAAAGAAACAAGTCGCCCCATAATTAACATTTAATCATGTTTGTTTCTTTATACACATATAAAGTCATGAAATCTTTTTCAGATGAATAAACTATTCAACTAAGATAGTTTAATCTAGCAAATATCATAATTTCATATAAGAGAAAGTTGTTTATACTCAAAAGGGTAAAATTGGAAATCTGCTTTATAAGGAAAAAATCCTAACAATTACGGTGCTACAGTGCCACCTGTTCGACCGTATTGGCATTACGGTGCCAAAAAGTGTAGACATATTGTCGAATTTCTAGATTGTGATCAATTTGTCTTTTCTATATAAACTCTCTTATACTTATCTGATAAAAAACAAAAACAAAAAAAAAAAAGAGGCAAAGGAGACAAAAACCCTAGCAGCCACGGGTTCCTAAGCTACTCCAAGGAACAAAAAACATCAAGGAGAGGATTCAAGAAGAAGAAGAAGCAATCAGATTAGAAGCTTCAAACGAGTTTTTCTATCTTTTTCTCTTCTATTTTCTGCAGAATGATTATGCATCAGTTTTTGTATACATGTTGTGAATCATTTTGTATGAAAATCATCTAAACTCTATTTCTAGGGAGGCAATTGAACCTCTAATATAATCTAACTATATTGTTCTCCTCTATTATTCTTGATATCCATTGTGAGTTAATTGTTTTATCTTGAGATTAATGTATCCATTTACTTAGTCATTAAATAGAGTTGTATTGTGAAATCTATATGAACTTGGAAAAGGAATTATAGGTTTGGACATAGATAGAACATCATAAGATTGCCTAGTATAGGATGAGTTTGCATAGGATAGGAATATACCTAGGTAACTTTGCAGCCTTGTGTGAGAATGACCAAACTTAATGAGTCTAATCAATTTATGTTAGGAGTAATATATTATTTTGCTTAGACATTTTCACTTATATCGTGGAAAGAATTTTGTGAATACTTTAGGTTTCTTAGTCGTCAATTCTATATGGATAATTGTTTTATGAGGAAAACTACTAACTGGAGGAGTTAGATGGTAGATTGCATCCCTAGGTTCCCTACTATTACTTTAAGAACTATTTTAGTTACTTAGTTTTCAATTTCCTTTCTTTCCTTTTACATTGTTATTTACATTTTAATTTATGCACAAAACTATCGAATATTGTCGTTTAGACAAATTGAAAACCAGTTTCAATTAGTACTTAGTATTTAGAAATCGAGTACTCCTCGTGGAATCGACATTCTCTTACTTTTATATTACTTATTTCGACCCGTATACTTGCAGTGTTTGTGTATTAGAAATAGCCCAACATTTTCCTATTGAGCTCTTGAGCTCAACCCCCTACTTTTTTCTCTTTTCAAGTATTATTTGGTTGTAATAGAATTCTTATGGGATAAATAAGTTGTTGGCTCATGTCTTGGTCTCCCTTGTTTCATGATTAGTGTCTATACCATGTTCTTTCACGTTTCCTAAGTTAGTTGTTTAGCCAAATTCGATGTATTTTTGTAAGCAAATATATGAGGGTAATTTTACTAACATTGAATATTTAAGGTATAATGACACCTTATAGATCTATGGGATTACATTTTCAAAATTTCAAGTTACTTGGCATTGTGGATGATTTCTTGTAATAAAAGAAAATGATAATAAAACATAGTAGTTGTAAATGTCAGCCGAATATACTTACCGGCTAGGTTTGTATAAAATATTAAATAATTTAATTTAATTCATATGTTAATTAAATAGTTGGAAAATGGCAACTTGTCCAAATAGACAAACCTAAAACGTTCGCGCAAAACTGGTATCTGTTGCTTGTCCTGATTCGTACCTTGAAAGAATCCAATATTATCTGTTTAATTTTCATGTCGTTTACTATGTTTCACTAATTGCAAATATAGAGCCTCCTAAAAAGAGTAACATATAAACAAAAAAAATTTGTTTCATATTATATAACAAAGAGTAATACATAATTATATCTCTTTGGTTTAAATGTAGATTAGAAAATTTTAATATATTAATTATAATCATTTAGAATATATACACCTCAGCGGCCACAACATTGCTCCTTTCAAAATTCTGAATAAAATCATTTACATTTCTTCCGAACAACAATCTATTAAGTCAAAGTACACTTATCCAAAAAATTGTTACGTCCAATGAGGTTTGAGGGAATCCATTGATATATAGTGCTCGTGGCTCCACAGTTGGCCCGACTTGCACAAGGAAAAAAAAAAACACCACATCAATGTATGTGATCCACAAGTTGTCGATGTTTGAACATACATGTCAATCTCTCATTCTACCTCTCTGTATCGAATAAGTCTATATTTGGCAGAGGAGAGAAAAAGAAATAAAAATTAGATAGAAATAATAAGAAATAAAAGTCGTTTCTATACTTCTATATTTATTGACGGTGCTGTTACTTTCTAAAATCTGATATAATCTAATCTGAGATCCCAGGCTTCCTTCTGCTCCATGCTTATTGTAGCATCTTTCCCCACATACTTCTTGTTGAAGATCGATTGGACAAGTAAATTGTACATACAATAACTTCTGCCCAGAACTCTTTGGGTAATCTCTTACTTTTCAGTATACTTCGACTTATATTAAGGATGGTCCGGTTCTTCCTTTCTAACACACCATTCTATTGAGGGGATCTTAAAACAATTAAAGGTCTTCGAATTCTATTTGCTTCGTGGGATTCTTGGAACTCTTTTGAAGTAAATTCTCCGCCTCTATCAGATCTCATGGCTTTGATCTGAAGACTGCTTTCTTTCTCTACGACAACTTTGAATTTCTTGAAAGTTTCAAAGACTTCTGATTTTTGCTTCAAGAAATAAACCTAAGTCTTTATTGAGAAATCATCAATAAAAAGCAAGAAGTAATTGCTCTTACCGAAAGAACTTGATTTGATAGAACCGCACACATCTGTATGCACGAGCTCTAGTGGCTTCTGGGCTCTTGAATTCGACTCTTTTGGAAAGTTTTCCCTAAATTACTTCTCGAGTAAGCATCATTCACAAAGCTAATCAGGATAATTGATGCATGGCAAGCCTCTCACCATTTCTTTCTTAGATAGTAGCTCTAGTCCTCCAAAATTGAGATGCCTAAATCTCAAATACTATAGCCATGATGAATCCTTGTAACATGCTTTGAGACATTTTGTCATATCATTTTGAATGTTCAATAAGAACATTCTATTTCTTGACGTAGGCACCTTGGCAATCAAGTTTATGTTAATATCTCTTATAGAAAGACTATAATCTTTCAAGTGAATATCATAGCCTTTCTCTAAGAGTTGTCCCAAACTCAAGATGTTTGTTTTCATTGTGGGTACATAATAAATATTTGAAATAAATTGATGCCCTCTATTTTTCAAGCGGATAAGAATTTTACCTTTTCCTCTTACCGCTACTTTTGAATCATCACCGAAAGAAACACTCTCATTGATTGATTCATCAAGCTCTATGAATATTGATCAACACCCACACATATGATTGCTAGCACCGGTGTAAAGATACCATGTGTTGTTTTGTCCTCTGTTGTTGTCGTTATATGCTAGTAGCACGGTGCTATTTTCTTCTCTTTTCTCGTCAACGTAATTAACTTTCTCTTCAATTCTACTATTGGGTGCTCTACACTCTCTAGTATAATGGCCAAACTTATGACAATTGAAACATTCAACTTGAGATTTCTCAGGCCTTGGGTTCATTCGACCTCTACCACAATCTCTTGTAGAGCTTTCTCCTCTTTCGAAACTGCTGATATGATAATTGTGGTTGTTGTTGAAATTCTAACCTCATCCATGACCTCGACTTATACCACGTCCTTGTCCTTGTCCTTGGGTTTGTCCTCTATCACGACCACGTTGACTTCTTTCGCTACATTGGCTATCTTCTATCTATGTAAGTTGTGTCTTGAGAAGCTGCTCTTTAAAATTTAGCTTTTTTTTTCTTTTCCTCGTGAGCTTGTAAAGAATCCAAGAGTTGTTCTATCGTCATGGCTCCCAAATCTTTAGTTTCTTCGATGACAGTAACAATATTCTCAAACTTTGGATTTAACAATCGAAGAATCTTTTTCATAATCATAACATTTTCAAGTTTCTCACTATTTTGCTTCATTTGATTCGAAATGGCTAAAACTCTTGAAAATAGTCAGAAATTGACTCAGTCTCCATCATGTGTAGTAAAATAAATTCTCCTCTTAGAATTTAAAGATGGACCTTTTTAACCTTTTCTTATCCTTTATATAAAATTTGAATTTTCTCCCATGCTTTTTAAGCGGAGGTTGCACTTGAGATTTTCTCAAACCCGTCGTCATCTAAGGCTTGGTAGAAGAGAAAGAGAGTTTTTTGGTCTCTCTTTCTTGAATCTTTTAAACTATCCTTCTATGTTGAGGATAGTATTGCCTCATCTCTTGGCTCTTCGTACCCTTTCTCTACTACTTTCCAAACATCATGTGTTCCAAGGAGGAATTTCATTTTGATCATCCAATTATCAAAGTTACAACCTTGAAGTAGTGGAACTTTAAGAGATGCTAAATAGCCAATAGCCATAACTCTTAACAGAGTAAGGTTTTGGAAATTTCGACTATATAGATTGATTTGGAATGTCGAAAAACCTTAAGATTAACTTGTATATCGACTTGGTCAATGTCAACAGTCAAAGTCAACACTTGGTCAACGGTCAACATTGGTCAACGATGCGGTCCAATGGCTCTAGCATTTTGGTCAAGGGCTCAGTCAACGGCTATGATGGCTTGGTCAAACAGCTCTGACTCGGCTTAACTCGGTGAATTGACTCAGTTATGATAGCAAATTTTCAACAATTCATTCAGACTCGTTCAGACTCATATTGGGCTAATTTTTACAGTAGCGGCTTCGTCTTGTCGAGCTCTTTGATTTGATATGTAATAGTACTATGTTTGGAATAAATAGATAATACTCTCAATCTCAATAATTCTTTTCTGATGTGGAAGATCAGTCAAAGCTACAACTACAGAGCATACTTAGAATTTCATGAGAACTCACAACCTCTCTCTGATATCATTTTTAATCAAAATTATTAAAAATTATTACTCTAAATTTATGATCATGAAAGTAGACGTGCCATTTTCTTACATGTATGCATTACATATATGTAGATTATTTAACCTTTTCTTATTCAAATGTCACTTTTTTTTTGTTGGAAATAAAATAAGCTTTATTATTCATTCAAGTATTTTTACAAGAGAAAATTCTCAACTTCACTCTTCAAGCTCATTCACTCACTAGAAGTTATACTTCCGTCTCTCTTCTCTTTACTCTTAGAAGCTTTGCTTTTTACTTGATGCTTAGAACTCAAATAGATAGGGGTATTTATATTACGTAAGAAACAATAAGAACCACACAAATAAACAATTACAAAAATCTTTAAGCCACATATATTTTCTTCTACACACTTCTAATAATAATCTAAATAATCAAATAATTTACATGCAAAAAACTAATATCTAGCTAACACTAGAAGATTTTAGGTGGAAGACTTCTTCAATTTGGACTTGTCCTTCTTCTTTTATGAGCTTTGTACTTGGGCTAACTCCAACTTATTAGGCCTCATGTTGATGGATCTAGAACACTTCTTATGGGCTTAAACAAGTTTATTTTCAACATTTTTAACTAAATGTTGTTGACTTCCACTCATAAATTTTTAGTTACTTATGCAAATGACAGACTTACTTTATTATTGTCAAAAAATCCAGAGTGAAAAGTGTAATTTAACTTGGTGTCCTTTATAACTGCTGCAGCTAAATTTGTGTTTTGTTTTCATAGGTATACATATATACTCAAATTAATTCCTTCATGTGACACAGGAACCGTTGATAGAATTCCTAGCTGATGAAGAGTACTATACAATACAAGACAACACCAACGAAGCTCCAACTTGGCCTGAATATGGCGCCAAAACCGTTGATCATATTAGTACCAATTCGGTGGTGCTTATTATTGCTAGTAGCGCGGATCATGATCATCAGTTCCGGACCAACCGGCGCCGTCGACGCCGCAGATCCACAAGCCAAACTATTGAACCAGGGATGCAGCCAGTACAACGCGACCGACCTCTCCGACTTCTACGCCAATCTCAACGCCACCTTCTCTGACCTCAGGGCCCAGCTCGGCGGCAATAAGCGGTTCGCGACTGGCCAGCAGGCGCGGGGATCGGACCCTGTCTATGCCATGGCGCAGTGCAGGGACTATCTTTCTACAGCTGATTGCACTGCTTGCTTCACTGCCGCCGAGAAACAAATCCGCAATTGTTCTACGGCCAACGGAGCCCGTGTCATTTACGACGGTTGCTTCCTCAGGTACTATTTGATTATAATTTGATTTTTTTTTTCCATTTGATATTGGATTTTTCTTTTTGTTGCTTATCGTTTTCTTTTTTCTTTTTTTTTTTTAATATTTCACTCGAAAAAACGAAAAGAAAGAAAGAAAGAAAGATGATGGAATTCGATTGATTAATAAAAGAAAATGATGATAAAACCTAGTAGTAGTAAATGGTAACCGAATATACTTGCCGGCTAGGTTTGTATAAAATATTAAATAATTTAATTTAATTCATATGTTAATTAAATAGTCGGAAAATGGCAACTTGTCCAAATAGATAATCCTAAATCGTTCGCGCAAAACTGGTATCTGTTGCATGTCCTAATTCGCACCTTAAAAGACACCAATATTATCTGTTTAATTTTCATGTCGTTTACTATGTTTCACTAAATGCAAATATAGAGCCTCCTAAAAAGAGTTACATATAAACAAAACATTTTGTTTCAATTTTCAAAAAGATAAAGTTGTTTCATATTATATAACAAACAAAGAGTAATACATAATTATATCACTTTGGTTCATATGTAAATTAGAAAAACTTAATTTATTAATTATAATCATTTAGAATATTTACACCTCAGCCGCTGCTAACATTTGCTCCTTTCAAAATTCTGAATACAATTATTTACATTTCTTCCTAACAATAATCTATTAAGTCAACGTACACTTATTCATAAAATTGTTACGTCCAATGAGGTTTCAGGGAATTGATGTAGCCGTTAATATATAGTAATCGTGGCTGCACAGTTGGCCGACTTGCACAAGAAAAAAAAAACAAAACATCAATGTATGTGATCCACGTGTTGTCGATGTTTGAACATACATTTCAATTTCTCATTCTACCTCTCTGTATCTAATAAGTCTATATTTGGCAGAGGAGAGAAAAAGAAATAAAAATCTGTATTAGATAGAAATAATAAGAAATAAAAGTCATTTCTATACTTCTATATTTATTGATGGTGCTGTTACTTTCTAAAATCTGATATAATCTTATCGGGTTTTGTTGTGTCTCATTCACTTTTTTATGTTACTCTGGAGAAATATGGTAGGGTCCATTCCTTTACAATTTTTTAATACTCTTTTTTATTCCAGTTCGTATTATCTCTCTTATCAAACATTAATAGCACACTTCCTTTTAACTACTTTCCCTCTATCTACTATTCTTTTCTGACCTTTTCTTTCATCTCCCTTTTATATTTCTAATTTCTACGAAACAGAGCACATCTTTGGTCCTTTGCAAGCCATATGGTCATAGATGCTGCTAGTAAACCCTAGCTTAGCTACCTATATACATCTAGTACGGACATTCTATGTATTTTGAGATCCGAAAAGTCTAGAAACATGGGACTTACACGATTATATTAAAAAATCATATAAATTCGAATGATATAATTTTTTTTCCTTTGTATAAAGATTTAAAAGGACTTAATTAAAAGAGTCCTAGGACAATCGAAAATCAATAATTATATTAATTAGACTGCGTTACTACTATTCGCTTTTTTTTTTTTTGAAAAGGCCTATTAGCCTACTTTAAAAATCATTTGCAAATTTAAAAAAAAAAAAAAAAAAGTCGTTTTAACTCATATATAGACGACATACGTTTAACCATTAAAAAAATTATTTTACCAAGAGTTTAAAAGGTACATGGTTTACTAAAACATACTTTCTTTCTTTATTTAAGGGAACTAAAAGACAATTTTAAATGGCCTACTTTTCTTAATTTCTCTATTGTAGCTAATATTTTTAATTTAACTTGCTGCAAAATCCCGATCAAGTCTAGCTTGATTTAAGTTTATTTAAAACAAAATATTATTAAGACTTACAGGGCTTATATTAGAGAGGATAGGAAAACATTGCTAGGTATACGCATGACAGATTAAACGAGTACTATGCAGACATCATTAAATTCTTAGTTAGCTTACATAAATTTATCTTGGATTAATTAACTACATCAATAGCCCCAATTACACCTAGTCCACTACTTTGGGGTTTAAATTTTCGACTTACATAAAAAAAATTACACAGACTTGTACAATTATTGCTACAACAGCTTATTTGTAATAAGTTATTAATTTTTTAGTTGGAATGAGAGCAAAACTCCTTGTTTTTTTTTTCTTTTATTTCTCAGTAATGTTGTTGGATTCCCTTACATAAATAATTAAGGAAAGTGCCTAAATTTTCTTTGAAAAAAACATAAAGAGATGCATAAAGGTCAAGAAAATAGTGGAATATGCTATGAGCTTTCCTTAGTTAATCATCGCTAGAGCTGTCTAATTAAAATGACACCCTGCTAAACATAGACAGAGTTAGCAATTTTGTGTAATAGGGCCTAGAATTATATTATTATTTATATGTGGGGGTTGTTTTATAATTTTCCTATTTATGAGTGGGGTTTTGCATTTAATCTAAATTAAAAACTATAAATATACATTTTTAACCCCTTTTAAAAGAACTATAAAATTGAATATGGCTTCGTGCCTCCTGCTAAACTAGATTCATATTTTACATAATTCGGAATAATCTACTACATTAGATCGTAAATTCATAAATAAAGTGGTACAACAAATATTATGTGTAATCAGCCCTTTCATCTTTTAGTAGAGGTTGACTTGACTTTTGGCTCATAGGTCTTTCTAAGCACTAAATTTTTTTCTCCCCTTCCCTTTTAAAAATGAAACCGAAAAATATCAAACTTCAATATTTGTGGTACTTAAAATTAACTAATAACAAAGTAAAATCGATGTCTAAATTCAGACTTGGTGTCACATCTTCATTAGTCTCTGCCGTGCTAAATATTAATAAAAAAATTGACTGATCTCGACCTTGTCACCTTAATCATTTTCATTTTCTCTTTCTTTTTTCTATAACTTTCTAGTGGCCTTCGTTTCAAATGGTTGGATAAACTTTCCTAGTCTCGTATTCGACAAAAGTCTTAAAGATAGAGACATGCAAGATAAAAAGTAGAGAGAATAGACAAAATTCATGAAGTCAGTTGAATTGACTAAAAAGATGCTCTACACCTAACACTCAGGTAAGGTCCATTTTGGAATGTTCTCAAAATTGTTTTAAAAAAAAAAAAACAAAACAAAAACCCTCCATTTTAGCAGGTTTCTCTATGTCTAGATTCGAGGAATCTCGGGAAATGAAACCATTTAACTAAATTAATAAAATTACGATTTACAAAAAATTCCTAAATGAATGTGACCCGAACATGAACATAAGAAATTTAGGACACCTTTGATAAAATATTTGAATTTTAGGACATATTTAGTATAAAATTTGAATCTTATTTTTCAAATCTAGAAAACAGTTTTCATGTAAAAAGTTAGAAGGATAAAACTAATGATAGGCATCACTCAAAAGTTCTAGTTTGAATATATTTTTGGACTCATAGACCATCACTTTAATATCTATGATCTTCCCAAAACATGCCCAATATGGAACTGGGGGCGTTACAATCTTCCCTATTATGGGTCTAGCGTCCTCGCTAGGGGGTCTATATTCAATAGCCCATATATAACCCCTATAGGCAAGGTCCATATTCACCACGATTCTAACCCGTGGTAGCCTTCCAAGGCCTACAAAAATATGGAATGGGTTGGCTCTGATATCAAATGTAATACTACTAGGCCTTACCCAAAAGTACTAGTTTGAAGGTACTTTTGGGCTCATAAACCATCACTTAAATATCTATGATCTTCCTAGAACATACCCGATATGGGATTTTGGGCGTTATTTTATCCTTCTAACTTTTTACATAAAAGCTGTTTTTGGATTTGAAGAATAGGATTCAAATCCCATAACAAACATACCCTTATATATTTATAAAAGGAAAAAGATGTTGGTATTATTCTAAGAAGCAAAAACCTAACTTTTCTCAAAAATAAAACAAAAACCACTAGCCTAACTTCTATCACTATTCCTTGGACAATTGCCCCTAAAAGAAGCATCATGTTTTAAGTTGCCCTCTTATTTTCTATAAATTAAATCAGTTTCTCTGAATTTTGAGTTTATTACGAGAATTCTTCATTTCCCCTCTATCTATTCTATTTTTAACAGAAAATGACACAACTTTTAGTTTTGAGGATTAAATATCTAAGATTAAGAGTAACAAGTTAAAAGTAAAACTAAAAACTTATTAGAAATTGAAAAAAAAATTATATTTTCCATCTGCTTGCCCTTTTTAAGGATTTTGCTTTTAGGAGATCTATCACGACACAAACCTCAGGCCAGTGGTAGAAAAGGAATTTAACAAGTGGAAATTCATAATTTATTTTAGAAAATTTTAGAAACTGCAATTCTTTAAAAAAAAAATGACAACTAGTTTAAAAACGACCGCTTTTGTAAAAGTTTACAAAAATAGTTCAAATTATAAATTCTCATAGTTTTTGTTCCCCACTAGACATAAACTGTTAATAATAGTAATAAAACATAAATATACATCATATCGTCATCACCAGTAGGCATCATAGATAATACAAGCTAAATCTAAAATATGAGCCTTAAATGTTATTACAATTCCAAAATAAGTTACTAAGTAATTACCAACCACAAAACTAGGATAAACTTCTTCTTGGATTACTTCGCCCCGGAGTAATCCAAGTCGTATTATAAATTACCTGAGAAGGGAAAGAAAGTGGGTGAGCATTCACATACTCAGTAGGAATTTCAATTACCCTTTTTGATATAAAGGTAACTTTTCAAACCTGTATGGTTAGTACCTTTCCAAAATCCATTTGAAAAAAAAAACAAATTTGCAAGTAATCAAGATCAAGAGTAATCATGTATTCAAAACCAAAACTAAAAACACAATCATATTCATAATCATGTTGTACATATCATAAATCAACCAAGAATAGATATATGTATGAGCTCTCATCCTCTCATCACGGTCCTATAATATCTCTTGAACAGAGGTACCAAGCATCCTGACACTACCTGGAGGTGTGTCAGCAAATCCTGCATAGGAGCCTAGGTCTTTTACCTAGCACTGCAACAACTCGCCAGCAATCTAAATACCATGATGCTAAAATAAAACTCAAATACGTGATCCTATGGTAGGTACAACATGTCATAGAGTGTGTAATAACCATGCATCAAGTATATTAAGAAATTTTGCTTTAATACTTATTTGATATTATTCTGGGATTTACAGAAAATCGGGTAGCATAACGGCTGTATTTTCCCAAAATCAAAATTTTAAACCTGCATAAAATCCATACAATCCAATTCCAGAACAATCCAATATATCTCAACAGTTTACAATCTTATCAATTATCTAATTAAACCAATTAAATCTATTAAAATCGACAATTTTCAGAAATAGGTCATAATGCACATTTTTATCAAAATCAGAATAAAAACTTGATGATTGGACCCCTACCTCACTAGAATAGTGACATCATGCCAATGGGTCTTCAAAATGCCGTTGAACGATCACTTGGAGGGTCGGGAACCAATTCCAAGCCCTCGATCGCTCACTTATGAAAAATCAACTTCTCAATGGAGCTTTGAATCAACAAAGAGACCTCTTTACTGAACTCCTAGTATCCAAAATAGCTAGATTAGACATATAATTCGACCAGTTCAGATCCGTGCCGACACCAGAACGGTGTCGCACAAAACAAGATAAAATCTAAGCCGTCAGATATGATTTTTCGTGCTAATCACCAAATATAGTCTATATATATATATATATATATCAAACTTCACCATTTTTCGAGTGCATTCCGAAAATGACATTAAAATCAAAATCTAACGGTCAGATCATAAAGTCGAACCCGAGCTCAAAAATACACCAAAATGGTAACTTTTAATCCAGGCAAAATAGGATAATGTAATATATACCTTGTGGTTCGTCTTGATGATACGAACCCAACAAGCCCAAGAACACGACCTAAAACAGCCCGAAACAATGCCGAAAATTCAAAGTCCTCTGCGGCCCAAAACAGTGTTTCTCGATGATGGGAGGCTCGGCGATGGCTGCGGGTGGGAGGCATAACAAATGGCAGCATAGGGAAGCTCCGTCGGTCGTTGGTGGGATGCAACGATGGCCGGCAGTGTGTCTCAGCTGGGCTTGGTCATTCGGTGGCTCAACGAGGAAGAGAGAAAGCAGAGAGAACGAGTGTGAGAGAGAGAGAGAGAGAACGAGCGAGAGACAAGAGTGAGAGTGAGAGTGACATCAGAGAGAGTGAGAGAGAACGAGAGAGAGAGAAAGAGAGAGAGTGTGTGTGTGTGATCGGAGAGAGCGAGAGAGAACAAGAGGGACGAGAGTGAGATTGGAGAGGAGAGAGAGAGAGTGAAAAAAAATATCTTTTTTTTTTAATTTTGGTCAAATGACCTTTTTACCCTTGATAAAAATGAGATTTTACATTCTCCTCTCCTTACAGGAATTTCATCTCGAAATTCAAAGTACAAGATATAAATCAAAATACAACCTCAAGTTAAAAGTTAAACAAATGAGGATACTTTTCATACATCTTGGTCTCAAGTTCCCAAGTTACTTCTTCTTTTTTGAAGTATTCCTAAAGAACCTTGATAAGCGGTATCTCTCTATTACGAAGCACCTGGAGCTCTCTCCCCAGTATTCGAACTGGTTGCTCCTCATAAGTCACATTCTCTTGGATAGGTATTTCTATATACTAGACAACGTGAGATGGGTTATGTATATACTTTCTGAGCATTGAAACATGGAATACATTGTGTACTTGACCTAGCTGCGGTGGTAAATCCAGACGATAAGCAACAAGCCCAATTCTTTCAATAATTTCAAATGGTCCAATGTACCTTGGAGCTAACTTCCCTTTAACTCTAAATCTTGTGACTCCACGCATCGGCGTAACTTTCAAGAATACCCTGTCACCAATGTCAAACTCTATCTCGCGTATTGAGGTGTCAGCATAGCTTTCTGGCGACTTTGAACAACCTTGAGTCTCTCTCTGATCTTGTTAATTTTCTCAGTAGTCTCTTGTACTATCTCAAGCCCAAGAGTAACACGCTCCTCTGCATCATCCCAACACAAGGGTGATCTACAAGTTCTCCCATATAGTACCTCATATGGAGCCATACCACGACTAGTTTAGTAGCTGTTGTTGTAAGAAAACTCCTCCAATGATAGGTGATCATCCCAGATTCCACTAAAATCTAGTATACATGATCGAAGCATGTCCTCTAGGATCTGTATAGTCTTCTCAGATTGGCCATCTGTCTGAGGATGATGAGCTATACTAAAATTCAGTTATGTTCCCAAAGCTCTCTACAAAGCTCTCTAGAACTTTTATGTAAATCTTGGATCTCTGTCAGAAACTATGCTTGATGGTACTCTATGTAAGCGAACAATATTATTTACATAAAGACGACTAAGTTGGGTGAGTGAAAAGTCAATCCTGATCGGTATGAAATGTGCGGTCTTTGTCATCTGATCAACTATCACCCAAACAACGTCATTCTTTCTTTGAGTCTTTGTTAGGCCTATTACAAAATCCATGGTGATTTTATCTCATTTCCATTCTGGAATAGGTAAAGGCTGAAGTAGTCCAACTAGCCTCTGGTGTTCTGCCTTGACTTACTGACAAGTCATACACTTAGCTACAAAAGTAGTTACCTATTGTCTTATGCCTTTCCACCAGTATTGTCTCTTCAGATCATAGTACATCTTAGTACAACCAGGATGTACTGTGACCTTAGACTTGTGAGCCTCAGTCAGAATAGTTCCTCTAAGATAAGGGTCATTGGCTATAGCTAGCCTTCCATTGAAAAGCACAAACTCTTCTTTATTGGTACTCCAACTATCTAACTGCTCACCATTCTGAAATTGGTTCTAGACCGTTCTCGATTCTTAATTTTGCCATTGACTTTGTTGTGCTATCTGGAGGAGTGATGGTGTAGCCACAATGTTACTGATACAAACAGTTTTCCCAGTTTCACTATACTCCAAGTTATAGTCACCAATAGTAACTGAATTCTTCCAATCTTCTAGGATCAAGAAAGCAAGCATGCTATAAGACTTTTTACTCAAGGCATCAGCTACAACATTGGCCTTTCCAGGATGGTACTGAAGTTCGAAGTTATAGTCTTCTTTATACTCAACCCATCTTCTTTGTCTCAAGTTCAAGTCCCGTTGTGTAAACAGATACTTCAGACTCTTATGATCAGAATAAATTTCAAACTTCACACCATATAGATAGCATCTCCATATCTTAAGAGCAAAGATCACAACTGCTAACTCTAGAACATGAGTGGGGTAATTCTTCTCATATGGCTTTAACTGACGAGAAGCATAAGCTACTACCTTGCCATCCTGCATTAAGACACATCCCAATCCTGAACCAGAAGCATCGGTATACACGACATATGGCTCATTACTATTAGGAACAGGAAGAACAGGTGTAGTTTTTAATCTCCTCTTCAATTCCATGAAAGCTACTTCATAATCATCATCCCATACAAACTTGACATTCTTTCTTGTCAACTTTGTCAAAGGCATTGCAATTCTCGAGAAATTCTCAACAAAGCGGCGGTAATAACCCGCTAGACTAAGAAAACTTCTTATCTCAGTTACATTCTTTGATATGTCCCATCCTAGAACAGATTCTACCTTAGAAAGGTCAACAGAAATTCCTTCATGAGATATAATATGCCCCAAGAATTTCACTTTTGTCATCCATAAGTCACACTTGGATCTCTTGGCATAAAGTTGACGATCTCTCAAAGTCTGAAGCACAATTCTCAAGTACTTAGCATGTTCTTCTTGAGTTTCAGAATAGATTAAGATGTCATCGATGAAGACAATCAAAAACCGATCTAAATAAAGCCTGAAAATTATGTTCATAAGGTCCATGAAAGAGCATTAGTCAGGCCAAAAGGCATAACTGGGAATTCAAAGTGACTGTAACGAGTCCTGAATACAGTTTTCGATATGTCATCCTTTCAAATCTTTAACTGATGATAACCAGATCTAAGATCAATCTTGGAAAAGAATCTAGATCCACCAAGTTGATCAAACAGTTCATCGATCCTTGGTAAAGGATATTTATTCTTCACTGTTAGCTGATTCCGCCTTCTATAATTCACATAAAGCCGAAACGTTCCTTCAGCTTTCTTGGCAAATAGGACAGGAGCACCCTATAGAGAGATACTACTCTTAATGAATCCCTTTGATAAAAGATCATCCAGCCGACTTCTCAACTCAGTCATTTCTGCTGGAGCCATGCGATAGGCTGGAATAGAAGCTAGCTGAGCCCCGGAAATCAAATTAATGCAAAATTCGATCTCCCTATCATGTGGTAGCCCCAGTAAATTTTCGAGAAAAATATCTGGAAACTCGCTAACCACTGATATCTAAGGGTACTGATCGGTTGTTCCCATCTCACCATCGACGGCATATAAATTCCCATAGCACTCTAGCTTCTTCCTTCCACCTATGCATGCTTTCAAAATAGGACTCGGTTTCAAAGGATTCAAGTGAGCTTGGTAAATAACAGGGCGTCCATCCTTTACAAAGAGAATCACTCTCTTGTTGAAATAGTCAACAATCACTCGGTACTTGGATAGCCAATCTATACCGAGAATCACATCAAATTGTTGCAAAGTTAACACAACTAAATCTGCTGGTAACTTCCTATCATCAATCACAACAAGACAACCATGACAGATAGAAGAAACATCGGTAACTCTACCCATAGGTATTCCCAAAGTCAATACGTAGTCCAACATAGAACATTCCGATCCCAACATTTGAGCAAACAACATGGAGATAAAAGAATGGGAGGCACCGGATCAAATAAGACATGATCCCAAGAATGAGAAATAAGAATCATACTATCAATAACACCTCTGTCGGTGTGGTCACGAGTCTTAGCTGTCTCTCCAACTGCATAGGCTTGACTAGAAGTTTTACCCTTTCTTTTGTTTCCTCTTCCTTGACCTAGGTGACTGCTACTAGTTCCTGGATCGGTACTAGCATATCTATGTCCTCTTTGGTTCCCAGAACTTTGTAAAGTATGGAAATTCTGAGTATAGCCCTGGTTGTAGCCTGAACCTTGTGGCCTATACTGATGCTAGTACTAAGAACCATAAGGCTACTGATAAGGAGTGGAAGTGAATGCCTGAGACTGGGTATGAGATTGCACTGGTCTCGTCCGACTACCTTGAAAAGGAACTGAGGCACTCTTCCCTATGATCCTCCTTGAGATAATGGAGATCTCTGTTGATGGTAGGGGCAAGCTTTCTTCTGGTGGCCTTGTTGTCCACAATTAAAGCATCCATAAGGTCTATAGCGACTTTTCCCTGAAGAGCCACTATTGTTGCTACTTCCACTATTCTGAGAATTCTGCCATTGCCATTGCCCTTGGCTCTTTTTGTTCATTTTTTTCCGTTGCCCTTATTTCTTAAATGATCTCTCGTTACTGACCGATCATTAAGAAAAGCCTCAGCTGTTTGGGCTGCAGCAACTAAGTCAACTAGATTGCTAAAGGGTTGGGCCACAATCTTCTCTAAGATGACTGGTCTCAAAGCCTCCATAAACTTAACAATCTGGAGAGTAGGATCCATCTCGGGTGCGTAAGAATATTATGCCAACTCCATAAACCGTACATAATACTTATTCATCGTCATGTCACCCTACTTAAGCTATTCATACTCTCTAATCATAGTAGCTCTATGACTAGCATTTGCATAATGACTCTTGAATAATCTCTCAAAGGATTCCCAAGTCATGTCAATCACGACCTGGGTCAACTTGACTGTCTCCCACCAATTAGTAGCTCCATCAGTCAGCTTATAAGTAGCAAATATTACTTGGAACTCTGCTGGCATCCCAATAGTTGTGAAAGTCCTCTTGACATCTCTAAGCCATCTTTCAGCTAAGGTGGGATTAGGTCTCCCATCAAATGATAGTGGATTGACTTCATGAAGTCCTTGAAGAAACTATCCTAACGGGCCTCATGGTTTGTTCCGTCCTCAGACCCGATAATGCTTGTAAAGCATTATATAAGTTGGCCAGAGGGTTAGGGGCTTGCTGTTGTGGTGGAAGTGTTTCAGCCCTAGGCTCTTGCCTCGGTATTCTTCTCCTCAGAGGCATTATAGTTCTGTATTCATATGCCAAAGTATTAGTAAGATAGTGATACAATTACTTTTGAAAAAAAAAAAGTCACAATCTAGTCTAATGGTGTCACATCCGAGATAATTAAACCTCTACTTTGATACCAAAAATTTTCTGTCACGACCCAAACCCCGGACCAATGGTAGAAAAAGAATTTCACAAGTGGAAATTCATAATTTATTTTAGAAAATTTTAGAAACTGCAATTCTTTCAAAAAAAAAAACAGACAACTAGTTTAAAAACAACAACTTCTGTAAAAGTTTACAAAAATAGTTCAAATTATAAATTATCACAGTTTGTGATCACCACTAGATATAAACTATTAATACTAGTAATAAAACATAAATATGCATCACATCGTCATCACTAGTAAGCATCATAGATAATACAAGCTAAATCCAAAGTATGAGCCTTAAATATTATTACAATTCCAAAATGAGTTAATAAGTAATTACCAACCACAAAACTAGGATAAACTTCTTCTTGGATTACTCTGCCTCAGAGTTACCCAAGTTGCACTGTAAATTACTTGAGAAGGGAAAGAAAGTGGGTGAGCATTCATATGCTCAGTAAGAATTTTAATTACCCTTTTTGATATGAATGCAACTTTTCAAATCTGCATGGTTAGCACCTTTCCAAAATCAATTTAAAAAAAAAAATCAACTTTACAAGTAATCAAGATCAAGAGTAATCATGTATTCAAAACCAAAACCAAAAACACAATCATGTTTATAATCATTTTTGTACATATCATAAATCAACCAAGTACAAATATATGTATGAGCTTTCATCCTCTCGTCACGGTCCTATAATACCTCTTGAATTAAGGTACCAAACATCCTGACACTACCTGGAGGTGTGTCAGCAAATCCTGTGTAGGGGCCTAGGTCTCTCACCTAGCGCTGCAATAACTCGCCAGCGATCTAAATACCATGATGCTAAAATAGAACTCAAATACGTGATCCTATGATAGGTACAACATATCATAGAGTGTGAAATAACCATGCATCAAGTATATTAAGAAATCATACTTTAATACTCATTTGATATTATTCTGAGATTTACAAAAAATCGGGCAGCATAACAGCTATATTTTCCAAAAATCAAAATTTTAAACCTACATAAAAACCATACAATCCAATCCTAGAATAATCCAATATATCTCAACAGTTCACAATCTTATCAATTATCCAATCAAACTAATTAAATCTATTAAAATCGAAAATTTAAAGAAATAGGTCATAATGCACATTTTTATCAAAATAAGGATAAAATCTTGATAATTGAACCCCTACCTCACTAGAATAGTGATATCACGCCAATGGGTCCTCAAGATGCCATTGAACGATCGCTCGGAGGATCGGGAACTAATTCCAAGCCCTCGATCGCTCACTTATGAAAAATTAATTCCTCAACAAAGCTTGAATCAACAAATAGACCTCTTTACTGAATTCCTAGTACCCAGAATAGCTAAATTAGATATATGATTCGACCAGTTCGGATCCAAGCCAACACTGGACCGGTGTCACATAAAATGAAACAAAATCTAAGCTGTTAGATATGGTTTTTCGTGCCGATCACCAAATATAGTCAATATATATATCAAACTTCACCATTTCTGAGTACATTCCAAAAATAACATCAAAACAAAATCTAACGGTCGGATCAAAAGTCGAACCTGAGCTCAAAAATGTACAAAAATGATAACTTTTAATCCGGGCAAAATGGGATCTTGTAATATATACCTTGAGGTTCCTCTCGACGATACGAACCTAACGAGCCCAAGAATACGACCGTAAATGGCCCAAAACGACACCGAAAATTCGAAGTCCTTCGTAGCCCAAAACGGCGTTTTTCGGCAACGGGAGGCTCGGCGGTGTCTTTGGCGGGTGGCACAGCAACTGGCGGCGTGGGGAAGCTCTGCCGGTTATTGGTGGGATGCGACGATGGCCGACGGTGTGTCTCGGCTGGGCTCAGTCCTTCGGCGGCTCGACGAGGAAGAGAGAGCAGAGAGATCGAGCGAGAGAGAGAGAGAGAGAGAACGAACGAGAGACGAGAGAGAGAGTGAGAGTGAGATCGGAGAGAGCGAGAGAGAGAGAACGAGCGAGAGAGTGTGTGTGATAAGAGAGAGTGAGAGAGAACGAGAGAGACGAGAGTGAGATCGGAGGGGAGAGAGAGTGAAAAAAAAAATATATCTTTTTTTAAAAAAAATTTGGTCAAATGAACATTTTACCCTTGATAAAAACGAGATTTTACAAGATCAGTTTGATTACTAATTCTAGTACCATCCATTCTTCAGACATTTTACATATAAATTTGTTTAAATAAATTTGTTTAAAGGTAGAGACTCCCAGTACTCTACTGATTTGATCAATTCTATTTGTTATTACTAAATGGTATATATATATATATATATATATATATATATATATATAGGACCGAGTAATATTTAATTAGTCCAATTTTGATTTTTTTTTGGGACATTTTACAACTAATCCTACAGTTTTACCCTTACCGTACATGTGATCATACATTTGAAAAGTTCAGAATAGATTCGTATTAATGTTCATAAACTTCTAATTTTGGCTATCATTTGGATTACTTGTGACAAAATAGAGGAAATAGGGAGTACTGCACTAATTAATTTATGACACAATTATTAAGTTTAGGAACTACAGGCGGAGGTCAAAGGAAAAGGTTCAAAAACCGATCATAAATTTAACCCTTATAACATTTTCCGTTAAAAAATTGCTATCCAAGATAAATATCCCCCGAGTACTATTTGTTAATCATTAGTTTTTCGGGTTTATATGAAATTTTTCTAGATAGATAATATGAAATGTAAATATTTAATGGCTTACTAATTTAAATTTTTATTAATTTTATTCTTCCTTACAAGATTACTCGATAAACAGCTAGGCTAATTTTGGCCAATTAATGATGAAGAGGAAGGAAGAGCTTAAGGTGACTTTCATAGCTTATTTTTGGTCTATGGAAGAAAGGAAAAAAATACGAAAGAAGGAAAATATGTGCGGAGAGGAAAATATTTTCTTCCATGTTAGTTTGATAAAGTAAAGTACTTCTTCGAGTGAGTCTAATTATTTAGCAATTTTACGAAGACAAATAACAATGGAAAATCATTAACAAATTTTTTAAGACAATTTTTTTTTCTTTTAAGTCTCCCTCAAAACTGTAGTCTCTCTCAATCTACACTTCTTTCTAGAGCAATATTAATCAATATTTTCCAAATTTGAATTCTCTTGGTTTAAAATATTCATAAATAATTTTATTAAGGTACGAGAGCAATGGGTTCTTCGACCAAACCACTCTCCCAGGAAATGTGGGACTCTGCGGAAAACAGACCGTTTCGCGTAGCGCCGCGGCTTTCACAACGGCTGTGGAACAAATGTTGTCCGATCTCCGAGTTGCCACACCAAAGATTAATGGTTTCTTCGCCGCAGCGGCGGAGAAGAAGGCAGCAGTAGGCGGCGGGGACGTGGCTGTGTATGGCGTAGCACAATGCGCACAGACGGTGAGTAGCAGCGGCTGCCTCAACTGCTTGCAAGTGGCGTATGCCAACTTGCAGAGCTGCCTTCCTGATGCTGAGGGTAGGGCAGTCGATGCCGGCTGTTTCCTGAGGTATTCTAATACTTCATTCTTTGCTGATAATCAGACTACCAATCTCGATCCCTTCTTAAACAACGGTCAGTAAAACTTTTTTCATTATAATACATGTGAGTACATTTAGATATATGTGCATGCATTTATATGTTTTGACACATTTGACATATAAAATCATTATCGCAATGGAACGAATCGAACCTTAGACGTCATTTCAGTAGTAATAAGTTTGTACGTATAGCTAGCTACCATTATTGTTATTTTGTGCAGTTACATATATATGGATAGATTTTACGGGACTCAATTACGTGTGTACTGTGTTACCTCGTCATAAAAATATTTGGGAAATTTGCTAAAATGGTTTACTTATTTGGCAATTTTAGGAAGAGGCCTAACATTTTAAGTTGTTAAATAGCGGATGGTATGGCTACATTCTTAATTTTTCATTTAATGAGTCTAACATCGTCGTCGACCCATAAAGTCTCTTGACTCTAAGTATTGTCGACAAGTGTCGAGCGGTATCGAATTGTACGCAACAAACTAATTACTAAATAGCCTAATTAAAATAGGCTCTTCTGCAAAGCAGCCAAAATCTATGTAATAGATTTATCCTGCAAAATATATACATACGTGTAATAAACTGTGATTTTTAGGGGGAAAAAAAATAACATAAGAGTAAAATGTGATTAGTCCATGCATGCATGCATGCATGCGAGGTTTCTATATGTATACGGTTCATATATAATGGTGGGCTTTAAGCATCTAGAAGAATATTTTTAGTGGTTGCTAGTTGTTGCACAATCTCCATAGATTGCTACCTTTTCTTGTCACCATCAAAATCTGCATGGACCGTATATGTAGACGAACAACATTCTCATCCACAATTAGGTTTGTTCTTCGTCAAAAACGACGTCGCGACTAATGACAATTCTCTTGGTGGTAGTATTGTAAAGCTTATAAGCTTTTGATTATCACTAACACTAAGAAAAATGCATTTCTCTCCATTCTCATTTAGCTTTTCCCTCTTAGGGTCTGGAATATGGGCTTAGGGTACACTCCCAAAATTCTAAAATGATCTACTACCAGTCTTGGTCTTCTCCAAGCTTCCTCTGGTATCATATTTTGAACAGTAAGTGTAGGACTTTTATTTAAAATATAGATGCTCTAACTGACTATTTCAGGCGAAATTTTCCCAAATGTCACTCTGTGTAACTATAAATTATACTCATACACTTCTGTGCAAGTGCACACGATCACAAATAATATAGATTTTGGAGTTAGAGTGTCAAATCTATAAGAATTGATTACTAAGTCTAAGCTAGTTATTAAAATTGGTTAATCTTAATTTTATCTAAATAAACATAATTTGATTGTAAAGAAATAAAACAAAAAAAGCTAAACTATGATGCAAAATAAATGAAAGCAAGCAATAAGAAAAATGTCTAGGTTTACTATTCCCAACCATTCTTTAATTAATCCACTAGTGTTGTCAACCGAGAATTCGAATATATTCACAAACTCCTTTCCAATTCCAAGACATAAGTGAAAATACCTAGAAAAGCTAATAAATTACTCATAATATAAATTGATTAGATTTATTAAGTTTAGTTATTCTCAAACAAAGGTTGCGCAAGTCACATAGGCATATTCCTATCATGTGCAATAGTTATTCTCAAACAAAGGTTGCACAAGTCACATAGGCATATTCCTATCCTGTGCAATCTCATCCCATATTAGGTGCTCTTATGTTAATCTACCTATGTCCAAACCTAAATTCTTATTCCCAAGTTTATAAAGGTTTCACTAAACAATCTATTTAGTGATTAATTAAATAGAAACAATAAGTATAAGATAAAATAAATAACTCAACAAAAAATTTGATGAATAAAAGAGGAAATAAATAAACAAACACAAGATACTAGGTTGGTTTATATAGTAAAACTATAGAAAGAGATATTTAGTTCATAATATAAATTGAGAACAATGACATTATAATCTAATGAATTCAAGAAATACAAAATAAAAGAGAGAAAAGTTATTGAATTCTTCCTTAGAAAAGTATGAAGATGTTCAAGGAGGTTGCCAAACTCCTTCTCCAAGCTTTGGCACTTGCTTCCTTGAATCCTCTCCTTAGGATTTGCTTTCAACTATACTACTCTCTAAATATAAAAAATGCAAAGAAAAACTCACAAGAAAATGAAGAGAAAAAGCTAAGAACAAACTATGGTATTAACATTATGGAGAAAATCAAGAAATGAAGTTGGTTTGAGCATATCTTCCTCTTCTTCTATGGCTGCTACTCTCTCTTTCTCTCTATCCTAACATGTCTCTTTCAACCCCAATAATATGGTTTTAAAGAGGTGACTCGTGTAAACCTAAGGCAGGCTGAATCTAGATCTTTAGATCGTTAAATAGTTGATCTCGGCTATCAATTATTAATCTAGGATACAGATGGTGACACTATTTTTAGCACTGCGGTGCCAGAACTTCTCGAGAGTTAGTGCTGCAATGCCATTTTTCAGCTGGTCTAGCGCTGTAATTTCTTCGGTGTACCATTTCTTCATCTAAGTTTCAATTGTCCTTATTTTCATTGTGTTATGTTCGTATCGAATTCAACTTCGATCCTAATGGTTTAAAAGACTCATGTGTGAGATACAAATTCACTTTAATTCACATCAAACACCTTGTTTTATTATTCTATCTACACCAACAAACACAACATCAAAATAACAAGAAAAATACTTTAAACAACTTAATTCTAATAAAAATATAGCAAAACTTAAGGCATAATAGCACTAGATAACTCTAATTTTATAGACTTAATACGTTCTTCGTCAAAAGACTCTAAACCATATTCAAAACGGTGCAATTTTTTTGCTTGTAAACTCCATAAGTTGTCTCTTGTTTCTATATAATCACAAAATTTTGCAAATTCTTATGAGTAGTATTCTCCATCATAATTAGTGCAAAGTATTTTTATTGGGCTATGAACTTCTATTCCAACAAGTACTTTGTAATTTTCATGCAAAAATACACTCGTGTTTCGACTAAAATCATCAATAAAGATGATTAAGTATCTTTTACCTCCATTCGAAGATAGACTTATGGTCCGCAAAGGTTAGAATAACCAACTCCAATGCTTTTTTTTACCTGTTCATGATCTCCCTGAGACAATTGATTGTAATTTTGTTTGCTAGCAACACATTCTTCACAAACTTGAGAATTAGGAATAATTTGATGAGGACCTATCACCATGTTTTACTGTTGTAGTATTCTTAATCCACCAAAATTCAAATGGCCATGGTAAAAGTGCCATAATCATGCCTTGTCATTTAATTTCGCAAAGAAGCATGAATGGGTAATGTTGTGTAGATATAGTGGAAATATTTGGTTGACCATCATGTTGACTAGAGCAACTAAGACTAATTTTCAATCTGGAATTCTAAAAACTCTATCTTTACTAGATTTCTCATATCTCTTTTCTTGAAGCAGCCCAACACTAAGAAGATTAGTTTTTAAATCGGGCATATAAAGGACAATAAAGATTAAATGAATTGAATTTTCCCTAGTTTAGAATGCCATTCTTCCATTTTTTTTTATTATAGATATTCTAAAATTGTCATTCTAATTGTCATTCTTTAAATTAGAGAATGCAGACTTATTAATTTCTACACATACAACCCATGTCTAAGTAAATTCTTATTGATTTCCTCCTTTGCATAACAAACCTTCAACAACGATACTTTTTCTTCCTTTTCTATAAAATTAGATTTTTCACTCTATCGTTTGAACAAATTAGTTCGACATTCTCACTAATAATGACCATACCCATGACATTTGTAGCACTCAATATTGGACTTCTCTACTAAATAATTTGTAAATAGTTTAGTGGTTGCTTCCTTGCCCTCTTCCTTTTCCTTGAAATTGATTGTCTTGTTATTAGTTTCTACGAGTATTGTTTCCTATGTCTCTGTCTCATCCTCTATCTGCTCTACTTGGTGTCGAGTAATTTACTGTTAAGGCCTTTAGTATTTACTCCTCTTTCTATTGCTGATTAATTTTGCATTCATGACCCAAAAAAAGAACTTTGCTATCCATCAATCAAAAAATCCTCAATATCATTGGCTTCGACAATAGAACTAACAATAATAATTTTGGTGACATAGATCAAAGAATGTTCTCAATTATGGTGACATCCTCTGTCTTGTCACTGTGGATCCGCATCTTGTTGACAATTGTCATTGTTTGTAAAAAAAATAATTTGTAACTGACTCTCCTGATTTCATCTGTTGAGTTTTGAACTCTAGATGAAGTGCTTAAAGTTGTTGCCTCTTTGCCCTTACTAATCCTTAATACCTATATTACATGCAGTACTAAACATGCTTGAAGGTGTCCTTACAAAGAATAGTTTCCAAGATTGAGCGATCAATTGCTTGAAAGGGATCATTCTTTGCCTTGAGATCCTTCAAACTCTGCCTTTCAAGATCAGTAATCTGTTGGTTTGTTGGCATTATGCCAACTCCTACTGGTTCTATTTCTCTATTCTCAACAATCTACCAATGCTCTTTACACCTCAAGAAATTCTCCATCAATATGCTCTAATAGCCATAATGGCTAATTAAACGTGGAATGCTTGGTTGCACAAAAAGTTTCAAGGGTCATCATTCACTTCTGCTCTTACCAAAATAATAATAATAATAATAATAATAATAATAATAATAATAANAAAAAAAATACCTACTGGATTGATACCCTATATATATATATATATATATATATATATATATATATATATAAGAAAGAAAGATAAGCCAAAAAATAAAACAATTTTACTGAAACTAAACTAACTTTTATTGCTTTTCTATTACCCTTATTGACTCCATTGCTACCTAAGGACTAGAACAACCTATGACTAAGTTTTCTACATAAATAGAATGTGAGAAGGTATTGAAAAGGAAAAATGTATCATTACTGAGAAACTTATTTTTATTAACTGCTGAAAAACGTACAGAAAGGGCTGAGAATAAATAGAGTTATTCCAACTAATAACAAATCATGAAACTAGGAAAATAATCTGTTAGAAAACAGGAAAAAATATGAATTTTAAAAACAACAAACTAAATCCTATTTTATCTCCTAAAATTCGGATTGCATAAGCTATCCAAGAAATCTTCAACAACCTCTCAGTTTACAAGTCATTCGAGAGATCTCTCAACATTCTCCCTCGATCTGGATTGTACATATCAAACAATCCCAGCTTGCTTATCATTTCTCAAATAAAGACGTTGTAGCCCTTTGGTAAAAATATTAGTCATTTGCTCAAAAGAAGTGATATAAGAAACACAAAGTATTCCATCTTCAATCTTTTCTTTAATAAAGTATCGATCAACCTCTATGTGCTTGGTTCGATCATGATGGATAGGATTATGAGCTATACTGATAGCTGTCTTATTATCACAATACACCTTTACCGGTCTCTTGGTTGCTACTTGGAGTTCTTCAAGTAGTAACTTTACCCAGATTAGTTCACTAACCCAATGAGCCAAAGATCTAAATCCAGCTTTTTGCAATGCTTCTTGTAACAAAATCTTGCTTCTTGCTCGTCTAAGTCACCTAATTACCCCATACATAAGAACAATACCCAGAAGTGGATCTTTTTATCAATTATTGAACTTGCCCATTCAACGTCATATAGGCTTCAATCTCACAAGACTCACCTTTCTTAAAGAAAAGACCTCTCCAAGGACTTCCCTTTAGGTACTTTAGAATTCAAATAACAGCATCAATATGTTCTTGGTAAGGAGCATGCATAAATTGGCTTACCAAACTGACAGCAAAAGCAATACCTAGACTAGTGTGAGCTAAATAGATAAGCTTCCCAATAAGTCATTGATATCTACCCTTGTTCACTGGAGTGCTAGTACCTTAGTCACTCAACTTAACATTTGGATTAGCAGGAGTATCAACTGGCGTATAGCGAAGCAGTCTAGTCTCCTTCAATAGATCTAGTATATATTTTTGTTGAGACACAGATATACCCAATCTATTCCTTGCGATCTCTATACCTAGAAAATACCTCAATGAACCCAGATCTTTGATCTCAAATTCATCTGCCAAGTTTTTCTTCAAAGAATTCATTTCTGAAATGTTGTCCCCCATTAATACAATATCATCAACATACACAATTAGTATAGTTGACTTATCATCCTTATATTTGTAGAAAAGAGTGTGATCGGCATGAGCTTGTTTATATCCCAATTCACAAACTGCTCTAGTGAATCTCTCAAATCATGCACTTGGTGATTGTTTAAGTCTATAGAGAGAGTTTTTTAATCTACACACTTGACTTGTCGCTCTTGTACTATTAAACCCTGGAGAAAGTTCTATGTATACTTCCATGAATATGTCCCCATTTAGGAAGGCATTTTTAATATCAAGTTGTTGAAGAGACCAATCAAAATTGGCAGCCAAGGAGAGGAGAACATGAACTGTATTAAGTTTGGCTATCGGGGCAAAAGTTTCTTGGTAGTCTACTTCGTAGGATTGAGTGAAGCCTTTTACAACTAAACGTGCCTTGTATCATTTGATAGACCTATCAGATCTATACTTCACTGTAAAAACCCATTTACAACCGACTGGGACAATATCTCTTGGTTTAGAAACAATTTCACAGGTTCTATTTTTCTTTAGAGCCTTCATCTCTCTTCCACTACATCTTTGCTTTCCTTCTTTTGAGTGCTTCTTTAATTGTCTGGGAATTTCAACCCCTGCTAGATTAGACATGACAGTTCCCATTGAAGAGGATAAATGACCATATCTCACAACTTGGGCTATAGAATATTGTGTACAATAACGAATTCCTTTCCTTAAAGCAATGGGTAAATCATCAGTTTTGTCAGTAGGAAAGAGAGCTTGTGAATTACCTGAGTTTGAGTCAGAATCATGACAAGCTTCGAGAGGTAGAGAAGGTTCAACCCTTTGTTGATTGTTTCAACGAGGATAAACACATAGCTTAGGAGTATGTTGTTGGGTTTGTGATTGGACATTTAAATTAGGCATCTCAGTTTCACATTCATTGTCCTCTTCTATTTGTATGTCAAGATTATTGTCACTTTTTGATAGTGTGTGAATATCAGAAGAATAATTCTAGAATTACCATCACTTTTAGTCTCCCCTTGAAAGGAATTTTTCCTAGAAAAAAAGGTTTGTTTTCAAAAAAAATAATTTTGAAAAAAAGGTTTGTTTTAAAAGAAAAATTAACATCCATTGTCACAAATAATTTTTTCTTTTCTGGGAAATAGCATTTGTAACTCTTTTGGTTTTCAACATAACCCAAGAAAATACATTTGAATGCTTTTGGATCAAGTTTATTGCAATGAAGTTCGTGGTTATGTGCAAAAGCAGTGCATCCAAAAACTTTCAATGGAAAATCATTAATAATTCAAATTTAAGGGAAATATGCTGAGAAAAAATTTATTGGAGTTCGGAGTTTAAGAATGTTTGTTGGCATTCTTTTATGAGGTAGCAAGCTGTAAAGAGTGCATCACCCCAAAGAAGTTTGCGGGTATTTGTGGTGAACATAATAAATCTAGCAACTTCCAAAAGGTTTCAGTTATTTGTGGTGAACATAATAGATCTAGCAACTTCCAAAAGGTTTCAGTTTTTTCTTTCAATAATGCCATTTTGCTGTGGTGTGTTAGAATAAGAACTTTGATGTACAATTCCATGCTAATTTAAATAACTTCCTAAAATTTAGATAAAATATTCTTTATTATTATCAGTACGTAGGATTTAAATGTTGGATGAGAATTGAGTTTTAACCATATTATAGAAGTTTTTAAATATTTGTTTAGCATCAAATTTGTCTTTTAATAAATAAAACCAACACACATGAGTATGATCACCGATGAAAGTAATATACCATCTTTTAGAATAAAGATTTTGAGATCGTGAAGGTCCCCAAATATTATTGCGCACAAGAAAAAAGGTTTAGTTGCTTTGTAAGGTCTAGGTTTAAACACAGTTCTTTGATATTTTGTCAACTGACACACTTGATATTTTGTCAACTGACACACTTCACATTGAAAAATATTTTTATTTTAAAACAAAGAATGAAATAAATTTTTTAAGTACAAGAAACTGGGATGACCTAACTTAAAATGCCACGGCGTTATTTGATCTCTTCTAGTAAGAGACGAAGATTCCCAACTCACAGTATGAGCAGCTTATTTATACTCATTTGTTTTCTCATCAAAGTAATATATAGCCTCCCATGCTCTCTAGTATTGCCAATCTTCTTCTCTAAATTATAGTCCTGAAATTCACAATGATCTTGTGAGAAAACAACTTTATAGTGACAATCTTTTGAAATCTTACTCACTGATATGAGATTACAAGACAGATTTGGAACATGTAATACAGATTTAAGAACACCGGCAGAATTAATTTCAATAGTTCCAATTCTGGCTATTGGAGACAACTTTCTATCTAAAATTCTTACTTTAAGTTTACCAGAATGAGGAGTATATGAAGAAAATTAATGGGCACAATCTCATATGGACTGACACACCAGAGTCAATAATCCAAGATTCTTTTTCTTTTTTTGTGCAAATGAGGGCTGATAGGAAGTTCCCTTTCTGGGCTATTACAAAGGTTCTGGTTGTTTTCACAAGTGTGAGAATTTTGTCAAGTCGCTCAAGTTTTTCTTTGTTCAGGTTAATGCTTCCAAAATCATCACTGTTTTTTGGATCTGGGGATTCGGTGTTTGATTGACATGCACGGGTATCTCTCCTAAAATTACCTAATTGCCTCGAGTTGTACCCGCCGGTTGGCAGGTTTACCATGTAATTTCCAACATGTCTCTCAAGTATAACTGGTCCTTTGACAGAAATCACACCAGAGATTTCGTTTTCGTAGACGTCGAAAATCACCAGAATTATCTCCTCCTCAGGTTAGTTCTTGGCTTCTAGTGGCAAGGGCCGAGGCTTATGTTGGCGGCATATGCTTGGAGTCTCCTAGCATGGTCCTGCACCTCCATTCCTCTCTACGAATTTCAACAAATACTTCTTCAATCTGCCGTAAGGGGTGAGTTCCAAGTTCCACGTACTTCATCTAAATCCTTGTTAAGGCCAGCAAGGAAATCATGGGCACGAGTCTTCTCAACCAGCTTCATATATTTTCAAGCACATTCTCCACACCAATCATTAGGTTCGTAGATGTCTAGTTCTTGCCAGATTTTTGTGAGGGTAGAGTAGTACTCCGTGACATCCATATTCCCTTGTTTAATGTCCCGAGCTTGATCCCTTAATTCGCATAATTGCGCGCACTAAATTTTCAAAATCTAAATATGCCAACTTGACTTTATCCCATATAGCCTTGGCCGTGTTGAGCACCAGGTACAGAGTGCCAATCCGTTCTTCCATCGAGTTAATGAGCCAAGCCATAACCCATGCATTGTTGGTGTCCCATGTTGAGTAAGTGGGATCGGTCGGTTCTGGTTTCTTTAGAGTATCATCAATGTATCCAATTTTTTCTCTCCCTCTTATAACTATTTGGATAGAACGGAACCACTGAAAGAAGTTTTGTCATTGAGTTTGTAAAAAGTGATTTGGAGAGATGAGTTATCGAAAGAAGCAGTGTGGTTAATGGTAAGGCTCGTGGAAGATGAAGGTTCAGTAGAACCAACGGCCTTCCCGTCCTTGATTAACCCAGAAAGGGCTTGCTTATAGCTATCGCCTGTTTGTTTTTCCCCTCAACGGAACAGCTCTGATACCATGTGAGAAGGTACTGGAGAGATGTAACACTGCTAAGAAACTTATTTTTATTAGCTGCTGAAAAAATTAGAGAAAGGGCGGAGAATAAATAGAGTTATTCCAGCTGATAACAAATCATTAAACTAGGATATAATCTGCTAGAAATCAGAAAAATTTAAAAACAACAAACTAAATCCTATTTTTCCTCCTAAAATTCGGATTGCATAAGCTATCCAAGAAATCTTCAACCATCTCTCGGTTGACTCTCTCGGTTTACAGGTCATCCGAGAGATCTTTCAACATAGAATAATATATAGAATACTTCCAATATATATGCTCAATAATATTAATAATACCATCTCGGAAATATTATTGCTTCATCCAATATTAATTGACTAGATTCTTAGTAGTTTATTTCAGGAGTCCATTGTCTGCAATTTTATATTATCATATTTAGAACTCTAAATTGTTGCAGGAGGTCCAAGCAAGAAAGCTATTATAATCGGAAGCGTAGTAGGAGGTGGTGGTGCTCTAGTACTCTTGCTCGTTATTGGACTTTTTTTCTGGTTTAAAGAATCTAGAAAGCCACAGGAGGGTGCCAGAGGTAAATTAAAGAATATATACATATACATAGTTACCATTTAGATTAGTAATTTTTACCATTTTTCCTCAACAAAAATAAAAAGAAAAAGCGTATGTTCGTGTTCATTATATATATATTACTCGTACCACTTGCAGGTGACATTTTGGGGGCAACGGAATTGCAAGGCCCTCTAAGTTATAGGTACAAAGATTTGAAATTAGCAACAAACAATTTCAGTGATGACAATAAACTTGGTGAAGGAGGTTTTGGTGACGTTTACAAGGTGAAAGTAATATATGTTATACATATATAGATATATATAAATTGCCAATTCAATAGGTTTTTTTTTTTTATTTATAGGTAGGTATTTTTTTTTTTAGCCGTTAGATTACTATCCAATGATGATCCAATGGCTATAATGAAGTGCATGAAAAACGTGCATCATTAATGCTCTTTATCTCTCTTACTTTTTACAATAAAAGATGTGCATACTAAATTTTTATTGGCCAAATTGATACCTATGCATAAGTAAAAAAAAAATATATCATTGGTACCCATATATATATATATATATATATATATAGATATAAGTCAAATTTTTCATATGTATATGAGAAATTAATCATTTATTTACGTACATGCCGCACGTTAGAGACTTCAATTTATAATAGTCAAGTCGTTATGCTAAGGACAAAAATATATATTTTAGTGAAAATATCGATATGTTAAAATTAAAGAAATATTAAAGAAAATATCAATATTAGTGGAAATTTCGAAAAAAATATGGAAATTCTATATAAACCATAGAAAACTTAAAAGAAAGTTTAGTACAATTTAAAACCATAAAAATTACTTATACTTTTTGAAAATACAAGAATGTATTATTACATACATGAGTGTGAAAATATGATTAAAAATAAATAAATATCATTAGTAGTTAAAGAATAAAAGAGCAAGTCATATATCATATAATTTATATAAAACTTGCAAAATATTTATGGTTAAAAAAATATGTTGAAATATATTGTGTATAAAATGTGTAAAAGGTTGTGAAGTTGTTAGAATTTTAAAAATAATCCAATAAAAAAAATTAATTAATTTCCTGTTTTTCTTCAACTTCTGAAATTTTCCAAAAATTTCTACAAAACTTCTCCAAAATTTCTGGAAATCTTGAAAATTACACTACATGCTTCCAAAATCAATATTTTGCCAATATTTCCTGATATTTCTCTGAAATTTTTTTGAAAATTTTTTTAACCCCAAAAGATATTTCGGTACTCCCAATTTTTCAAAATTTCAATGAATTTTGGTAAATTTTTGTCCTTGGTTTATACTGTTTCCTCACTGATTCTATATACATATTGTCACGACTCAAAACCCGGACTAGTGCCAGAAGGGGAATTTCACAAGGTGGGAAATTCCTTAATTTATTTGAAAAGTGTCAAAAGTTCTAGTTTTTATAAAAACAGTCCATTTAAATAAAATATTCGGAATTCCATCCC
>JXTB01000043.1:841930-865802 GCA_002914805.1 Parasponia andersonii
CTGAACAAAACTTTTGCAAATTAGTCCCCACAATATTTTATCCGGAAAATTGGTAAAATGTCCAAATTACCCTCGAAAATTCCGGGTTTTTACACATATAATATATATATATATATTGGAGGGGGGAACGTCAAAAATATAAGATCTTTGTGAAGTAATTCAATGAACTTGTAATAAGATTATGATACGTTAAAGATTAAAAACATTTGTGCTATATTTTAAACTCCAATTTTAACTATATATGTGTGAATTTTGTAATATTTGATAGAAAAATACAAATAAAATATTTTATTTAATATTAATGGAAAGTCCTGGATTTTTCGCCGAAAGGGTTAAAAATCATGGATTTTTTTGTTTAGTATATATATTGCCGAAATGTTCTCCGTAAGCATAGTTATGGGAGGTGTTTCTTGCCAATTTGTTCGTTGCAATGGCAACCTAGTAGCCCAGTGATTTCTTGCACAACTTGCTATATCTTCTCCAAAAAATCTTCTTTGGATTCCTCATTTTTACCGCTGATCTTTCAATTAAAACTGAATTTTGGACCTCTTCGAGGAGAAGAAGTATTCTTTAGTCTTATTAATCAAGTGTTGTAGTACCACTATATAGATCTTACAGTACATAAGCTCGCTACTTTATAATCGAAACTTAGTAATCTAAGTCATGTTGTAGGATCCATGTAGATCACGAAGTACATAAGGCTCGTAGAACAAACGACTAGTATAATTAGATTATCTCCATGCATCAATCTTAGAGACAGATTTTAATTAAATATAGTTATGTAAGCTTGATAAGGACATTAATTTGTAACTATTGGCTTTGTTTGATGCTACTTCATTAGCTAGCAACATATATGGTGACATACACCCTTATTGTATTGGGCACCGTCCTAGTTACTAGTTTATCTATTGATTTATCTATATATGCTCATGATGATGAAGTAGAATACTAAAATTTAAGTGTTGATTGATGAAATTGAAATGTAGGGTACCTTGAAAAATGGGAAAATAGTTGCAGTGAAAAAGCTAGCAATAGGGCAGACCCAAAGAGGAAAGGCTGAGTTTGAAAGTGAAGTGAAGCTTATAAGCAATGTTCATCACCGGAATCTGGTCCGACTTCTCGGGTGTTGTAACAACGGACCCGAACTTCTCCTTGTCTATGAGTACATGGCTAACAGCAGTCTGGACAGATTCTTATTTGGTAACTTAATGTCCCTACAACTACTTGATTAGCTAATTTGATAATTAAGCATGCATGGAAATCTTTCATTTAATTCTCCGTGATTATTTTAGATCTTTAATTATAAACTCAAATCACGATGTCTAATATTGATGCCTCAGTTCATATCCGACTCGTTATTAATTGACGACACACTATTTAAAATTTGAAACTACTTAGCAAATCAATTTTTTAACTGAATCATTTTAAATCCAGTTTTTCAGTGTGAAGTATCATTCATATTTCATTCAATAGTTGGACATAAACTGAGATATCAAAATTAGACTGACAGAGAATTTGAATCTGTTAATATTAGCTATGTATAGAATATGAAAAGATAAATAACATTATTCTTATTGAAATTATGAATTGTAGTTTATATCACCTTTCGGAAGCAAACACAACATATTTAAAATAAAGAACATCAATCACACGTACAAATTAATGTGCATGTACCAACTCGATTTTCAAATTTCTATTAGCCAGATTCCAACTATTTAATTAGAATACATACATGTATTCAAGAGCAATATTGTTATTTATAGCACCACTGGGATAAAATTTCAATTCATCTATCAGATTCTCATGGTTGTGTTATTAGTTAATGTTGTATGATCCTCCAGTACTATATCACTCTTTCCAACTATCATCTTATAGAGCCATGAATACTTGATTGTGAATTAGTAATTGGAAAAGCTTTTTATGTATTCATAACTTTAAATGTCCCTTTGAATGTCAACTACTCAATCATAACATAATAAATTAAATCAAACTGACACTCAGACATTAATTTAAAATTTTGTAAAATTCAATAGACAACTCGGTACCGATAAACAATTATTCGTGATACTTCTTGAGATGAACTAAATTGTTTGCTCATTTTCCATAAATATAGGAAATTAAAAATGGTTGAATAGGATGCGTCATATATTTATGTAAAGGCAATCGTTGAAACCATATTGTAGGGAATAAGAAAAAAGGGATTCTAAATTGGAAACAAAGACATGATGTAATCATGGGCACAGCTAGGGGCTTAGCTTATCTACACGAGGAATTCCACGTTTGCATAATACACAGAGACATCAAAACAAGTAACATTCTTTTAGACGATGATTTCCACCCTAGAATTGCTGATTTTGGATTGGCAAGGCTTTTACCCCAAGATCGAACACATCTCAGCACCAGATTTGCAGGAACTTTGTAAGTGATGATAATGCTCTCAACATGCTTGCATGATCGATTTTTTTTTTTTTTTTTTTTTTGATTGACAGAAAGATGTGACATACAAATACCGACACGTTAGCATCAGATTTTTGTGAAATTTGTGTATTGTGTTTAAAATCTTTTTACTTCCTTTTGCTATTATAGTTGATTTTTTTTTATTTTTTAGTATGAATCTGTGAATTATAGAGTGGCTAGGATTTCATGAATCAGGGGATACACAGCACCAGAGTATGCAATCCATGGCCAGCTATCAGAAAAGGCTGATACCTATAGCTATGGTGTTGTTGTGCTTGAAATTATAAGTGGCCAAAAGAGTAATGAGATCAGAGAAGGAGATCCTGCTGGTGAATACCTCCTTCAACGGGTAATTTTCCCTCATCTCTTTATGAATCTATATATCTTCTATTATTTTAAAAACACATTTAGGCCATGTTTAGAGTCTGAATTTTTGGAGAGTGTTTGGATTCAGACAATAAATGATAGAAAAGTTTTTCAAGAAAAAAAAAATTAAGATTTAGATTAGATGTCATTTTTTCGTATATAAAATTTTGACAAATTAATTAGTAAAGCCAAAAACTTCAAAATAAAGCTTTATAAAACTTTAGGAAAAGTTTTTTCTCTTTCTTTTTCCATAATTTTTTCCTCGCAATATTTTTTCTCCAAAGATCCTAATTCCAAACTCAGCTAATACTTATTCTTTTCACATTTACTCAATGCTGAGTTAAAATAAGAGTATTCAAGAGTCTCGAGGGAAAAAGAAAAAGAAAAGATTTGTGAGAAGAGAAAAAGATATATGAGTTGCTTCTGTTTTTTCTACCTTCCTTTTGAAAACCACATGTTCAGTGCCTCTGAGTGCAATTCAATCCAATTAGAAGGCATATAAGTAATTTGGACCTGATTGCTACATATAATTGAAGGACACAATTGCTATGTTTTATCAAGGACCACATTATAAATGATAGAGAAGTTCAAGAACCAACTATACTAATTACCCTAGTTAATTGTGCCATGTAAAATCTTTTAAGAGCGAAAACTCTAGTTGTAGACAGATCAGAGAAGAGTAGCAGCAGCATTTTTTTTCTCACTCTCACTTACTTTTTCAATATTTATCCTTTTATCTCACTAGTTGACATGTGAACTCTGATAATAATTTGTTATACAATAAAATAGTACGTAGAGTACTCCACTAAAATATCTCATATTTTCATAATATAATAAATTATTGTTGGAGTTACATGATAAATAACGAAACATTTAAAACAAAGTGAAAAAATAGTATTTCTAGCACTTCTCATTGCTAGATTATATTCTTTTTTTTTCCCTATTCAATTAATTCTTTCTGAAGTGAAGAGCAATTAGAAAGTGAGCCAAATGCTTCTACGTGTGGGACTACAGTGGGAAAGATATGTTGGGAAACTGACAATGGATTAACTTGTGTACAAATTAATGATTGGCAATATCCCAACACGAGAATATATAATGGACGCCAAGTCGATCGCTATGGATCTCAGTTTTTCTCAGTACAATTTGAATTGTCATTAACCTACCATACAAATACATTTAGTAATACTCACCAACTGAATTAATATGGTGTCTAAAAAGCAAGATAATAAGTGAAATTTGTTGCATTATTCAATATTCAATATTTGAAGGACAAGATGTGTTGAAAATTAATTATCAAGTTAGATTTCAACTCTCTAGGAAAGTTCAAAATATTAGGATATGATAGGTTTATTGTATTGTAATGTTGCATTTTATATTTCAATTAGACTCAGTTGAAATATGTTTAAATTTGATACCCCAAATCTAAGATGGCATATTAATTTTTTTTCTTGAAGTTCACTTTCTTGGATTGATACCTGCAAATAGGCATGGAAGCTTTATGAAAGCAACAACCACATGAAGTTGGTGGATCAGAACCTGGACCCAGATGAGCATGAACCAGAAACAATGAAGAAAATCATAGAGATTGCTCTTATGTGCTTACAGTCATCACCTGTTATGAGGCCTACAATGTCTGAAGTAGTCGTTTTGCTCAAAACCAAGAGCTCACTTGAGCCTCGAGCACCACTCACTAGTCCTGTTTTCGTGGACGTCAAGGCACGTGGAGACACTTCCACCTCCACTGCTTCCTCCAATGCCTCCAATGCTACTGCCTCCATCTCTCGGGTTTCGGGTCGCTAACCCCGTATAAAAAGGCTCCATTTGGATCCCGGAAGAGAAAAGGATTGAGGGAAGAGACGAGGAAATTAAAAGAATAAGGACGATGTTTTCCCAAAGCTAGATATGTTGTGTTTCAAGTTTTTATTTCTAGTAGTCTTTTGTAAAAAAATTCTTAATCCTCCTAAAGCTACTTTCCCTGAAGTGTTCTACGCACAAAAAAGTGTTTTCAATATTGTTCGTTTTTTTTTTTTTTCCCTTCTCCTCAATAATATTAAGCTTTCCTGACTGAGCTTAAGAGACTATGCAAGGGGAAAAAAAAAAAAAAAATTGGATCTAATTGTACATAAAACTTAATAGAGAAGAACTTTGATAAGCTTGTATTATCATAATGTCTAAATTGGAGTATGAATTTTACATTGTGAAAAACTAGAAATAAGCATGAGTAATATGTTTTCCTCTTTTTTTCCTTTTTTTCTTTTTTTTTTTTTTTTTTTTTGCTAAGAGAGTAATATGTTTTCCGTATAAATATACTTTTGTTTTATCCTATGGCTCAGTCACCTACAACCAGGCTTAATATAACACGTTCTTAAATGTTACATCATAATGACAATCTCTAATTCAGTATCACGAACGTTTACTGGTTTTTTATTTTTTGGTTCACTTCACAATATTTGGTATCAGTTTGGACAGAATGCAAAAGGCGTTCTTCACCTTTATTTTTATGGATTAAATATTGCAAAACCACTAACCAACAACATTTTGGTCTCCATGCATTTTCATCTTTAACTTATATGTCATCCGTCATATATTTATACTGCATCATGAATTTGGATAACTATGCTCTGAACAATAATTGATGTTGCCTAATATTTGTCATCTTAAATTTCAGGTGACAGAACATGAACCCTTGAGCACAGAATTGTTACTGTGATGTAAAATTAAGTTGCACAAAATTAGTTATTGACAATTAAAATATATCTGCTAATATAAACAACAGAAAAGATTATCACATCCCCCCACTACCATTCTTTTAAAAAAAAAATGCCTTGCATATTCAGTGACTTGATAACCCAAAATCCAGGATCAACTGTTTCTTACGGTCAAATCTCTGTGCTTTCCATATCAGCATCATAAGAGTCTGCTGGTCTAACATTGCTCAAACAAGCTTCAATGGCCTCAACATAACCACAAGAGAAATCCACAAGCGCCTTGAATACATTGGGTAGACCTGTTTTCAGGTTATTTAAAGTCATGGCTTTGGTGGCCTGCACTGAATTGAGATATTTAATATTTTCATTTTCCACTTGCTTCTTTAAGGCTTCTGTTTTGGCATGCTTTAGTGTCAAAGGATGCTTGGGGCTCAAATTGGAGTGTCTGTCTTCGCCCTCCAAGCTACCCTCAAGTTTTCTTTCCATCTCAGCCAGTGATTCCAGCTCCTTCTGCAACCTTTTCTCTACTTTTTCATATTTTTTATGCAAACTGTGCTCCTCTTCCTGCTGGAGGATTATCGAGTGGATGGCCAAGCAAAGGCTCTTAATGGCCTCTGAGGTTACCTGAACGCATGAGAACGTAATAAAGACAATAAAGTCTCAACTGGAAATAACTAAGGTAACTAAAAAAAAAAAAAAAAGAATCTGAATAAGATATATAGCAATCTAAATTAAAATTATCGAAATTAAATGATTCTAAAGGGATGGTTTTACAAAAACAATGGAAATGGAAACAGCCATGAGTATGACCATCGAAAAAATTCTAATTTCAGTAAGCTACTAAGAAAAATTAACCTCACTGTACTCTAGTAAGGTACTAAGAAAAATTAACCTCACTGTACTCTAGTAAGGTACATAGATTTCCATCATAGCATAACGCTGTTGATTAGATATATTATGTCCCAAAAATCTATTTAAAAATCCAAATATGAGATTTTTCTTTATTCAGAATATTAATACATAAATTCAGGACGAACCTTCATGCATATTCGTTCTGTTACTGAGTTGCTAAGATAACGTGTCAGAACGACAGCAATGTGAACCAGTAAAATATACCAATCACAGAATACAATTTCGATATGTTATCTAATATGCAGTGTTCAATGATCATCAATACAATGTGTTGCTGTGAGTATTTTTAATTTAGAAAATGGCACAATCAGTCTGTGAAAGTTCAGAAAAAAATAATAACAACAATAATTGTAAAAATAACATCCACTGAAACCTGTAAAGTGCAGGATCCAGTAAAATGCTACTGCAAATATAATGCACCCAAACTAGTTATAATAAACTGCAGTAAAGATTTCACCACATACATATTTTATTCTCACTGGCAGTAGATATACTATCCCCAAGAATACAGGATATCAACTCCAAACATCAATACTTGGGACTACGCAACAAGTGAAGACAGTAATCAACTTAATTTCACTTCTTAATTTCACATCTTTAGTGATGATGTTTACCTTTCCTTTATTATATTATAAAGAATAGTTCCATTTTGACAAAGTTAACTTCAAAAGCTAACATACTAGATCATCATATTCCCTAGAAAAATGTAAGCTGCCAGGAAATTCAGTTGTGCAAAAATAAGTACCTTGTCAGGCAATCTGTCTAGAGCAAGCTGCCATTGGTCACATAAATTATGAGCAGCAGATGAGTGAAGACTCTTTCGATTGTCATATACAAGAATATCAGTGAGTTTGATCCATCCGCAGAGGGCTCTTACGTATTCTCGTTGAGAGTTTACAACTCTGCAGAAGCTGTTATACCAGCAAATGACCTCAGTTTCAAGCTGAACTGCAGCTTGGCGATGGAAAGCAGTACTCGGGTCCATCTTTTGATTGTCAACTAAGTGATTCAACTGCTGTGAAATCTGGTACTGAACTTGATGACTCTCATACATTGTTCTCCACATCTGCAACAGCCTGCAAAGTGATTCATTCAATGATGTGAGGACATAAAGTTGAGTTTTACGACAAAATTTGTCCAACGAGATAACATCCAAAAAAGCTTGGCCACAGTCTTGTGCCACTAAAGCAAGTTTACGTATCTTTTCAAGTTTCCCTGATATTGTCTCCCTGTGTTTTTCCATGTATTTTTCTTTATATAAGTGGGTCTGTAATGGGTGAGTATGTGCCTATTGTTCCATTAGTTTTAGTGCCGACTACCTGGTACATGTTTTATCAAACATTGGACCAACCTTTGATATACTATCGACAGCTTATCCGTAGCCCACATGTGCTACCATGTTATTACGAGGCCTTACTACCATGTTATTATGAGGCCTTAAAATATAACTCTCAGAAATACAACTAGAATGAAACCGCATGTTTGTCCCACATCTTTCCCGCATCGAAAGAAGAAGAACAAATTTCTTAAACCTTTCTCTGTAAATTCTCTTCTCCTTTGTACCAAAATCATATGATTTTTTATGCGGTTGGTGGAAGTAATGGACATTATTGACTAGTTTGGGAAGATAAATTATTATAAATTATAAATAAAATCTATTTTCTAGATAAAATCTCTGTTTGGCAGGCCCCGAATAAATGGGCTTGATCTCCAATTGACGAAAAAAAATGACAATCCAAAATTTTGACATTTTGTTCAAAAAATTACAAAATTCCAATTTGATAGTAATGCCATAAGAAAATTAAAAAAAAAAAAATTGGGGAAGAAAAATAAAAACTTCAAAAACAAATAACAAATAACGGTAAACCAAAAATCCAAAAAAACAAATAGACACTTCAAAAGCCTCTTAGGCCGACCAAGTAGTATGATACCTAATCCTCATGTCAACCAATTTTGAAAACCATTAATACAGTTTTTGGTGGTGTTTCTAATTTGTGAAGGGATTGGAAGACTGCGTTGTAATTTCTTCTCAGTTTTGTGGTATTTTTGATAGACTGTTTGTCCCCTTTTATATAAAAACAAAAAATTGCTCAGTTTTGTGGTGTTTTTGATAGACTGTTTGTCCCTTTTTATATAAAAATAAAAAATTACTCGCATTGAAAACTATTCGCATTGAAATAATTGAAATTCATAATCAATAAAAATTCCATGCAACATCACTTAAGGATTTAAATTTAAGTAAGACCAGTCATACTAGATATCAACATTGTCAGAAGTTTTACCCGGAAGTTATTGCAACTAACTGAGGGTACAACTCATCATCAATGAGCTCCAAAATAGAAGAACAAGTCCTACTTATTGACTGCTGGAGACGCATGATATCAGCCTCCAAACTCTCAACAGTCATTCGAGTTCTATCTGTCTTGGTCCAATCATGATTTTTTTCCTCTTGTTTTTGCAGCAATGAGGATTTCTTCTCATGCTCTGATTTTGTAATCACTTCCTCCTACAAAAGAATTTTATTTGTGAGAAACAACTTTCTCATGATGGAACAGGAATATTAGAGACACAAGAGAGTGATCATTTAAAGCCAGTTTTTTCCATGCATATAAACAATTCCGATGATATGGAAACATCAGCACTAGAATAGAATATAAAAAGAAGAAAATGCAGAACAAGAAAGGAAAAAAGAAAAAATACATTTCTTTCGCCTCAGCCAAATTAGATTGTTGGACAGAAGACAAGGACCATTTCCTATTCACCATGCATTAGTTCGATAGATTACCAAACAATGTGTGGTATTCCAAACAATATTCATTGTCATAATATCAAATCACACTGGAGAATTTCCAAAGAATAGGGGAAAATGTAATAAAATGCATACCCAATGTATGTAAACTTACAAGGTAACACTTTCTGACTATAAAAGATTCAATTCTCCACCATAAACTAAGTGAAAGACCAACCGATTTTTAATGTTTTCAAGGTATTACAGGGTCAGGTATACTTTAGTTCTAATAAACCTAGGAGTGCAGAAATGGCACACCATA
Source organism: Parasponia andersonii (assembly GCA_002914805.1). Lineage (NCBI taxonomy): Eukaryota > Viridiplantae > Streptophyta > Magnoliopsida > Rosales > Cannabaceae > Trema > Trema andersonii. Next base: position 851,427 of record JXTB01000043.1, read on the forward strand.
GGGATGCAGAACATGGTTTATGCAATCGTGATTGTCACAAGAGACATTAAAACATAATCACAGAAGCAGCATCTTAAAAAATTAGAGTTCATTGTATAAACCACATAATCATACAGATATTATGAAACAAGATGCCCTTCAAAATAAATTGAGATAAATGCCTAATTTCGCTAGCTAGATATTTTACCTTGACTTCCTTGTAAAGTTTTTGTTCCTCGTCATATAGCTTTTTAATTGTGATGCAATGAGCTCCAGGCCTGCATGGTTCACTAGAACTATTGGAATCAGCAGAATCTCTTGTAAACTGGAGTGACTTCGATGACCAACTCCATGACAATGCACTAAAGACCTTTGCAGTATTGCACCTTTTCCCTGTACACAATAAGTAACCAGTGGTTATGTAAACACAACGAGGAGGAATACGCTGTTCCCGTAATGATCTGCCAATTGCCAAACCAAGACAAAGTTTTTAAATTTAAGAGAAAACTACCTATATATGTGATCTACATAAAAATCAAGCATCAGGCACTAATTTCTAGAATTATAATCAAACAGAACAATTAAAGACATGCAAATTAATATCATATGAACCATGAAAATTAGTCAAAGAAGATTAGACAAACAGAGGATAATGGGTAAAATCTCATATACTACGGCGTTCATAAATATTCATCAGATTCAAGCTTCAGCAGATAGGAAATTTGAATTTAGGAAAAGAGTAAGGTACAAAGCTCATAACCATGAACATAAATTGCAAACATATTTGTCCATGAACAAGACAATATTAGTAAAGAGCTTTGAAAGTCATCACCATAATCCAATTACTAATATAAAGATTTTAAAGCCTCCACTAAAGCCTTAGTTCCTAATCCAATTAATATAAATACAAGGCACAAATCCCATCACAATAAGCTATAGAACACAACATACTCGTATTTTAATAGAAATACAGAGATCATTCAAACAAGTAAGATTATTTTAATAGAATTAGAGAGAAGATCATTCAAACAAGTAACATCTTGCATGTGAAAATTAAGACCAGACTATTTAGTACGTGTTTGTGTATAGAAGTGTGTATATGTTCCGAGTACACAGATAGATCTTGTTTTTAATATTTGCTGCAGCTGCAGCTGCTTTTTCCTGAACTATATGTTATGATCTGCATATATAGAATCAAATGACAATAAAAGCTAGATGGAGAAAGGAGCTTGTATTTACTCGTGTTCTCTTTAAAATCCTGGGACAGAAATCTGTCGCTTCCTATTATGTCCATGAGTACAGTGATTTCTTTTACACCAGCTGATGCTTTCAAGAAATAGTCATCCAATTCCTTGGCTAAACCCTCCAAGGTCTTCTTGCTTCTCCGTAATACCATGGCCGCATCCGTCCTCTCTTTAGCATAACAGCTCATTGTAGATGAATTATCATCAACGGATCCTGCGGTTTGTGGTTTCTCAGGAAGTGGCTCAGCAACAGCATCTGTAGAAGCTTTCTCTTCCAGTTCATCATCCTCGAATTCTGTCTTAGTCTCTGCCCAGTTTTCCTCCTCAACTGGTTCCATCATTTCGTCCATTTCCCAATGATATGGTAGAGAACTAAAAGGGTCCCAGGATTCCAATGACGAACTCAGGACTGAACGGGGCATAATCCGCTGAGCAATCTCTTTGATTTCTTCTTCACCATCTTCTTCTTCGTTCTGATTATTTTCCACCTCCTTCAAATCAGCTCTAAGAAAGGGGGGTGGTGGAGGTGAAGGTGGCAATGGGGGAGGTGGGGAGGGTGGCAATGCAAACGCATCGGTGGTATTCTCAATCTCCAATGATTCCGATTCCGTGAATTGTCGGAGAGTTACACCAGTATTCTTCAATGCTCTTAAATAGGCCAATTGGGCATCCGCAAATTCTCCTCTAAACCCCACCAATTGTTTCATTAACCTCTTTCTCTGCTTGCAAACCTGCACCCTCTCTTCCTTGTCAATCCTTGAGGCAACACAGCCCATTTTCTCAACTTTATGACTCCGAAAAGGAAAGGCTTCTCTATGCCGTTCCACTTAAAAGTCGTTAAAAACTCTAAGGCTCTATTTTCCGCTTATCACTCTCTAAATCAAATCAATACCAAGACCAAAGTGTAATGAATTTTGGGTTCTGCTGCTACATGTATTCCTTTCTCCAATTCTTTTTCTTAAAAACTAAAAAGGCCCCATAACCACAGCCCCCGCAAGAAAATTGTATTAAAAAGGTACCTGAGTTTTCAAGGCTTTCTCAGCTCCAATGATTCTCACTACTGCAACTTTTAATGGTCTCCTCTTCTAGCTCGAGGACCTCAAAGAAAACAAATACATCTAGCAAAATTCAGAAAACTAAATGGTGCCCAATTCCAGTCGAAAAAAACGTACCACTGAAGCTGAAACAAGAATTTCCAAATGAATATGCCCGAAACCTTTAAATATAGCAAGTTGGTTTCATGCCCAATGGCTCTTCAAACCCAGACCTTACCACCAAACCCTGAATCTGCCATAACCACAGAGCTCATTTTCCAAAATCTCAGGCCCCAGAGAGAGACAAAGAGAAACGATCACCAAACAAAAACACCAGTTTCAGAATCTGTAAAGCCCACAAAGCTCAAAGCTAACATCTTTAACCTGAGAAAAAAAAAATGGAGTTTTCCCAAAAGCAAAGTCAGCAATGGTCCTGACACGGAAACTGTCAGAGCAGAGGCAACAACTGGTACTGCATTAAGGAGGAGGAGGAGACTTTTGGTTTCAAAAAACGCCAAAAGAAATACGGAGAGAATTTCTCCCAGCAAAAAGGCTTTAAGAAAACCCCACAAAACCCTGTTTTTCTCTCACGCTCTTGCAGAGAAAAAAAAACACAAAACACCAGAGAAAAGAACAAGAAGTTACTCAGCTCGAGAGTCGAGACCCAATAGCAAAAGAAGCATCCAAAGCAAACTAAGTACATTTTAACACACACCCATTAATTGTATTTTTTTATACATTTTTCACTTCAAACTACTAAACCTGTTACAGGACCTTAGTTTATAAGAAAAACCACCATTATTATGTTACTTTATTGCTTTTGAACATTATTATATTGCTTCTCAACTAAGCAACTCAGGGCATTTTTTGCTTAAGCCAGTGCAGTCTACCATTAAAGTGGTTCTTTGACTACCACGTAACACAAGAGTTTCCTTCTTTTTTTTTCCTTTAAGTTTACTGGTTGGCGTATTTTAGCATGCAGTGGTCGGCGCAATTTAGCATGATGGGGATTGGTGTACAATTTAGCATGTGAAGGAAAGAACCGGCCATATTTCCAAAAGCCTAAAGCCAGTTTCCTGGTAGTGTTCCTTTCTTTCTTCTCTTTTTTCTTTACCCTTTTTCAAATAAAAAGCTCTTTTCTGACTAATAATGAGGCTTCTTAGAGTGACACAGAAAAGCATTGTATCTGTACATCTTTCTTTGTATATTATTTCAACTGTTGCCTTTTGTCATGGTCACTCACCACCAAATCAGATGACAGATAACACACTGATAATAACAATAATTCATTCCTCACAGTTCCCCTTGTCACAGCCTCATAGAAAAGTCTCTTTATGACAAGCACCAAGACTGTTTGTATAGCCTCATATAGACTATACCCTTCTTTTTTGCTCTATCCTCTTCTTTTTCTTTTTTTTCTTTTTTTTTTCACCAAAATAAAATACTCTTCTTTCATGCTCTTTGTCAGGCTAATACTGTTCTTGGAAATGTCCATATTTGTGGTTAGAAAGTTTCTAGGCTTGAGATCCTACATACTATTCTTGTAAATGTCAAACATAGGTGCTTAGAAGGTTTCTGGGTTTGAGATCCTATATAAATGAATCAAACTCTAATATACAATTACTGAGGATTTTAAGAAAAATGTTTTTCGTTAACTATAAAATTATCTTGCATTAGAAAAATTAGGATTTAACATGAACTTCAGTTTTTTCAAATACAGATTTCTTTTATGATGTCCTCGTAAGCTAAGCTGTGTTTAGGTTTCTATTTTTCATTTATTATCTTTTAGACAACTATGTCTTTTGAATTTCTTTTGTTTCTCTAATTTGTCACTGCCTCTCTTTCTCTATTCACTCTTCCTATTCTATTGTCTAATCTCCTTTGTTCTATTTCAACAAAAAGGCAGTATAACAAACTCATCAAATATCATGAATGAAAGAGGAGAAACATTTGGCTTTAAAAATAATGTATCTTGTTATCCTACTACTATATACAGTTAATATATCCCAAACAACGAAAGTTCTTAAATAGATCTCGTACTTCATGAATGAGAACTGACACAAAAGAATGGACATATCCCTTTGTTGAATGGATTATCATCCATCAACCATCTAGGTTCAATTAAACCTGGAAAAATGAGTCTGGCCAAACAAATTGGGTCACAGCCAGGTGTTGTGGTCCACATATTGGCTCAACCTAGCTCGCAAAGGAATAGGGGCTCTAATCCGAAGGATAAGGTCGGATTGAGTTTATATATCTAGGCCTGTTGAACTGGCCTAAATTCTTAAAAATAATTTTTTTTAAGAATATTTTTAAATGAATTTAAAAGAAAAAAAATTTTCTATACCTATAAATAGATATTTTTTTACTTTTTTTTTCACATTTTTAAATTTTAATATAATTCTAATAATTTTCTAAAGATTTTTATTTTAAATTTTTTTTATCAACTATTTAACTTATATACTAATAACTTATTTAATTATTTTTAATTTTTATCAATAGAAAAAAAAACATAACATATTATTTATTTTTTTACAAATTTTATTTTAACTTTCTAATATTTTTAATTATTTATAGATATAATAATCTTTTTTAATTTTTAAAAAGTGGGCTAAAAACGGGGCAGCCCGTTCTGGGCCCGACCCACTAAGAGCTCGGTTGTCTTATGCTAGGTTGAGCTCCTCTTTCAAATTTCTAACTCGGCCTACTTTCTTAGACTAATTGGATTAGGACAGGCTCACCCATCTATTTTGCCACCTCTAAGTCTCATCAGACTATAATAAAAAAGATATAATCAGTTACAAAGTAAGATATGAACTAAACTGTTCACCGACATAATAAGAATATAGTAAATCAAATCCTAGCCAGGGAGAAACCCACTTCAAACTAAAGTATTTTTGCTAAGGGAAACAACCTCCAATCAAAAATTGGGTAAGCAAAAAGCCCTAACAAAGCCAAAAAAACAAAAAACCAAGCAAAAGAAAACAACCTTGAGTTTATAGCTTTCAAATATGAATACCCAAAAGACCGACTAGTAGGCCACTCCTGCCTATGATCTAGTGTGTATCATGCTCCTTAATTGGAATTATCATAATTATTTTAAATGGAATTAGACTTTTTTTTAAAATAGCTATTGAAATTAAATTACAATTCTTACCGAAACTTATTTAGTTGCTTAGTTTGAAAATAATAATAATAAATATAGAAATTGTTGTTCTAGAAAATTGAGTGAATGATTCAATGGGTGGGGGCTAGACCGATTTTGAGTTTACCATCTTTGTCCACATTATTATTTTATTATATCATTCTCACATCATTCATTATTAATTTAATGCGAAGCAATTTCACAGAATCTCCTCAAAGATCGGTTTCCCCACTAGTACATTAGAGTTTCCGTTTGGAATCATCATTTTAAATTAATTAAATAATTCTATGTTGGTCCAAATCTTTTAAAAATTTAAATATCTCGAAAAAAAATCTAAATTAAAGTTAACTTCAATGAAAACTCTAATTTTAGCTCAAATTAATTGTAATTATAATTTAATAAAAAAAAAACCTAAATAGCTGAAAAGCACATTCAAATAGAGCTTTAACATATTAAAAGTTGTCAAATATAAAATATTTAATATCAAAATCATATAGTATATCATCCATTTAAAAAGATAACACAATCCAAAATAATTGAACTCCGACAGTACTAGTATATGACTATATATTATTAGATTTTTTTATAAGAAATCTAGTTGAATTATTATTATTATATAAAAATATAGAAATTAACTTATTTATAATTGAGATGAAGTTGGAACGGGGCACTTAATCTCAAGCTCACCTCACCTTGCTAAATATTAAACAAAGAAATTCTGTTTTGTGTTTCACACTATTTATTACAGTAGAAATCTATCTCATTCACCATTAATTTGGCGCGGAACAATTTCGTGGAATCCTCCTCGAAGATCGATTTTTCTATTAGTATACTAGAGTCCTCGTTTGGAATCGTCATCTTGAATTAATTAAAGAATTCTATATTGATCCAAATCTTTTAAAAGTATAAATATCTTGAAAAAAAGTCTAAATTAAAGTTAATTTCGTCGAAAACTCTAATTTTAGCTCAAATATAATATAATTATAATTTAATAAAATACTTAAATAACTAAAAAATACATTCAAATAGAGCTTTAACATATTAAGAGTTATTAAATATAAAATATTTAAAATTGAAATCATATAGTATATCATTTATGTAAAAAGATAACACAATCCAAAATACTTAAACTCAAACAATACCAGTATATGACTATATATTATTAGATTTTTTTTATAAAAAAATCTAGCTGAATTATTATGATATAAAAATATATAAATTAACTTATATATAATCGGGACAAAGTTGGTGTAGAGCACTCAATCCCAAACCCACCCTGCCTCGCTAAACATTAACGAAGAATTCTCGTTCTATGTCTCACACCATTTATAATACTAAAAATTCGCCTCATTCGGGTCGATGCACCTTTCTGTTCGATGAAATTGACACCCCTAAGTGAATTCTTATTCATAAAGAGGACTATTAGAATTTTTATTCCATTCTAGCATAAAATTAAATAAGTTATTTTTTTAAATATACCTTTAATATCTAAGGTATTTACGTTAATTTTATATAAATTTATATGGTTTCTTCCCTCAAATATCTAAGGATATCTTCATAAAATATTTATTTTTCCATTTTATGCCTAATACCAACAAACTATAGCAGTCATGATTCAGAAGTTAATTTCAAATTCAATCAAATATAGGAATTAGATGTTGGTCATTCTTTTATTATTTCAACTCTGGTATTTATATTTTTCTACCTATTTTATTTCATCCCATTTTATCATATCAAATCAAACCCTTAAATATATTTTGCAACTATCATAGGTTCATGCATATTTTATTTGCTGTTAAGCACATTTGTCCGTAGTCTCTTTTCTTTTTCAATAAATAAATATTATTCGATAAAAGTTGTCACCCTATTAAGATACTGTTATTATTTATGATATTTGTAATATTTATCTACTATATGATATCATAATTAGACACCCACAGAACTGAAAATACCCTCTCTTATATGCAAAGATCGATTAAAGCAAAAGTAGATTCAAGTATTAATTTGGCTAATTACTTTGAGTCGGCAACACTTCGTAGAAGGTAAAAGGATGGCAGAATTGCATAAATGGATGAAAACATTTGGGCTTATCTTTAATTGACTACTTTTTACTTTATACGACATGCGTAGGATTTGTGACTAATTTCATTGAATGAGTCAATTCATTAAACCCAATAATAGTAATATTTGGATTAACACTCAAAAAGAAAATAATTCGAATTGGAAACTAGAAAAGGCTGACATGAGAAGAAAATGTTACTCCATGTTGTATAATTTATGATTAGAAAACTGGAAATCATATCGACTTCCGAACAAAAATAAAAAATATAACAGAAAAAAAAAATCATGATAGACAACATTTGCTAAAATATTTTTAAATCACAAATGCAAATGTCATAATAGCAGCAAATAATCCGCCATAATTCAAGTACTCACAAAAAAAAAAAAAAAGAGTAGAAACAACAACCATGTATGAAAAATGAAAGGAAAATGTCAGTAATTATAAAATGAACAACAACCATATATTTTAATTTGATCATATCAGACTTTTTTTTTTTTAGTATTGGTCCTTTTGGTTGCTCTTAAAATGAACATGTGAAAAAAGATTTATATTTAATATTTGAACGAAAGCTTCCGCAAAAGATATATATTTTCAATATTAAACGAAAGCTTCCACTACAGGTTAAATTTCAAAGCGTTATTATATTTATTTTTTTAATTTTATTTTAGCAACTCTGTTTCTCTTTTCTTTTAAAATAAATTCTCATGAAGTTCCGAGACTTTTCTTCTTTTTTTTTTTTATATCCGTGAAATCCCTAATATAGTTCCAAAGTTACATAAGAGAAAAATGCCTTACAGACCATTTGGGCTGTGTATAATTTTTTGGACAGGATTTGGATTCTTATTTTTGAGTGCTGTCATTCCACAATGTTTAGTAAAATATGGATATCTTGGACCGGTGTTTTTTTGTGTCTGTGAGCAGGCACGAAGCCAAGTATGTGTATAAATAATAAGTCTCTACCCTAAAGAACTTGATAGATCTCTTAAATAGTCGTTGAATATAAAAGTCCAAGAGAGATTGATGGACCAATATTTGTTGTTGAATATAAAAATTCAACAGATTTGATGAGTTTGGACATAATGTTAAAGTGTGATGAGTCAAAGTCTTATGCTGATAATTAAAATTTAAAAAGACCACTTACATAAAGAACGTAAAATAGATTACAACTCAAGACTCAAATATAGTTTTCATCTAATGAAAGATGCGAATTTGATTAAAAAAATTAAAAAGTGAGAAAATAGAGATCTTGCAAAGAAAATAATTGACACAAGAAAAAGCAAATATATACTCGTTAGTTTATCGGTTCATAATGATAGTATTAATTTTTACAGTTTCTATTTACTGTGAAAAGAGTATTTTCTTTCTATAAGTTTTGTCAAGAATTAGTTATACAATAGCATTAATAGTCAATGTCTTTCTATAAGTTTTGTCAAGAATTGGTTATACAATAGAATTAATAGTCAATAGAATTTACTTGTATTTTGGAGAAAGACATCTTTAATAACCTTAATAATGAAATTATTATGCAGCATTTTCAAAGTTCGCCGATAACAAATCATGGCTTCATTTCTGTACGTGAGGACCAATTTTAAGAAACAAATAAATATAACATTATATATAGGTCCATGTTAGAATTGGTTGTCTTCTTCATCTGGATTTGATTAAATCAACTGTTGATGGAGGTTTTATCAACAATAAATTTATAAAAAATCAAGACATATGGCTTGTGTGAATTGGAATAATAATCAAAGCAAATAAGGAGAGAAGGATTTATAGTGGTTCAGCCCCGAAAAAGATGAACCTACGTCCACTGTTTTCTCACTATAATAATAAACACTCAAGGTTACAATCTCGTCTCAAAATCGGAAAGACTGAAAAGCTATTGAAGAATACTAAAGACTTAGACTACCCAAAATTTGGAATACTCTAAACTTGGAATTACCCAGACTCGAATTTGCTCTGACTTGATTTCTTTGTCACTTGTCCTCTCCTTCGGAACATAGAGCCCCCTTTATATAGATGAAGGTAACCTTATGTCCCTAAGATCCTTATATCTCTAGGATTCTAATTGTATAAACGGGTAACTATACAATTGGGTAACGTAAATTAACTAATAATATAATTGGATAACTATTCAAAACAGATAACTAGTTAATCACAAATAGGAGACTTCAGTTTCCCTTTCCTTGCAGGTTTCTGTTGATGGCATTTACTTGTTTCCCTCTTCTTGTAGGTTTCCTTTACAGCATTTACTTGTTTCCCTCTTCTTACAGGTTTTCTGTTTGACAAGGCAAACTGCGCGGAAAAGGTCGCACAAAACCTGCGGAAGAGGTCGCATATAACCATCACGGAGGATGACGAATATAACCTTCACGGAAGAGGTCGCATATAACCTTTACGGAGGAGGTCGCATATAACCTTTACGGAGGAGGTCGCATATAATCCTTATGCGACCTTAGGATTTTAGACCGCACAACAATTGCCCCCCAGCTCCATTAGTTCTTTAGGACGAAATGGAGCTTCCAATTACCGTGCGACCTTGTGATGTTATAACTTAAACTTGTGGTCTGAGTAATCGAAGATCCGTCAGATTCAAAATCTCATCTCTCAAGACCACGCGTATCTTCTTTTTTCTGTCAGAACGGAACACGTGTAGCTAAGAGTGAAATTCGAGGAAGTCTGATTGATACCAACCGTCACTTTTAAAATCAAATCTTTTCAAATTTTATACAATCCTGACTTTTCGGATAGACTCAAATCCCGCGCAAATCTTAGCCTTTAGATTTAAAATTCAAATTCTCTGATCTACGGCTGCGATCTAACGGTTCCTAGGTTATAAATATCAGAAACCATCTGTTTTATTTTACTGTTTCTCTCAGAAAACTTCAGAAATCCTCAGAACCCTAGCGCCGTTCTATCTCCCAGGTCGCTCCAATCACTGCTTCTTCTCCGACGAAGTTTCGAATCGACTCAAGTCTTCCTCTCCTGAAGAAAGGTCAGTGTCTTCTCTTATCTCTTTCATTCTTGAAAATAACTTCAATCTGGGAATAAACTCATTTCACCGAAGTGAAATAAGAGATTTGTTCCTCTTATACTCCTTTTTTTTAGTCTGTAGAGTAGAATTACTAGATATCACTTAGAAATGATCCTATGAATAGAATCTCTAGGGTCTGATACCCTAATTTATTCTTACTGAACTGATAGTTCATTTACTGATGAACTGCTTGAGCACCTTCTAACGAACTGCTCGAACACTTTCTGACAAACTGCTCGAATATTTTCTGACGAACTGCTCGAACACTTTCTGATGAACCCGTAGACCATTTAGGAATAAACTTGTTTGCTAAATACAATTTTAGGATAAATACCCAGAATGTTAGCATAGTAGAATCCTCAATATCTGAATCCCTGCGTAGTTCTTTTCAGATGTCTAGTAGTGAGGAACTATTTAGGGAAGGAAATGCCTTTTCTGGGGAATCCGGCTCAAGTGTTAGTTCTATTAACCTTGAGGATTATCTCGAGCCCGAACCCGAGATAGAAATAACTGGGGCAAGACAAAGTAGTCCTCGAATAGGCGATCTTTCCCAGGATCAATAGCCCAAACATATAAGGGATGCTCCGACATTTTCTTCCAGCTATCAAAATGTAGAGGGGAACTGGTCATGCACAAACGTTCGAACGAGCTGCACGCCGAACAAACTCAGCAAAATCGCGAGTAGCTACAAGATCGCCATCCCCTTGCGTCTTCCAATGGAGTTCAACCGTCCACACATACCCCATCGTGGACTCGCTTCCTTTTCTGAGGCGTTCCTCAAATGCGGTGTGCATCTCCCCCTTCACCCGTACATAAAATCGATCATAGATTACTATGAGATCGTCCCTTTTCAATTGACCCACAATACTTATAGGTATATGGTAGGCTTGTATATTTTGTATCATAAATTAGGTTTAGAAACCCCTTCCCCTGAGGAATTCGCTTGGTTCTACCAAGTGAAGTTAAATCTGTCGGATCTTGGCTTCTTCTATGCGAGCAAGTGGTCGAATCAAGCCATAAAAACGATTTACGAGATTCGCAACAACATGGAAAAATGGAAAAATCCATTTTTCCATTTTGACTATGCAGCCAATGGCTTCTTCCAAAACCCCGGTAGGTAGTCTTCCAATTAATTGTCTTGTTTGCATATTCATTCTTTATACTGATCGCATTCCAATGTCATCGCAGATAATAGGGATCGACCCGGACTCTCCAGTGATCAGCTCGCAAGAGTATGTGCGATCAACAAGCTTCCAGTTGAAGACTTTAACTAGAAGGTTCTAGGCACATCGAAGAACCTGGTCGCTTGCGGTCTGATTCCAAAGGGTGCTGCGTTCCCAGACCCCCCAGTTACCTCACCCAGACCAGCGAGCTCAAAGAAGAAGTCCAGTAAGAAGACGGACTTGGGTGCCTCGTCCTCCAGGATCAGAAAAAGAAAGGCACCGACTACACCACCTCGCTCCGTGCCCTCATCTCCAGAAACCGTGTCCCCACCAGCTCCTCAACCAGCTTCACCAGAAGAAGGTAATTGCACGCTCATTCTAATTACCTTTATATTTCGTTTCCTCACCCACTAACACATTCTGTTGTACAGAGATGGTCATTGGAAGCGGTCTGTGAGCTCCTCCATCAACTCTCGGGTCAGTAGCAAAAAGCAAAACACCCGAGAGTACGCCACCATCGAAAGGAAAGGAGAAGGTCGACTGCTCGAAGAAAAGAAAAGTCGCTTTCGAAGACGTCCCAGCGAGCTCGCCTCCTCCTCAACCATCTCAGCCAGCGAGCACTCCAGAACCCCCTTCCGAGGCTGCTACCTCTTCGGAACCGAACATGGCAGATAAAGGCGACGAACTCTCCGCGCTCCTTAACCATCTACCAGAGAAGGCTGGTATGAGCGCAGCCTTCATCGACCGTTTTACGTCCGAAGAAGGTTGGGAGCGAATGAAGCGACGTTCCGCCAAGGTCGCTTTCGGATCTGCGATGAGGATGCTGGCCAATGTAAGCTTCTTAATTCTCACTTTTGATGTTGACTTGGAGATTTTCATAATACTTTTATTTTTTTTTTAGACTGCGGCTGCTGTTGTCCTGATGCACGATCCAGTTCTCGAATGTTTGGAGAAAGCTGAGAAGCTCGATGAAATAACTCAAGCATTCGAGAACTCGGAGAAGGCTTGGGAGGAGGAGAATGCAAACTTCCACTCTGAGAAGCAGCAGATGCTCGAGGACCTGAGCAAGGAAAAACTCGCCAAGGATAATCTCGAGGAGAAAGTCAAAGAGCTCGAGAAGGTCGTTTCTGAGTATCCGGACCGTATGAGAGAAGCGACCACCGAGGTGGTTCACAAAGCCATCGAAGAGTTTAAAGCGACCGAGGTCAAAGAACTCGAAGATAAGGCTAGTGACATCGCCTCGTCGACCATTATCTTCAACATATTCTGTGAGCATCCGGACTTTGACTTCTCTATCCTTGGCGAAGATGTGGTCGAGCTTGTACAGAGCTGGAAGGAGGACACAAACAAAGCTGGTGACGACGGTGCGAGCCCTTCCTCATGAAGTGGTTTTTGTTTTTTTTTCTTAAACAATGCGGGCTTTGTCCCCTCTCTATATGAATACACTTCTGTTTAATAAATATTCTTCCTTCCTTATATGCTCCTGCAAAATAGCGATAAGAAACGACAGTAATTTTAACTAAGTAGTTAATCACAAGTGATCGATCAGTACGCTTTGAGCGATTTAAATCCGACTAAGTTAAAACGAATTTTAAGCGTTAAGATGGGTTAGGTCGCTTAAGAAAACAGTTAATACGAGTGATGCAAACTCTAACTGTATTTCAAAAGTTCCATGTCAAAATAAATCATAGCAATATATCACTTCGAACAACGAACGTTATGTTTAGTTACTTTTCTGTTCGAGGAGGGAAATTGCGTAATACGACATGCTGAGGCATGAAGCGAGGATAAAATCCTAGGATTTTAAGGATATTCAGATACGTCGATGAAGTGATCTGAGACTTAGATAATTCGACGATCTAAAACCCTGTCTCCTCTAAATGGACGTTTGCTTAGTCCCTTAGGGAACAAGTAGGAGATAACTCTGATCTGATCCCACTGCCTCCCGAGTTTTATGGTGTCCGAAAACTGTCATAAAACTATAAATGAAGAATAGCCGAAGTAATATTGATGGTCGACGAATGACGAACAACGAATGGCGAACAACGAATGACGATCAACGAATGACGATCAACGACTGACGAACAATGAATGACGATCAACGAATGACGATCAACGAATGACGAACAACGAATGACGATCAGCGAATGACGAACAATAAATATCTTTATTAATGAATGACAAAAACATGAAGATATTCATTAAAGTTAGCTGATAAAAGCGACGAAGCTATCCTACACTCCAGGCATGCTCAATCTTTTGTCCACCAGTTGGATCTAACTGATAAATCCCAGGTCGAATGATGGCAATAACATTCTCAAAAGTTCCGAAGAACGAGGTCTTGTTGAAGGACAAATGCCAATAAATCTTCGTTCGACTAGGATTATAACATCGAGCAGTGAACTGTTGATATGATGCGATCTGAAGCTGAGACTGCTCGCGCCTTTCTTCTAAGAGATCGAACTCCAGTGACATGATATTCGGATTAATCCCGGAGATTAGATTTCGAAAGTGACCAATGAAGCTCGCACAGGTTCCTGAATCTCCGTTCCAATCCTCAGTCCTGAAAGACAGATCGAATGATATATCATCCAGGTCTTCAACGGGTCCAGTTCTGACTTCGTCGATTTCTCGAGGATCGAAGTCTTCACTGGTCATTTCGATTGACATTTCACTGACGATTCGACTGACGCTTTGTTCGCTGCTTTAGCTGAC
>JXTB01000043.1:867163-895775 GCA_002914805.1 Parasponia andersonii
TCCATCAAGTCGCTGAAGTGATCCATATGGTCCTGTGGATCAATCTTTCCATCAAAAGTATTGATGGTGGGAAGTCTGAATCCGGTGGGAAGGGCTGCAGCTCGAACCTCCTCGCTGAATGGCGACTGGCGATACCCATTAGCGAGCTCATCATCCCATCCAGCAAGTGCATCTAATGCGATCCTTAAATTGTGAACGTCGACGTTCAGAGGGAAAGCATTATTCCTTGCTGGTGGTATAAGCGATCTTTGTTCGTTATCCTGTTTCGTAGTGGGCTGGTCTGGTAGAGTCTTCTGCGACCTATGAGAGGAATCCAGTGGCATAGTGCAACGAGACCGGCTGTGGTCGCTATGATGCGATACAGATCGATCATGACCACGTCGTCGCTCCAAATACTGTCTTAGGTCTGTAGGATCTTGTCTTGACTCCCTGCTGATTCTTTCGAAGACGCTTCTCGATGATCGTCCTTATTCACTGCTCAAGCAATCCTGGTTGTTAGTGGATTTACGAGAAGGTTGTGTACGATCACGGTTCGTACTTGAACTCTCCGTACCAGATTCTAGTGGCAAGTTTGCGACCTTGCCTTTCCCTTTGGAGTTGCGATCTTCATGATGCTCCTGCTGAGTTCTTGGCTGGTCGGGTCTTTTTATCTTGAGGATCTGTATTCCCTTCACAGGTAATTGAGCAGGACGCTCTTTGGGACGTTCATGTTGTGGTGGGGTCACCATCTGCCCTTCAGCAAGTCGTCGCAGGGTGTCATTGATCTGGTTAGTGACCTGCTGAAGGTTCACGAGCGTTTCCTCCATTCGATCCTGTCTCTGGGATAGATTCTCTGTTGCCGTCATAGTAGGCTGATCCGGAGCAGGGTCTGCCTATGTAGCAGCGGTACTTTGAGGTTGATTTTGGCTAGTTCCGGTGACTCTGGTAGTGTTTCTAGTGTTTGCCATTATTGAAAGGGTGGAATTTGACAAATTTTTTTGCCGGAATAGCCCTCCTTCTAGCGCCAATTGTTGATGGAGGTTTTATCAACAATAAATTTAGAAAAAATCAAGAGATATGGCTTGTGTGAATTGAATCAATAATCAAAGCAAAAAAGAAGAGAGGATTTTATAGTGGTTCAGCCCCGAAAAAGATGAGCTTACGCCCACTGTTTTCTCACTATTTTATGAATAATAATGAACACTCAAGGTTATAATCTCGTCTGGGAATTGGAAAGACTGAAAAGCTATTGAGAATACTAAAAACTTAGACTACCTAAAGCTTGGAATACTCTCAACTTGGAATTACTCAAACTTGGAATACCCTTCGGAACATAGAGCCCCCTTTATATAGGTAAAGGTAACCTTATGTCCCTAGGATTCTAATTGTATAAACGGGTAACTATACAACTGGATAATGTAATTGGATAATCATTCAAAACGGATAACTAGTTGATCACAAATAGGATACTTCAGTTTCCCTTTTCTTGTAGGTTTCTTTCATAGCATTTACTTATTTCCCTCTTCTTGTAGGTTTCCTTTATAGCATTTACGTGTTTCCCTCTTCTTATAGGTTTCCTGTTTGACAAGGCAAACTGCACGGAGAAGGTCGCACAAAACCTGTGGAAGAGGTCGCATATAACCATCACGGAGGAGGTCGCATATAACCTTCACGGAGGAAGTCGCATATAACCATCACGGAGGAGATCGCATATAACCCTTATGCGACCTTAGGATTTTAGACCGCACAATAGTCCTCAGTTAGAAGAACACCATCCTCAGATCTAACCTGTGAAGAGCGCAGTTAGAAGAACACCATCCTCAGATCTAACCTGTGAAGAGCGCATCTCAACCATTTGATTCTGCATATTAAAATTTCTAGGCTTTAGTAAAATGAATACAAATATACCACCGATACCAAAGAACTCCATTCTACTTTAAAAGAAAGAAAAACTTACATAGCGAGCCTCTGCCTCATTATTTGCCCAGCCCTTTTCTGCACTCCAGTGTATATTGTGGAAGAGCTCAATCTTCCCTATAATCTGCCCAGTAACTAGATTTCTCTACATGGAAAATATAAAATTGTTAGTATATGAATTAAAAATAATTATATGATACTAGGAAGAGTTAATCTTTTGTCAGTGGTGGACAACATATAATTTATTATCTTTAGCCATATCTTGTAGTAGCTAATCAATATATAGTTGTTCAGCGAAAAAAAAAATTCAATATATAGTTGGATGAAAGATGGTCGTGCCATGTGTATATTTGGTTCTTTATATTTTCAAGAACCAATTGAATGCAATGACACGTTATGATTTCCTATTGTCAGATTTCTTATCACTTGAATATGTTTAATTCAGTCAAAAGATAGTCCACCAAATTCAACATATATATCATCCTATATAGACCATCATGAATTGTACATCTTATATATTTGCCTATATATTCTATTGCAACCAGCAAGTTTCTAATTCCCACCAAAAAAAAAAAAAAAAAAGAGCTCAAAAGAGAACCAGTAAGTTTCTAAAAATTAATAGTCTTACTCTTACTTGAAAGTAATCCCGTATCAATCTCAAGTCTTAAAACTAACATGAAATTCACACATTTTGTCCCTACCTTTTTGTGACGATGAGCAGGCATTGACCTTGACCCCGTTCGACTTGAGAATTGTTTTTTTTGCTCGATTCTCCTTGTTTATCCTTGACCTTGCCTATTATAGAAAATTTGGGTAAAAGCAAACATCAGTGAGAAAATATAAGCAAAATATTTATAATTTGAATGATATAACTTATTAAATTTGCTAAAACTACCTTGAACTCATCCGTGCTCCAGAAATCACACAACCATCCCCAAGTATTTTGACTCCCAATCTCATCATGCTTCTTCCTCTTCACAGCCTCTGGGTTCTCATTGCCACCTTCATTCTCAAAATACTTAGGCAGATAGCAACGAAAGTCCTTCCACTGCTTGTTAAGTTGTTGGTCAAACTGGCCAGCAATCTCAGGCTGCTGGACTTCGTTGAAAACAAATTTTTCCTGCAAATATTGATAGAATTATCAATTATATATATATAGTGAACAATGAACTTTAGAAGATCATTAAAATTACCTTCATCTTAAGAAGCATCTCCATCTTTTGCTCCTTGGTGACAACAGACCACCTTTTAATCTCCATTGGTGCAACTTGGCGCACAAGTTGTCCTATCTCATTGGCCCATGGCCCAGAATTATCCCCTATTGCCCTCCAAGAAATAGGGTCAAACTCGATTTTAAACTTTTCTCCAGTTGCTGCAATTACTTTTTCAGCCATTTTCCCTTTAGTTCTCCCTCGCTTTTCTTTCTTTGATGGCCCTTTATCAAGGGAAAAAAAAAAGCGAACGATATTGTTGAAATAGTAGATAACTATCAGCAAATATGTGCAACAAAAATATGTAATCTATAAATGTAAAAATAATATTGAAATATACCAATAGAGTTCTGGCCAACAAGGTGTGTCTGTCCCATGTCTTTGGTACCTAGATGTGACTGTGACATCCTATGACAATAGTCATGAGTAAATATGTGCAGTTTTAACATTTGATATCAAAAAATATTCAAAGCAAGACACATAAAAATACGATATTATCAAAGCATATATGTCAATCGATTTTCTCATCGTCACTAGATTCACCATCATTACTTTCAACATTGATTACATCGTCATCTAAAACTAGTGTGTCATCATTGTACTCATCCAATGTTTCATCAAATTCATCATCATCATTGCTAAAATCATCATCTACTGGTCGATATCTCGGAATGTTTATATCAACATTATCGAGAATTTCAGGTTCGATGTCAATACGATTGATTGTCACATCCTCTAATTCAGCTTGATCAACCATCGTACGGACAACTGATGAATCACTCTCTTGAATAACATTTTCCACATCTTTATCACTTATTTTAGATTCTGGAAAATTCCACAAGTGTCGATGATTGAATTTATTAACAACATTCCAATTAGAGCCTTTCTTGGGATCGTTCAAGTAAAATACCTGTTGAGCTTGTGAAGAAAGTATAAACGGATCACTTTTATATGAATCAGACCCTATGTGTATACTAGTTATGTTATTTTCTCATCTTAATTTCTTTTTGCTAGGATCAGATTCGAACCATCTATATTTGAACAATATGACTTGACAATCTTTTATATAAGAAAATTGAAGAACATCTTCTAAAACACCAAAATAATCAAACCCCCCAACTTCTTGAGACCCAGGCATACATACTCCGCTATTTTGTGTTTTTCGAGTATTATCACGTTTCTTGACTAGATACTTCACACCATTGACAGTACACCCAGGATAAGATCCAATGCAATGATCAGGTCCACAAGCTAAAGCATATAATTCATCACTAACATTAGGCGCTCCCTCATAGTACAATTTAGAAATCTGTTGAGAGAATTAAAACAATTAGAATGTGCAAATAACATGTCCACTTTTTTTTCCAACAGAAAATAACAAATTTTCGAACATACTCTAGCTTTAAACCAAGTTGGGAGTTCACTCTCTTGCAATTGATGCAAGTTATGACCTCCCTTACTCTGTAGTTCTCTTTGGTGTTTGCTACAAATATAATGTTGAAAAGAAATTATTAGTGAATAAAAGAGATGTCTATGTAAAACTTGAATTAAGGGAAACAGATTTGAGTGGTCCATATAGCAAGCAAGTTACTCATTCTAGATAAAATTGGATTTCAGGACAATTGTTTAGAATGATTTCTCACTTTTTTACAAGTACACTGCCATTATCACTTCGCTCTAGACGATTAAATCTAGTTTCTATACCACGAAGGTACATTGAACAGAATGTCAATGCTTTATTCACAATATATGTCTCAGCAATTGAGCCTTCGGGACGAGCTTTATTTTTAACAAACTGTTTCAATTTTCCAAGAACTTTTCAATGGGATACATCCATCGAAAATAAACGGGCCCAGCAGGAATCGCCTCATTAGGCAAGTGCATAGCCAAGTGCGCCATAATGTCAAAAAAGGCGAGAGGAAAAATTTGTTCAAGTTTGCAAAGTATTAGAATAATTACCTTCTCTAATACTAAAAAATCTCGTACATGCAATGTCTTGGAACAAATTTGTAGGAAGAAGCTAGACAATTCTTGCAATATTTTAGTTACTTCCTTTGTCAAAAAGGGACGAATCCCAATTGGCAGCAAACGTTGTAGCAATATATGACAGTCAAGCGACTTTAATCCCGAAATTTTACAATCACTACCACTAACATTCTTGGATATATTTGCTGCAATCCTATCACGAAATTTTACTGATTTTTAAGAACTCAGCAAACTGCTTCGTTCCTCCACACTCATTGTATAGATAGCTGGTGGTTTCATCCATTTGTCACCAACCCTTTTAAGATGCAATTCAAGCCTTATATTCATGTATGCTAAGTCAAGGCGTGCTTTATCTGTGTCTTTATTTTTTTCTTCAATACTTATTAGTGTACCAATTACACTATCACAAATATTTTTTTCAATGTGCATGACATCAAGATTATGCCTTAACAAGAGCTTCGGCCAGTATTCAAGTGTGAAAAATATAATTTTTTTTGTCCAATTCAATTCTTGGGGTTGGCATTTTAGTTTTTGACCACCATATTTATCATGTTTACCAAGTAGACGAGGATTTACATTGTGCAGTTGAGATAAGATTTCTTCCCCATTTATTTGCCTTGGTGCCAATCTTTTTTCAGGCTTCCCATTAAACATTTTACTCCTCCGCATGGGATGATCAGATGGTAAAAAACGACGATGTCCATTATAACACACCTTACTCGTTATGCCTAACGAGGATGTCTCTTTATTACATGTGGGGCATGCCATGTATCCCTTTGTTGACCACCCAGATATATAAACATATGCAGAATAGTCATTGAAAGTCCATAAAAGTACAACACGCATTCGAAACACTTCCCCATTAACTGCATCACGTGTGTCGGCCCCATTCACCCATAGTTCATTAAGCTCCTCTACCATTGGTCTTAAATAGACATTTATGTCCTTTCCAGGAGCTTTAGGGCTAGGAATTAGTAATGTCATCATTGAGAATGACTGTTTCATGCATTGCCAAGGAGGTATGTTGTAGAGAACTAGTATGACTAGCCACATACTATAAGCATTACTCATATTACCAAATGAGTTAAAGCCATCAATAGCTGGACCTAGCTTCCATCTTTAGAAAACTCGGGAAATGTTTTGTCAAAATGCTTCCAAGTCTGAGCATCAACAGGATGTCTCAACACACCTTCTGTTTTGGGTCGTTCATTTTCACGCCATCTCATAGACTTTGCAGTATGTTTTGAACTATACAACCTTCTCAATCTGGGTGTGATTGGGAAATAATGCAGAACCTTATGTGACACTTTTTTTCCTTTTGTATCTTTATCCACCCAACAAATTTCATTACAAATTGGACATTTCTCCAAACTTACATTCTCTTTCCAAAAAAGTGCACAATCATACTTACATGCATCAATAGACTCGTACCCTAGACCCAATGAATGTAAAGTTGACTTAGCTTCATAATGGGACTTCGGTAATTTTCTGCCTTCAGGAAAGGCCTCGTTTAAAAGTTTAAGCAACATATCAAAGTACTTGTTGCTGCACTTATTCAGGACCTTCAAATGCATCAGCTCTGAAAAACTCCTACAATTTGGATATAATTCTCGTTCACCATCACTAAACAAATCAGTGTATGTTTCAAATCCTTCCTGTTGTGGTATCTCACATGCACTTCTTGTCTCGTTGTCTTCTTCTCCATGAACATAACTTTGATTTATATCTTCTAGAACCTCAAACATTTCATCAACATCTTCCTCGGACTATGAATCTGTTGGATAAAAATGGGTAAATGGGTTAAGGAAACAATTTGGGCTTGGNAAGCCCAAGTGGATTTTAAAGATTAAATTTGTTATAAAACTCATTTTCATGGACCATTTTGAAGCTAAAAATTGAGTAGGATCCACATCTTGTTAATGAAAGATCTTAGTGAATTCTTGTTCTCCTCTGCGAGGACATCGATTTCGTATATTCACACGCTCAAAATGGTGCACGGATGAATGAGAAATTATTGCTCAAAAGTGCACCATTGAAATGGAAAATAAAAGGAAAATATTATAATCCCACATTGGTGGGAAATGCATGGTGCAAGTGGTTTATATAGAACCTTGTTTTGTGATGGTGGTAAGAATAACAACCACAGATGCTCTCTCAGGCGCACGCAGGGGGGTGCAAATCTTCGGGGTTAGGCCTGAATTTGCATGGGCTCGTGTGTACCCGCACCTGCGGACACGAATGCCAGGCCGAAACTTGGACCATAGTAAGCCCAATCTTTTGTTGTGGCCTAATATTTTTCATTTATGAACCAGAATGAACTGAACGTTTTGGATATTATTACACAGTTTAATAAACAGAAACTTTTTTAGTTTCTGGAAAACGTTTTGAGATTAATGGAAAATTTTTCTGGTTTTGCTACCAAGTCCCCCCTTAGAGACTATAAAAGGTGAGCTTCCCCTCCTCATTCCACACACCAAACAAAGAAACAGAAGCCTTCTTCTCTTTGCCATTCTCTCTCAAGTGTTCTTGAGTTCCTCAGTTTTTTTTTAGCTAGAGCTTTTCGAGTGTCTAGAAATTTTGAGTTCAAAGCTATCCAGTTCGTAGAGTGGAGGTGTTGGTGCTTCACCTGCTGCTCTTCGTCGTTGTATCCTGGGAGACTGACGCTTGCAAATCCTCAAGCATTCTGGTGGAGGGAGCGAATCAGTTTTAAGGACTCTGTGTGGAACACAGCCCTCGACGGTCAACAATCATTTGTTTTGAAGTGCTACCGAAATTTTACTCAAAATTGGAGCATAATATTTCGGTAAACGTTTGTAACCTTATATATTACATGCTACCCCCTTCCTAACAGAATCTTCACTAACTGGAGCCCAAACTTGGTTAGCATAACTTTCGCCATGAAATATCCATGTTCAATATGTCTGTTGAAAACCCCTATCTAGCAGGTGACATTCAACTGTTCTAATTGAGTGGAAATGACAATTCAAACAATCAGTATACGGACATCTAATCTTTCCTTCCGCGGTGATACTATCTCTTGCAAACTCTATAAACGTTGTGACCGCATCACTATACTTATCAGACAACAGATTTGGTTCATTGATCCAACTCTTATCGATTGGCATTGTTTATACTGAAATATAAACATTGAAAGTGTGACTAAAATAATTAGTGTTGCATGTGTCCTAAATTAACCATTACTCCATATCTAAACTTTAGCAACATTTCTTACAGGTCTCCTAGAGGAACTTATTAAATTTTTTAATCTCAGTATTTTATGCTCTCATCAAATAGAGTATTTAAACGACATACAACATACATAAAAATAACTACCCATCACGAGCACATAAATTAAATTGCATATAAGTAACATAAGTTGCCAAACCAAAATAACCTTTAGAAATATATTAGCTTATTAAAGATTCCCTTAAAAAAAAAAAAACCATACAAATAACATTATCGGGTCAAAACATTATCTCCAATTGTTTTAATAGATTTAGAAACCATATAATATCTATAAGAGCCTGAGTTCTAATCTTTTTAAAGTATAAACTCACAAATAAGCATTAAGAAAACAATTTAATCAAGTCAATCCTTCGGAGATGTGATTTTCTAAGTGAACCCTCAAAAACTCATATAACTTAAGTCATTGCGCTTGTATAATTTTGGTCAAACAGAGATCCTTTCATTCTTTTGCTAATTCATTATTAAATGATTAATATTCCAATATCTTAATTTCTATAATTTTCAAATATTTTCCAGAAGTGAGGGTACCACTCATGATACTATGCCCTATAACGTTCAATTTAATATTTCAAACTCAACATCAATATGATAAATATATCACAACACCCAAAAAAGAAATAAAATGTTTCAAAAAAATAAATAAATAAAAGAGAAAAGCTAATTAATAAACACTATAGTCAAAGTTTCATCCGAAAATCAAACAATAATAAAAGGATTAATGAAAATACTATCAAGATTAATGGGATGAATGAGTTTTCTCTCTCTATCCGAGTTAATAGAATGAATGAGTTTTCTCTCTCTGGACTAGACTTTCTCTCTCTGATTAAGTTAAGGGAATGAATGAGCTTTCTCTCTCAATACTAGATCGGTTCTCTTCCATGGCTGATTAGGTTTTTTTTTTTTTTTGCTAAAAATTAGTTCGATAAGGAAAAAAGCAGCCCACAGGCAATAACAAAAATAAAGCAGGCAACAAAACCCACCGACAAAATACAGAAAGAAGCCATAAAAAGAAACTCAAAGCATATAGGCTCCAGTAAACAGAGTTCTTAAAAACAAGGACCAGGATAGAAAAAAGTCCAAGTATCCAGTATAAATAATGGCATCATACCAAGAAGCTAATAATTTACTATTTAGTTCATATGAAACTTTTTAAAAAACAACGTACCTTTTGAACAAGAACAGAACAGGCAGCAAGATAAAATCACAAAGGTAGTACTAAAGCAGGATGAAAGAGCGAGAGCAGGTCACGGACAAGTGAGTAATCTACCATAACAACAAAAACATAAAAAAAAAAATGTAACACCTTTTCAACGGGTCATAAACTAAAATGGGAATCCAAGGTCAATAACAAATGTAAAAAAAATGCAATATAAAAGAAAAGAAATTAAAGATAAGACAATGATAAACTTCTTAAACCTTAAAAGTAAAATAAAGTCTTGATGTACCACCAGCAGATTTACAAATAGAGAGAGAAGCCTGGATTATTTCATGATTCACTATTGACTGGATATGAAACTTTATCAAATCATACCTATAAAACAAGAACAGAACAATCAGCGCAACAAAGTAAGAGAGGGATGACGGAGTGAGAACTGGTCACGCCGAGCAAGAGAGGTTCAAAAAGGTTCGATAAAGGACACACTTGAAATATCAAAGAGGAAAATTAAATCAGAGATTAAGAGAAACTCACAATTGAGTGTGAATGAGACAAAGAGGTAGAGATAGGAAAAGATGAAGAGCTTACAACATTAGAGAGGAAGGGAGAGCGATAAAGACAACACTATTACAGAATGAGATAGGAAGATAAAAAGACTATAGAGTATGGACAGATCGTGAATGAGAGATTTTTCTGCAGTCAAAGGAAGTCTAGATTTACGTGCAAAGAAAGGGAGTCATCTAATTTTGTTTTTAATTCAGTAAAATGACATAGTTTTAAAATGCCCAATATAAACCTGGGCACCAAATATATTTTCATTTTCTTTAAGGTGCCAAATTTTTTCTTTCAGGCTTTGGTTAATAGGCCAAATTGACTATCCTTTCCCATCCTTGGTAATATATCAATGAAAATAGAAAATTGTTTCGTCGAGTTACGTAAAAGGCAAATCTACAATTGGCGCGAATATTTCTCGCAATTTATATTTCGATGAACCATTGTTTTCATTGACAAATAAATTTTTCTACAACGATAAATTTGATCAAAATATAATTTCCTTACTGACAAGAGACTAAATTAGTATGACGAAACAATATTAACAAAAGTGCTAAATTTTGTCGAGAAAAACACGATAAAACGACGAAAGTAGTTCGCCAAGAAATAAATACATCGGAAAAAAATCTTTTTTTAGTAGAAGTCCATTGGAGAGGTTCGTGAGGAGAAGATTACAAGGCCTAGGTGTCAACATTAGATGGGAGTTTAGTTTGAATAAGTTCAATTATAATAATTTATATATTATTGGATTGAGTAACCTGGACTCTAGATGGGGTCTCGTAGATATTAATTTTTAAGCCATGCTAAAATTTGTGCTATTCATAATAATTTAAAATTGATCTTTCAGCATGGATCGAGATTATGAAATATTATCAAGGGAAAGAAATGGTTGAACCAATGCAAGAATATGTGAAGAAAGGACAGGACAAATGCTTTTTTTTTTTTTTTTTTTTAAATGAATGGCTACTTCATTTAAAAGAAGGCAACTTGCCCAAAACAAGGAGGATTACAACCAAGCACTACAGTCATTAGACACTTCAGGTGCCAAGGTAGAACCGTCAATATCACCAAAGGCATTACGAGAAATGCGACACTGTGAGCAAAGTAGTTACAGCCCCTGGGTATATAGGAACAAATTACACCATTAAAATTAGGAGGTAATGAACTTGTCTGCTCTAAAACAGGTGCAATAGCCCAAGACCTCTCCATAAATCCATTCCACTGACTAATTATAGCATTGCAGTCTTGCCATCTGTTCTCCATAAATGCTTCGCAACAACAGCCCCTGTAAACAGGTTCATAGACCACTCCTTAGAGTCTGCAAACCTGTAAGAATCAGTACGAACATCCCACTTCGAAGTGAACCAAAGCTGCTTAGCAATCACACCTTCCCAGAAAATGTGTAGAGAATTTTCTGGCCCATCCCCGTACAGCGGGCAACACAACGAGTCAACCTCAAACAGGGAACTCAAATAATGGACTCTTGTGGGGAGAATGTATCATGCATTTAACTCCACCAAAGAAATTTTTTGTCGGGGATGGATCTTTTGCTTTCCACAATAGTTTCCATAAGGATAAATCAGATTATTCTGGTAGGGGGCTCTTGGTATGAATAGCTTGGTACAAGCTCTTAACTGTAAAGTCACCTGAGGCACTTAAGGCCCAGAACCACACTTTATCATTTCGAAAATTGGTGGTCAGAGGAACTTTAAGTATTGCACGAGTAGAGTCCTCGTCAAAGAGCTGACGGATGAGGAAACTATTCCAACCACCCGACGCTGAGAACAGCTCACTCCACACAACACTAGCTGAGGCACTATCACGTGGCCTTGGCCTAAAGCTGGCTAAAGAGGGTATCCATGGATCATTCCATAAGTCAATAACTGCACCCGGTCTCGCCCAACGACGGGCACCTAACTTTAGAATATCATGACTTTGTAAAATAGACTTCCAGAACCAGGAATCCATTGGCTTAGGCGCTAATAAGAGGAAATCATTCCCTTTTAAGTATTTAACCTGGACCAGATCAAACCACAAGGATTGTTCACCCGTTAGCACCTTCCATCCCCCCATTTTGCTTAAAACCCCTCATTAACCATCTTCATGCTACGAAAACACATCTCTCATAAAACAAATCTTTGTATATAGGAATCATCTACTTTCAGATAAATCAATCAATTGATATGTGCATGTAACCATAAATTATCCTGTAATAAAAAGAAAAAAACCGCGTAATTTTTTTTTTCTTGGATTGTAAATACAGTAATATTCCCTTTAATTAATAGGGTGAATTTTATTTTTAGTCTCTAAAAAATAACTCACCTCCCAAAAAAGAATTATGATTATTGACTTTAAAATGTCTCAATCTAGTCCATGAATAATGTTTTTGTTTTAATTTGGCCATTGAACTTTTAAATTTAACATTGTAAATGATATTTTTATTTAAATTTTTGGCTCTAATATTATATTGAACAATCAATTATAAACCAAAGAGCAAAACTTAAATTGAAATCATAATTCAAAATAATACATACACATATATGATATTTGAAGATTTAGTGACGAAATTGAAAAAAAAAAAAAAAAAAAAAAAAAATTGGAATTAAGTGGAAGACATTTTCAAAGTCAGGAAACAAAAGGGATTATGAGTTTTAATGCAGGACTAAAAGTAGGATTAACTCCTTGATTTTACCCCTTGGACGTCCAATAAAGGATACGAATGATCTTATTTCCATCCATTTCTCAATCAATGCTAGGATCTCGGCTACTATACCAAATGTTTTATTTGTGATATGTGAGCTCTGACAATTTAATTTATGAATATTCTTCAATTTATTTTTTGCTATGTTCGAATCTAACAATAACAACTGCACGTCGTATTAAAAATTGGGATTTGGGATAATATCATCATTTCCTAATCCGAATGGGGTCTGTCTTACTGGTATTTTATTGGTTCCATACAGCTCGGCCAACTAGGATCCGAGAGAAAGAGCGTACTATGTCTTATTGTCCAATCCCACAAATTTGGGTTCCGGAACAGCGGCCCATGAAACCCTGCTGGGATGGTCAAGCCATTAAAGTTGACCTGCTCAATTACTGGGCTTGCATTTTTTATTAATCTTAGGATGGAATCTATATGGGAAAATGGATCTTAGTAGTATATGGTAAACTGACTCTTTTAGAAAATTTTCGGGTAGTTATAAATATTTAGATTTACCATAAAATTTCAAGTTCACCCATTTAAAATTTGATTTTAGAGAAAAATTTTGATTGATGAAAATTTCATCATATTTATTGCTTTGAAATATAAATTATTTACAAAATATTTTAAATTTATATTACATTAATAGAAAGTTGTAATCAAACAGTTTGAATCTAAAAAAATAACTACAGATTTTTATATTTCTAGAAGCTATTTAGAAATAATTTTTGTTTCAATTCACTAAAGGAAGAGTGTATTTTCCAAAAACTAGATGTTACAGGAACAAAAATGTAATTTTTAAGAATGCAAGATTGAATTTAAGGGGGAAAAAAAGTAAAAACTAGAGGGGATATAGTTATCATTGGCCCGAAAATTTTGTAAAATGTCAATTTTAGAGTGTAAAAATATTAGTGATATTCTGACAATAATCAAAATCACTTTGGATGAGATAACTACCAAAAAAAAAACCAAAATATGATATTTCTGTAATTTTAGCTTTGTATAGTTTGTGCAAAATCATACTTATATATTTCAAATCTCCATAAATTTTTAACTTCTTAGTATAAATTGGGTAATTTTGTTAGTTGTTTTAAGTTATTTTCAATAAATTTTATATATTAGTCAGTAGAAATAAATATTACCGATTCAAATTCCGTATTTAGTGAGAAATTTATTACTCAATTTATATTTATAATGTACAAACTTGCAGAAATTTGAAATATAAAGTAGTATAATTTTGCATAAGCTAAAAAATATAATTAAATTTATGCAAAAAAAACATAATTAAATTTACAGAAAAGTTATACTTTATGGTATTTTTTTGCAAATAACCCTTTAGTCTTTTTCTTTATTCCAATTTTATCCCCCAAAACTCAAAATAGGAGGCACAATTCATCATCTTCTATTATCATCATAGTTGCCTCCTCTCTCTTCTTCACTCCCAACTCCCAAGAGCCTCTATTGTTTAAACGTTCAAGTCTAGTAAGTTTTCTCATTTAAAAAAAAAAAACTCTATAATAGCATTTATTTAAAATGGTTCTTGCCCTATTAGATCTGGTTTTTGTATCTTCATCTCTTTCTCTCATCTCAACCCTTAGTGCCTCTCTCTCACTATTTAGTAACGATGATATCGACCTACTAATTCTACCATCGTCTGATGCTATCTTGCATGGGGCTGAGTGAGTTATCTTTCACTATCTAGGAGAGTTTTAATATATATATATATATATATATATATATATATATATAGGGCACCAATCCAGTGGGTATTTTTTTTTAACCTATGCATAGGTATCAATTTGGCCAATGAAAATTTAGCATACACATTTTTTTATTGTAAAAAGTAAGAGAGAGAAAGAGCATTAATGATGCACGTCTTTTCATGCACTTCATTATAGCCATTGGATCACCATCTATATCCAACGGCTAAAAAAAAAATACCTACTCATAGATAAAAAAAAAAAAACTTATTAGATTGGCAACCATATATATATATATATAAGTAAGTTTAACCATATATATATATATAAGTAAGTTCAACCATATATGGATTAGTGCCCTATATATACATATAATATATATATATTATTTAATAATAAAAATAATAATAATGACACATTATTTAATATTCTTTCTCTCTTTACCTTCTACTATAAAAAGACATGTATGATTAATTTCAATTGGGCAAAATAATACTTATAGATAAATAAAAAAAAAAAATAAGTATATATATATTGGATTAGTGCCCTATATGAGAACAATATCATATATATAGAAACTTTGAGTAGATTAGGAAGTTTAATTTTTTTAGTTAAAATACGAGAACAAAGTACTGTTGCTTAGTAAATTTTGATCAAGTTAAATAAAACTCTTTGAAAAAAAAATGATCTTGAAATGTTTTCAAAAAATAGATCAATTTAATTATTATGGTATGTAAGTGATATACATTACTAACTTTTTGATATTTTGGTAAATTGATTATACTAGCAAATCATTATATACATTATTAAATTAATTATAGGTATGGATAAATCAATTATATGTACCTTTAAATCAATTAGATACACCAATAGATTAATTATATACAATGGTTAATCAATTATGTATAGTAATAAATTAATTTTATATGTTGATAAATTAATTATATTTATCGGTAAATCAATTATATGTGTTGATAAATTAATTATCTACTATGATAAATTAATAATATATAGGGGTACGTCAAATTAATTTACACAAGGTATAATTGTAAATTTCTTTCAATATAATTTAAAAAGGATAGAGAAGTTTATAAAATAAATAAGGGATATTTATTAACATTTAGCTTAAAAAAAGGTATGGTGTACAGTTTTCTCACACATTTAATACTTACTATAAAAAGACAAATATTGATGCCAATTTTATCTGCATACCTAATTACTTGTGAGTACTCATTTGTTCGTCTGATTAAATAGATTGGGAACATGAAATTTAAAAATCTAATCTATGTCTTGTATCTGATCAACAAACCCAATTATTAAATATATAAAATAAAAGTTCTATAAATTTAGAACTATGAAAATCCTCCTCGAATCAATGTCACTTTTTGTGCTGCATTTCTTTGACATCAAGTATGGCATATGCTAAATTTCAATGTTCAATTAAACTTAAGCTTTGTTAAACAGTTGCAATTTTTAATACGAGAGAGTACTAAAAATTACATTTTTTGATTATCGAAGTCAATTATATTGACTATTGTCATTCTTTTCAACTTCATATTCTCTTTCAACTTTCTTTCTGTAGTGATTCGCCTTTCACACATTCAAAAAAAACACTCAAACTAGAACCATAAAGACAAGTAAGAACACAGTTTTACTCTGGTTCAACTCTATTGAGGAGTCTACATCTAGCTACTGAGAATACTCATCTTTTCACTATGAAGAACAGTGTGAATATAGAGCAATTACAATACAATCTCTCTCAAATCTCAACCCAAATCCCTTGCAAACCATTTATTTTACACCAAAGAACTTGCAGAGATTAACAATACGAGTTAATCACAATATTGACTAATCAGGACCTTTATATATCCAAAGTCAGTACATATTGCTCATAACTAACTCTTAACTACTATAACTACTCTGACCATTCTGTTATAAGACTAACAGAAAAAACTAACTAATGTACAGCTGGACTAACTCTAACAAATTCTCCACCTTAGTCCACCGTGCATCAGCTTCATTTTCACAGCTACAAGCCTGAGTGTCCTCAACTTTCATCACCTTCATTATGGAGCTTCAGCAATAACTCCAACAAGCTTCAAACTTCTTTGGAACTTGATTGAAGTTACTGGCTTTGTAATAAAATCTAAAGGATTGTCCTCTGTGTGAATCTTTTCCACAGTAACAACCCAACTTGCTACCATATCTCTCACAAAATGCATTCTTAAATCAATGTGCTTGGTTTTCTCGTGATGCACTGATTCTTGTCAAATGGATTGCACTTTGACTATCACAGAAAATAGTTACAAACTCACACTTAACACCAAACTCACCGATCAGCCCTTTCAACCATAAAGCTTCTTTGACAGCTTCAATTGCAGCCATTTACTCGGTTTCTGTAGTGGATAATGCTACAACTGGTTGTAAGGAAGCATTTCAATTCACAGTATTACCAAACGGAGTCAAAATATAACCAGTGAGTGAACTTCTTTTATAAAGATCTCCACAGTAATCTGAATCACAATAACCTACCAACGGATATTTATTCACGTATATTTTTCCACATTTCAGACCATAATTCATTGTACCCTTCACACACATACCGCAATACCCACTTGACTGCTTTCCAATGCAATCGACTGAGATCTGCCCTATATCCGCATATAACACTGGCTGCACGAGATAAATTTGGTATAGAAAGACCATAGAGTACATTAAGCTTTCGACAGCAGTTGCATAAGGAACTTTCGACATTTCTTGTCTATCTTCATCTGTTGTTGGAGACAGCTTGTTTGACAACTAGAAATGTTGAGCCAAAGGATTTAGAACCAGTTTAGTACCTGACATAACAAATTTCTCTAACACCTTCTTCAAATAATTTTGTTGAGATATTAACAATTGCCCTAAATATCTATCCCTTAAAATCTGTATTCCTAGTATCTTTTTTAACACTGCCAAGATTTTTCATCTCAAACTCACGGTTCAACTGGTCTTTCAAGCTCTGAATTTCATTTTTATCTGATGATGCAATTAATATGTCATCAATGTACAGAAGTAAGAATATTGCAACCTGATCCTTAATCCATTTCAAGTATACACAACTATCATACGCACTATATATGTGTACAACGCGTCAACACAAAGTTTGTAATCTTTACACCTTCTGGATAGCTTATGAACACACATTTATTAGCTCTTGAATCTAGTTTTCCTTGTTTAATGTGTGCATAAGTAATACAACCGAAAACTCTAAGATGATCATAATTTGGAGGGATACCATTCCAAATTTCTTCTGGGGTTTTAAAATTAATTACTATCGAAGGGCTCCTATTAATCAGATATACTACTATATTGATAGCCTTATGTCACGACCTTAGCCTAAAACTAGACAATGGTGCGCTACTTAGCACAGTACGT
This sequence comes from Parasponia andersonii, assembly GCA_002914805.1. Taxonomy (NCBI): domain Eukaryota; kingdom Viridiplantae; phylum Streptophyta; class Magnoliopsida; order Rosales; family Cannabaceae; genus Trema; species Trema andersonii. Next base: position 885,029 of record JXTB01000043.1, read on the forward strand.
CGCACTAAGTCAGCCTACCAATACTCAAGAAAGGGACTTAGAGTAAGCTTTTGAGACAAAGTGGTAAGGATGAGAGAGTTTAGGTGAATGAAAGCTTTGTATTTCTCTTAGAATGCTTATAACTCTCACAAATAGGATTTGTGTACAAATGAACCCAAGGGATCCTTTATATAGGTAAAGCCTAAACCAACCAAGGGTTAGAATCGTGCCAAGTGGTATGATCTTACAAAGGATCTAGATTATTCTCAACTAAAGTTATAATATCTACAAAGATATTTATATAGAGAATTCTAGAACAAAATATGGTCTAGATCATTCTAAGAGATTCACCCACCATCTTGGCTCTTCTAAATCATTCTAGGAGCTTCTAGGACCGTCCAACCCATCTAGCACCATCCGGCCTTGTCTAGAGCCTTGTAGAACTTAGTAGCACCAATTAGAGTCTTCTAGCATGGCCGAGACCTCTCTTGATCACTCTAGAAGTGTCCACTATGTTCTAGGGTCTTCCTCAATCTTTTTGGGTGAACAGTATATATAGAGGACCTTAGAGTCATGAGCAATAATATTTGGATTTTTGTAAGCCAAATAAGCAGGGCATAACACTTAGCCCAAAATTTCTTGGGTAGACTAGCACAAGATAATATGTGCCTAACTCTCGTAAGTAGAGTCTTGTTCATACGTTCTGCAAGTCCATTCTGTTAGAGAGTATCCCTAATAGTGTGGTGTCTTGTTAGCCTTTCCAACCTATAGTAAGCATTATACTCTTCCTTAAAGAACTCAAGACCATTGTCAGTCCTAAATCTCTGTACCCCTACCATCTTTTTCAAGTCAACAAATTTCTGAAATGCTTCAGGTTTAGACTTCAAGATATAGATCCAAACTTTCCTAGAATAGTCATCTATAATAGGAATAAAATATCTACCTCCTCCCAATGATAAATGCCTTGTTGGATCCCACGGATGTGAGTGCACATAGTTTAGAATTTCTTTGGTGATGTGGGTTGACTTGCTACTTTTCAATAAATGCAATATTCACAAAAATCAAGCTTGCCCAACTGAGATTTTTCTAAAAAGCATTGTTTAACTGACTCTTGAAGATCTATTTCACTCACATGTCCAATCTTTGATGCCAAAGTAAAGTCTATTTTTCATATTTTTGAGAAACTGGTGCAGCTATAGCAGTAAAAATGCTTCCTTATAAAACATATAGACCATTCTCTTTTGCACCTTTCATTATCACTAAACACCATCTAGTCACTTTAATAATTCCATTCTCAGCTTTATAACTATAACCATTTGTGTCCAAGGTAGAATGTACCTGATGTTATGAAGGATTTTTTCGATACAATCGAATATTTTAATCCTTATAATGCTAATTCTACGAACTTTGCAGCCTTTAATATTTTTAAGTAGTACTTGCCCTCCATCCATTGGCATGAAAGTCTCGAACCAATCTTTATTAGGTGTATATGAAAAGAGCAGCCTGAATTGAGTATCCATTGCTTCTCACTGCCTTTTGTTGCAACTAAAAGTACATCCGCAGTCTCATACCCATCTTCAACCACTACAGCATCACCATCTGAGCCTTTTTGATCTTTGTTTGCTTTATTCCTCTTTGGATAGTACTTGCGAGTATGACCCAGTTCTTCTTTACAGTAATAACACCTGATATTCTTGTATGGATTATCAGCATTATTTTTGCCATTGTTCTGGTATCTACTCTTTGATTTTGATCTGGATTTATCTCTGAACTTTGAATTCCTCTCTTTCTGTCTGCCTCTTACATTCAAGCTCTTACCATTACTCTTGTTTTTACTAAAGCCTTCAACTCTAACTCGCATGATCGTAAAGTAAAGATAACTTCATCTAAAGTAATAGTTTTTCTACCAAACTTAATGGCTACCTTAAATTCCTTATAAGATTCGGGTAAGGAATTTAATAGAATGATTTCTTGGCTTTCATTGCCAATTTTTTCTTCATCAATTGAGGCAAAAGTTATTACAATCTTTTTGAATTTATCTAAATTTTGGTCAAGATTCTTAATTGGATCCATTTTGAAGCTGAAGAACCTTTTCTTCACCGAAATTCGATTTGGTCAGAGATTTTGTCAAGTAAAGTTTTTTTAATTTATTCCATGCTTGATAAGCAGTGTCTTCACCATCGATTTACCTGATCACATATTAGCCACGTACAAGATAATGACTGAATATGCATTTTCTTGAAGTTCTACTTATTGTACATCAGTCATTGATGCAATCATTGTAGTTGGATCCTTTAATGCCTTCTAAAGATTATGTTGAACAAGAAGCGCTTTCATCTATGCAATCATTGTAGTTGGATCCTTTAATGCTTTCTAAAGATTATGTTGAACAAGAAGCGCTTTCATCTTCTTCTTGTAAGAACTAAAGTCCTCAGTTCCTTTAAACAGAATCAATTTGAACTTTAGGCATGTTATTTCCAAAACAAGAATCATTCGACCAACACAAAATTGTTGAAGCTTTTAATCGAACACCTTTGATATGAACATAGAGGCTGAAAGTTGAAACAGTATGAATACTAAAATCCAGCTCTGATACCACTTTGTAGTGATGCGCTTTTCACACACTCAAACTAGAACCATAAAGATAAGCGAGAGTACAATTTTACTCTGGTTCAACTTCATTGAGGAATTTACATCTAGCTGCTAAGAATACTTAGCTTTTCACTACGAAGAATAAAGTTTGAAAATAGAGTAATTACAATGCAATCTCTCTCAAATCTCTCAACCTAAATCCCTTACAAACCCTTTATTTTAGACCAAAGAACTTACAGAGAACTCACAAAGATTAACAATACTTGTTAATCACAATATTGTCTAATCAGGAAATTTATATGTTCAATGTCACAGTACATATTGCTCTTAACTAACTCTAAATTATTATAACTTCTCTGACCATTATGTTACTAGACTAACGGAAAAACTAACTAATATATAGCTAGAATATAGTTGACTCATTAAATTATTAGATAATAATAAAATAGTTAAAAATAGCAATTGAAATAGAATGATACAATATTGAAGTTAAAAAAGATGAAATAATATGCCAAGAAATTTAGCATTTTACTACTACATGTCATATATACTATTTGTATTCATATACTTATTAGAAATTGTCTAACATTCTATTTATATATATATATATATATATATTTAAAAAGGGCAATTAAAATGGAAATTATATATATTCTACACCAAAATATAACGTCACATTGTCACAAACTGTATGAATTTCTTTGACGTGAACCAAATCTTATTCAAAGATGAGTGAAGATTCTATTTTATGTTCTTTGATTTCTTTGGAGAATTGAGTGTAGTTACTGATTTGATCATTTTATCTTGTGTAGTATTAAGAGATCACACTCTTACGTGATTATACATAATAATAGTTTGGAAGATCAAAAAGGGTTGAAACTATAAATGCGTTCATCTAGTATCTTCAAAAGGTATGAAATTAATACATAATTCTAATATATTATTATAAGAATTTATCATACTCTTGGTTATATTTTCTGCTACATTATTTTATTAAAAAGTTGTCAGTAAATTTTTGTAAAAAAATAAATAAATTTTAAATATACTACCAACTCCAATTTTTCATAGTCTTTCCAACACATATATAGATCGCATTTATTGTCAAAACCCAAGTTCCAATTTCAAAAAATGAATATTAGGGTACACATTCTAGGGTCAAATATCAATGATGGAGATTTTTATAAATCTTCTTGAATATCAGTTTAAAGCTATTTCCTTTAAGATGTGAGTATTGTTAACTTATTTGATTAAAATAAGATCAAGCCCTAAGAAGGGGAAGAAAGAGGAGAGGAAGAGAGTTGGAGACAGAAGAGTTTTTTGTTAGTTTCATTTTTATTTTTTTTTGGTTTTAGGTTTATTTATTTTGGTTAGGGTTGAGTTGCTTTTTCAACTACTGTTTGGTAATAGGGATATGTGTTAAATAAAATGCAATTTTTTCTTGTAGTTGTATGAATTGGTCAAATTCATAGATGATATGATGCAAAGGAGTGAATGAGGAAAACTCTGGCGGAGAGGGAGAGAGACACTCTCAATGGATTCTACTAAACAGGAAAGTTTTGCAAATACAATATGAGTCCCATTCTCTTCGATTCCCCTCCTATAGATTAATGAGTTGTTGCACTAAAAATAAAATAGAATAACACTGTATGATAAGTCAGAGGATGACTCCAATGACAGAAAATTTAAATGGAAAAAACAAAAACAACAACAGCTAAGGGTCAAAAACGATTACAAGCTAAGGATAAAAAACGATTACAACTAAAGGTTAAGTACAATCAACAGAAACGACATTCTCCTGCATCAAGATACAGTGACGGATTCAAAATTTTATTTTAGCGGGGGCATAATTATGATAAAGAAGTTAGACTTTTTTAGTTTGGAAATTATGTATAGGAGTATTCTAAAAATTAATTTCCACTTTGCTTGATTTTGTAGAATACTAAATTAATTATTCTCTTTCATATTAATTTTCACAAGGAAGAATAATCTCTATAACTTCAAAAGAATATATATCTCTATGTAATAAGATTCAATAATTTTATAAAAATTAATAGTCAAAACTCAACAAATAAAGAAATCTAGATTCATCTTGATAAAAGTAGATAAAATAAAATTATTAGATCAAAACTAATCTCTAAAAAAGAAACAATTTTATATACAATTTTTGTCAAAAAGTAATAAATCTTGTATGGTAATTTTTTTATAATAATTAATGAAAATATAAGTATTTATAAATAAATTAAATGAGTAAGTAGGAAATGAATATAAACAATAAATTGGGCATAATAGAAGCAAAACTAATAAATGTGTAGGAAAAAATTTGAGTACGGTCAAAAGGTGGGTATATTAGAGAAAATAAAAGAAATTGTGGACTAAACTAAAAATTTTAAAAACTTGAGAAGTGGACCTCATCTAGGTCAGTTAAGATATAAATTTTTCAAAATTTTAAATGTGAGAATATAATTTTTTAGACATCAAAATATAAGGTTAAAAATGAACAAATGATATAGTTGAAAGTACTAATTTGCAATTGAAAGTATTATTTTGCAGTTTACCTTTTTAAACTATAATACGCATTTATATTTGCCATCAGATTAAATTCTTAGGGTAAATATTAATCTCCCTATCGATAGGAGAAAAATATAGCTGCCTAGCTACACAGTTGTATTTGGATTAAAAATATGGACGATCAATAAATTGTTTTGATAACTCTTCATGCCGGGGAAAAATTAAATAGGTATAAGGTACGATACTTTATTTATTTCTTTTGAATCAGCTGCAATTAATAAAAAAAAAAATCTTTAAATCATTTCATGCTTGTCCAACTACAAGATTCACTTTTTTCTACTAAAAAGAAAAAAACCTAAGAAAATATCATCTCTAGATGCATCTAGCTCTAGCTAACAACCGCTTTATTTCAACAAATTATTTATTTTTCTTTTTCTTTTTTTTTTTCCCAAACAAAGCGGGGCCCTGTATTAATCTACTTTTTTTTTTCGCTTACACGTATGAGATATCCCTTGAGTGCACCATGTGCTACCTTTTTTATTCCATTGCATGCACGACATATGCATGTGTCGCAGCCTTGGTAGCTCTCAATCTCTTCTTTTGATTCAGCTCAAAACCCTTATAGATAAACCCCAGTTAAAAGGGGGGAAAAAGGTACAAATAAAAAATAAAGTAATATAGCTAAAGTTGGTCTTGTCTGATCTATTCTTTGCTTTGTCTCTGGTCTTTCACTTTCAATATTCATGAAACACATAACACACCAACCAATACCATCTCTTTGTGCTTCCTTCTCTTCTCTTTCATAATGGATTCCCATATCTCCCAAAATCCATGTCACCCCCACATGAAATTACTTTGATTTGTAGGCCCCACTCTGCAATATCTTTTTCTATAAGAATCTACCACTATTTACAAAAGAGTGCCTAGGAGAGTAGAATATTCATTTTTGTGCAGTCAAAATATAATATTTTTAGCTTTTTTGCTCATTCATCATCTAGTCATTGCCAATAAGCAAAAACATTCTTTGGTGGGATCAGTGTGCTGGGAAGAAAAGTGGGGAGGAATCTCTTTGAAGTTTCCCATCCAAAATTCTCACTTTGCTCATTTTCTCTTCGCACCAATGCATTTGCTCTTCACTCAACTCTTTCATTCTCAAAACCCTACAAACCACCTTGAGATCTATTAAACCCATCACTATTTCCATCCCTTCATCTACTTTCAGCCTTCTTTTTTTCAAGCATTTTCGGGCTCGGCGAAGATCTTTAAGTTTCATCTTCTTCTGCAGATAAATTGTGAAAAGAAGTACTAGTTGAAGATAACAATAATGGAAAAATATCATGTAGTACTAATTGAAGCACTATAAAGCATCTATGTATGAAAATTTAATATAAAAATTTATTTGACTTACTTTTTGATTGACTTTCTTAATTAGATGGAGAAGTGTAGGATCAACTGAACCTCTTCGTTTTCTTTTAAACAAAGCTGTTATGATTTGGCAAGGGTTTTCCTTATCAGCCTTCAGAAAATTCATGAAAGTATGGATACAATCCTCCATTATGATAAGAAATGCAGGTGAAGAAATCCTCGAGCACAAACCTTGATCATCCCTTTGGTCATCTAAGGAATCTTATAAAAACGAATAAAAAAAAGCCATTAACATTACACTACTAATATAAGTCGACATATACATTATTTAATCATATACATTATTTAACTATGTATTCCTAGCTAGTGCTTGATAGCTACTATACCCTTTTTCATGTATATAACATCTATACTTTTTAAGATCAGGTCAAACTGGACAAAAGTTAAAAAGAATTGTGAATTCGGCTATGTAATCCGGGAATTACCTCTATATATATAACACCGAAGTGCCTTGCTATAAATGTCATACCTTTATCGTGCATTTTTCTAGTATTCAATAATATTGGATTTGCTTCCAATTTTTTGTCTAAATAAATTGAAAACAGAAGTGATTTCAATTTTTATAAATATGAAAAATACTTGATAAATTTTATTTCACTATTTTTTTTCAAAAACAATAAAATGCAAACAATAATAGAAAAAAATCATATAAACTTATATTTATGTATATATATACATATATGTATATACGTATTTGTGTACAAATATTTGCATATTTTTTTTATTTTTTAAATTTATTTTAAAAAATAAAGGTATTAAAAAAAATTTATTACCACTTTTTTTGAAATTTTTGATAACAATTTTTAAAAATAAAAACAAAAATAAAATTACCAAATAAACTTCTAAAAAAAAATTTCATTTTTTATTTAAAAAATAAAAAACAAAAAATGAAAGTGAATCCAAGTCCCATAACACGGTAGTGGTAAAGTTTTTTATATATATATATATATTTACTTTTGGCCTTTTTCCTGCTAATAATAATAATAATGATGATGAAACAAAGAAAATAGGAAGGAAACAGGAAAATCTCGGGTTTTGTTTACCTCGGTATTCTGGCACTTGAAGCAACTTTGGTGCCAAAAGCCTCATCCTAGCATAAATCTCTGGTCTTCTTCCGTGTTCATAAGGCTCATTCTCTACATACCGTTGTAGAAGAACTTGGAATTGTTGAAATTGCTGAGCTATTTGGCCAGGACAACCGGGATCAGAATCACGGCGTGAAGCTCTCTTCTCTTGAAACTTCTTGTAGTTCCAATTCAGAGCTTCCCAAGTCAAGCAGATTTGAGCCACGTAAGCAGCCTCAAGTTCGTGATAAGGGTTACGACGAATATCATTTGGCGTTTTTCTTAGCGTTGAGAACTTATGAACAATCCTGTCTGAGACCGATCTTGGGGAGACTTTGATTGACCTCAATGATTCTGAAATTGGGTTCTAAAGGAATGTGAATTCTTTTTTTCCCAAAAATATATATGACAAAATTTAAAATAAAATATAATAAGAAATACTAATTTAAATCGTCTCTCCAATTATGACGTCATAATTCAAATGTACATACTAATGCTACAAAAAGATCAATTTGATTAGTGTCTTGATCAATTGATGATGTGACATGATCAATATATTAGTTGAATAAAAATTTTGGATACGAAATTTTAGATACCAAAGTTAGATAGAGAATTTGAGTTGAATAAATTAAAGATAAGGAAATGAATAATTTTGACCTGTTTCATGGAGCTTTTGGGCACTAATTCTATCTAGGAACATCATTTCTTCGTCATATTTCTGAAAAACCGTGTAAGACTCCCACTTGGGACAACTCCTCCTTGAAGAAGAAGAAAAAGGGTCGTCAGTCCCCGAATCTCTATAATTAATTGAGCTTCTCCATTCTGAGGAGCTCTTAGAAGTTGATCCAACCGTACAAGAGTCCCCGTACACCTCCTCATGATCATGAATTATATCCTTCTCTCTGACTTGCAACTTCTCTGTGAGCTGCAATTGAGTTGGCCCAAAAGTGAGGAAATTCTCATCCCCGGAAAAATTTGTGTCCACCTTGCTTTCAATATTTTGATCATATCCATAATCTGCGACATAATTAGCAATACTATTATAGGATTAGTCGAAAAAAAATTCTAAAAATACTAAATATCCCTAGCTAGTGGTGATCATGACAATTATTGAAGCATACAACATGTGACTAGCTAGTGTAACAAACTTGGATGTATATGAAGTACAAGTACCGTGGCAGATTTTGTCATTTCCTTTACTCATCACATCATTGCGAAGGTCTATGTTTACAATCGGCGAGGTGGGACAGGGTTCATTATTTGAGACAGAATTTCGAATGTCTCTCGGTGGGATTTTCTCTCTATCATTGCCATCATCATGATCATTTTCATGACGGTCATGATCATCAGAATCCGTGTCAGTGTCATGCATAGACAACAGTTCAGTAGCATCGTTTTCATCTTGGTGATGATAAGATTCATCAATATCATCATCATCTTCGGCTAAGCTCTCCTGGGGGCTTATAAATTCCACGTTGGAGAGATTTTGATCGTCTTCGACGACTCCTCTCCGATCAAAACTAACACCCTTTGGTAAGAAATGTAGGGCTTCGCCGCCGCAAATGATGTCGGCTACCAAATGATCGTTCTCTATGGCAGCTCGATGATACTCGAAACGATGATCATCAAGGCTTCTTTCTTCTTCGTCTTCTTCTTCTTCTTCCTCTTCGTCTTGATCTTCTTCTTCGTCCGAAAACATGTACTCGTATCCATGTTGGCTTCTGAAAACACAAGAAATACTTGAAGTTATAAATTAGTTTTTCTAGTTAAAGTAACGTGAGATACTAATAATGATAATTAAATAAATTAACCTTGGAAATATTGGATTGCTACCAACAAAGTGGAAGAACCTGTAAAGTAAAATGAAAGAGAGGGAGAAGAAAAGCAAGAAGAGTTGGAAGGAGCTTGAGACATTGTAGAAGAGCCTAACAAGAGCTTCTTCTTTGGAACATGGCATTTTCTTTATTTTTCTTTTGGTTGGTTATTGGAAATGAGTGCCTCAACACTGCTTTTACTAAGCAAAGTGGAGGACTACTCCTTGGGAAAGCGTGTTCTTTGGTTGCTTTCTTAGAAATCTCTTCTCTAATTTGTTTGGTCAAAATTGTTCTTTACGTTTCTTTATAAAATGTCCAACAAGTCCCTAAGCTTAGTATACCTTTTTCTTTTATTTATTTTTGTTGGAAGGATCAAATAATCAATTGGAATTTACCTTTGTTCATTTTTCAATAATTTAATGTAAATGCAAGTATAAATTTGTCATTTAAATGCCAAGCTAGGTTGCTAGCTAGGAAGGGATGGATCATCACTATCATCTTCTCAAAATATTTCCTTTATTCTCTAGTCTCTCCTTATCAGGGTATTACTCATATTTTTACTTTTCCTTTATTTATGATGAATGGAAAACATATTAACGATTACTTGTAAGGAATTAAAAAAATTTTGGTTTTTTATTTCTTTGGTATATTTTCAAGATATTCATATAGAAATATATAAACGGTCAAACACTCAAACCCATAGGAATCCAATAAATCGCTAGTTCTTTCACATGTGACCACATTTTAAAAACAAAATGAAGACGAATCATTTAAAGTTCACTTTGCCTTAAAAAGTACAAAATCTTGTATTATAGTGTCTATTTCAACTAGAGAAACTAATATGTTGCAGCTGCTAATCTCTGAAAAAAGAGACTTCTTATCCACAAAATTAAAAAAGAAAATAAAAAATAAATAAAAAGAAGAGACCAATACGAAGCCTACGTGTTATATATACACGTATGGCTTCCATTTTTAAAAAGAAGTAATTATGAAATTAAGATTATATTATTCCACCGAAAAAGTTGAGAAAATAAATCATATCAAATTTAATTGAATATTCTCATAAGTTTTTGAGGTAGTTCCGTAGTTTAATGGTAAATTAACTAATGTGAGTATTCTTTGCCTCCTAACGGAATAAAGAGGCTTTTTAAAAAGTGTTGTGTCGTCAGTTGGGATTTCTTTATAGAATTTTTGTTGTCTTTCACTTTACCGCTAAGATTTCTGCAAAATTTGTTGTATGGTTCACGATAGACGCGTATATATAAATATATATATATATATGGCACTAATTCATTAGGTATTTTTTTTTTTTACCTATGTATGGGTATCAATTTGACCAATGAAAATTTAGCATGCACATTTTTT
>JXTB01000043.1:897907-935523 GCA_002914805.1 Parasponia andersonii
ACTAGTAAACAAATATATTTATAGCCGATACATAACTGAAATCTAACAAACAGCTTTTAGACACTAGTAACTATTATTTTAAAAATATTATTTTTCTAAACTTTTTTATAAATTGGTATTTAAAAACAAAATGGTACAAGAATTGGAAAAAAATCTAGCCTACCATATTTTTGTGATTCTTTTTTGTTTTTACAGGTAAAAAATGTTAAAAACCCATCATAAATCACAGGAAAAAAATGATCTATTGGCCCATTGATCTAACTTGTCGTACCATGTCAATCCATATATTTACATGTGTTAGTCTATTGCAGCCAAAATTAGCCCATTTAATTGGTATTTTTTTTTGGTTTAATGCTGTTTAATGCACTTCTTTTCCCACATAATTAAATACAATTTTTAAGGCAAGATATATAGTTTTTTTCTTTATACATAAAAGTACTGGAAAAAAGAAACAGAGAAATATTTGAATAACTTCTTATTACGTTGTTGTGCCAGTGAAAGTACATGTTACCAACTTGTTATGCTTAATGCTAAAAAAATGGATTATAACAAAATATAAATAACTTGAAAATCATAAATGATATAAAGATTTATCGTAATTCTGCTTTGGACTTACGGCTATACGTAAGGGACAGCCAAGAAATGCCACTACAACTGAGAAATTCTACAACCAAGGGGATTACAAAGGAGATCGGACAAAATCTCTTATAGCGCAAAACCAAACTACACCAAAATATCACTCACAAAAGCAAGAATAAATTAATAAGAAAATACAATTCTCTTATTTGAACAAAACTTGCTGGCCAAACTGAATTAAGGAGAGAACAAACCTGACAAAATTAAAAAAAAAAAGTGGTTGTTATTCCAAATCTTTAAAACATGAATCCAAAATTACACCTATGATCTTAAAAATAAAATGAATAAATAAATAAAATATTATGGTTTGGCTTCTAGGCAACTGAGACAGCGAAGAAATTCCAATACAACGAACGAGATTACAAAAGAGGTCTGAAAAAAGATGTCATAGTTTATTAAGTAGATTTTCACTAAGTTGGTATAAACTAAATGCCTTATACATCATGATAAAATTTGTGGATAAATGAATTATCAAAAATTTGCAGATAAATGATACACTACTAATTAGGTATCATAAACCAATTCAAATACATAGAAAAAGTATTTTAAAACAGCTTACTAAAACTTGATACTTATAGATCTATATTTAAAATATGTATAAACTTCTACACGTACATTCAATGTGTGCGATGCAATTAATGCTGTTTGAGGAAGCCCAAAAACACAAACTGCACCGTCGTGTTAACACTAAAGGAAATTGGAACCCCACATCTCACAATGCGAAAGAAAATTAAGCACACTGGTGTTGTGGCGTGATTGGCTTCCATAATTAAGTGGAACTTTTGCAACCCTAATGCTCATCGTGCTACTGTGCAAATGGGCCCATTTGGCATATTTGATAGCTGTGAAACTTTTATCGATAACAATTTTAAAATACAGATTTCACCGCATAGCAGCTAATTAGCATTTCGAAATGGGTGGGTTTATTGCTACCTCCATTATTTCTCTCCCCAACCTTTTTTTAAAGCTACCCTTTCTATATTTCAAAAAATTTAAATGTCTTCTACCACCCGTTTTAATTCCGAAATTGACCATAAACTATTTGAGTGATAATTTTCCTTTAATTCCTCGTAGTAATTGTATCTCACTATTCATTAGTTTTAAAGTTTTCATTACAATCTCTTTCCATTTGTTCTATTATTTTTCCCAAAATTTTCTGTTTCTTTATAATATTTCAAAACGTGTCTATTCCTTTTTTTTTTCCCCTTTAGATCCATAGAGTATATTTTTAATTAAAAAATTATAAAAAAGACATGAGAGATTAATAAATTAATATATCTTTTCATAGATATATGATTGAAATAAAATTTGTTTCTCTCTCAAAGAACATACACACGAGAGAAATGATCTTATATGTATATAAAAGAGGAAAAAAAATTGTTTATCAATTTTTTGTCTTTTGAGTTTTTATTTATTTATAGAATGGGTCATTGTTTACATAGTCATGGTGTATTTGTAGTTTGTGAAAACAAATTCATTTGATTTCCATTTACTTTGTTTGAAACACGACAATAATAGTAGGAAAAAAAAAATACAATTGATGATAGAGAATTGAGAACAATTTAAGAATGACGAGTTATTCATTATTTTTTTATATTGTTACGTTTTTTCTTTACTTCTATATTTTTGTCACTTTATTGATGAATAATTTTGTAATAAAAGAATTCACAAGAAAAAGGGTGGGGAGAGAAAAATGACAAGTGGCAATAGATCCCTCCACTTTTGAAATATATATATGTAGCAATTTTTGTAAAAATTACCCCCACTATAGTTTTAAGGGACTAGGACAAAAACACGAACATTTGAATAACTAATACCATTTTCACGACCTTTCTATAAAACTTAACTTTGCATACGACCTTGAGTGTCATTTTTGGAAAAAAAAAAAAAAAAAGCTAAAATAAAAAGAACAGAAACCGTAAAATAGAAGAAACGAAGTGGACGGAACAGCTGCAAAGAGTCAAAAAATCACCGTAAGACAACCGATCGGAAACGACTAAATCAAAAATTCAGACCCGAAATCGTGAACAATTCAACTTGGTTTCCTTCGACTCAAGTGCATTGTAAGATTTCCTGATGTTTAATTTTGTTCTAGTTTGATTCATGTTCGGAATTTTGAGTTTTTTGACATCAAAATCTGAAGATAGTATATGTTCATCATTGAAAATCTAAAGGAAAAAAAATGGTCTGTGTTCTTCGTTTAAAATCTGAAAATTAGAAAATGTTGATTTATTAGATTATTTATGTCGAAATTAGTTTCTTATATATTTGGTGTCAAAATTTGTTTCAGATTTCTTCGGTTTTAATCTTAAAATGAAGCTATGGTTTCTACAAATTTGTTTCGACGAAATTAGATAGTAGTTTCTTTTAGAAAATTTCATTCCATATTACAGGAAACCAATTGAACTAATGGTTCTAAGATGTTTGTTGTCAAAAATGGGAGCTAGTTTCTCATTATTTTTGGGAAAATTTTCAGGAGACCAAATTACATATAGGTTTCATGCAACCTTTTTTTTTCTTTAAAATATGACTCTGTAATTCAATATTGCATATTTACATGTTTTTAAGTTGCATAGTTTCTAACTTTTGGAAAAGTTTCAAGTTTATGTGAATTTGGAACTGAATTAAGTATTTTAGAATGTTAGATATTATAATTAGGGACTAGTTTCTTTGTTCCTTTTAGAATGTTAGATATTATAATTAGGGACTAGTTTCTTTGTTCCTTGTGTTACAATTGAGTATTGATTAAAAGGTAATTCAATAATGGCCTTAATTTATTTGTGTTGAAATGTGGGAATCAAAATAAATTACTGGTTTTTTGTAAAAGAATTGTTGAGTGGAAACTAGTTGCTAATTTGCTTTCTAATAACTGTTTTCTAGATTTTTTTACTTTCAAACTTGGAGAGTGGTATCTAAGTTGCATGGTGTTAAAATTAGAGACTTCTTGGGGTTAATAGTTAGTATGTGTATATGGCATGGTAGCTAATTAAAATGGTGTTAAAACTAGGGAGTGTTGTACTACTATTTTGGGGTTTAAAGGCTTGGTTTCTTAGTTTCTGGTGTTAACAATAAGATGATGCCTAATGTTGTTAAATTACAATTAATATGGGAAATGCTTATTGGTTTTTATGCTTCATGCTGTCAAAATCAGTTAATAATTTTTGACCTATTTGATGGAAAAATTAAGATCAGATTTCCATGTTTTTTACTGTCAAAATTTAGCTATGAGTGTATATTTTTGGATAATGAGTTTTAACCCTTGTGATTTCTGTGATTAAAGAAGCTGCAAAGCATTCTTGAAATAAGTCATTCTACATAATAAAACAAACTAGTTTGTATAGAATATCCTAAAGCTACAGGAAACTGAACTGATTTTCAAGAAATCTTTGTGATTTCCAATGAATTAATAAAACAAACTAGTTTGTATAGAATATCCTAAAGCTACAGGAAACTGAACTGATTTTCAAGAAATCTTTGTGATTTCCAATGAATTAGTTAACTACAGGTCATCTTGTATACAAAAAACCGAACTAATTTCCGATGATTAACTTAGCTACATGGTATCTTACATACAAGAAACTGAACTAGCTTTCAGGAAACCCTTATGGTTTCCGTTGATTAACTTAGTTACAGATCATCCTACATAAAGGAAACTGAATTGGCTTTCAGGAAATCCTTGTGTTTTCTGTTGATTAACTTAGCTGCAAAGCATCTTTTATACAGGAAACCAAACTAATTTTCAAGAATTCTTTGTAGTTTCCTGATATATAATTTCATAATTAACTTGGTAATTGGTTTCTAATTTCTAATTCCAGATGAGCAGAATGAATACTATAACAGTCTTTATACAACATGATGGAAATGGAATCAAAACAATGACTTCGTCGACTTCAAGATGATAGGAAGACTTGTTCCACCAAACTGTGGCTTTTAAAACTTACTGCAGCTACTATCAAGAGAGCTAAATCTGAATCTCATAATAAAGAATTCAACTATTGAGTACCAAGAGAAAACCACCCATAAAAATACACAATGATAGCATAATGGAGTTTTATTTGCAATTGAAAAAAAATGATGGAAACCCAGCGAGTTTTTCCCTATGCATTACAGAAGCAAGTGACTCAGCAATATGCAATAATAAACCATTTCCAATTTAGGATACACAAATCTTATAAAAAGGTGTATCAGCTTCCATGTCGGGATCCAGAATACAAGTGGCATTTCAGAGCTTCAAGGAATGTTAAAACTGATATGTACATAATATTACTCATTAGATATAATACAGGAAGAGCATCGACAAGCAAGTACCTCATTGGTTAGTGATTATGTCAAAGCCAAATTCTTGAGCATAAAAACCATATATACAACTAGTGATATTGTTAGGGATATGATGAATGATTAGGATGTGTTTTTGGACTACAAAAAAGCATGGAAGTCAAATGAAAAGGCTATGCAGATGGTGAGAGGGAAACCAGATAAGTCATATGCAGAATTACCCAATTATATCTATACATGTTGATGCAAACGAACCCAAGAGTAGTGACTACAATAGAGGTGGACCAAAATGGTTTATTCAAATATATGCTCATGGTACTAGGAGCTTCAATACAAGGATGGCCACATTGAAAATCAGTAATAGTTATAGATGCTACAGATATGAAAGCAGAATATAGAGGATGCCTACTAACAACATGTACAAAAGATGCCAAAGAGAACATATTCCCACTTACATATGGGATATGTGATTCTAAAAATGACAACTATTGGGAATGATTTTTTAGGAAACTAAAGGCAACTTTTGAAGAATGTGATGAGTTATACATCATTTTAGACTGAAATGAAAGTATTTTGAAAGTCGTCTCAATTGTTTTCCTAAGTGCAATACACTGAGCATGCATGTATCACTTTTTAAATAATCTGAAGATTAATTTCAAGACCCCTTCAATAGAAATCGGGGAAGCTTTTCTTACTGCAACTAGAGCTAATACGATGATGGAGTTTGAGTACAACATGGACAAGTTAGATCACATTCATAGAGGAATCCATCCTTATCTAGAGGAAGTTGGTTTCTCTAAATGGGCAAGGGTATATTCTACAAAAAGAAGATACATATTCATGACTTCAAACATAGCAGAGTCTATAAATGTAGCCAAAAATGGTGCAAGGAATATCTACCAGTTACTCCCTTAGTTGAATGCTTGAGAAGTTGGACTCAAAACTGGTCTTGGAAACACAAGAGCGGGGCACTTGTACTATATGTTTAATTTTGGTAAAAACTAGTATATCCTAAAATATATTTAGTTACCTATTAGGCAAAATTTAAAATAAAAATGCTATTATAAAAGTTCCCGCAACCAGTTAGTACAAAAAAAATGCATTAACTCATCAATTGAAAAATTTCAACCAATAAGCTGAGAAAATTTAACTACTCAATATACAAACCTCAATAGTTAGTTCTTTTTTTTAAAAAAATAATAATAATCCTAGTTAGTAGAAAATCCTCAACAAGTTAAGGAAACTTAGGGGCCTGATTAGCTTTCACGATTAAGTAGGGATTTTGTACACTTCTAATGTCGTGTCATGCCGCTGTTCTAATCGGCTGATCTCTAATACTCTTGATAAGCCAATTAGGGTTGATAAGCAAAACAATGAATATAAAAGGCATATGGATTGTCTTTCATAATAAGTACTTTGAGACTATTAAACTCACCTTACATATTACTAGCTCCATCATAACCCTATCCTCATTATCTTGACATACTTAGTCTATGTCTTGAAAAGAATCTATCAATTGCGCAGCCTTAAGTGAGAGAGTTGTAGTGCTAGCAACAAGTTCAATACCTACAAAATGCTCAATTATACACCTATTCTGGTCCACATAACACAAAACTATAGCCATTTGTTCTTTCATTGAAATGTCACGAGATTCATCAATTATAATAGAATATAATGCATTTCCAATATCTTTGATTATAATATTCATAGTCTTAATAGCAACAACATGTGTAATTTCTTTCTGAATCTCAGGAGATGTTAATATGGGATTCTCAAGAGCATTTTGTAGTATAACATGTTAGTGAGCATTAAATGCTCAGTGACAATAACCGTGTATGCAAAACACAGTTTGCATATCATACACGGTAAAATAAAAGAAAAATAAAATGTGTACAAACCGTGTGTGATAAGTGTGGTATATTAGGAAATTTTGAGAGGAAAATGTGTAAAGTTTGGAGGAGTCTTAACTATAAATAAGGTCCTCTTCTCTCATTGTTAATCATCCCAGAGAAGTGAGAAACACCAAGCATAGTGAGAGTAAAATAGAGAGATTTTATTCTTAAGAGTTAGAGAAAATACAGTTTCTCTCTTGGGTGTATTCGGGGTCTGGGGTGTGAGTTGAGAGTATCGAGTGAAAATACTTATAAAGGTTCTTTTTTTTCTCCCAATAGTGAAAATCAATAGCAGTTCTGTGGACGTAGCGAATTTGGTGAACCACGCTAATTTGTGTGTCCTATTTATTTTATTTCGGCATTATTTTTCACATTTATTCTATCGCTTCCACTATTGTGTGTCTATTAGGGAGATTATTCCCTAACAACTGGTATCAGAGCTTCATTCGATATTTTAGTGGGGCGATGGCTGGAGGTGAAGGATCAGGACTCGGAATTGACAAGTTCGACTGTACAGAATTCTCGTACTGGAGATTGCAAATCAATGATTATCTGCATAGTAAAAAATTACATCAGCCTCTATCAGTGAAGAAATCAGAGAAGATGGAGGATGACGACTAGCAACTCCTTGATCGACGAGTGTTAGGCGTAATCCGATTAACGTTAATAAAGAATGTTGCTCATAATATGGCGGAAGCAAAAACTACAGCAGAGATGATGAGCATCCTGTCAAACAGGTATGAGAAGCTGTCGGCAAATAACAAGGTATATCTGATGAAAAAGTTGTTTTATTTAAAGTTGGGAGAAGGTGCTTCAGTTGCAACACATATAAATGAGTTCAACACAATCGTTTCTCAGTTGACGTCCGTCGAAATTAATTTTGACGATGAAGTTCGTGCTCTAATTCTTCTGGCGTCTCTACCAAACAGCTAGGAACTAATGAGGGCTGCGATTAGCAATTCTATAGGTAAAGAAAAACTGCAATTCAATGATGTTAGAGACTGAATTTTGGCAAAAGAAGTTCGCCGAATTGATTCGGGTGAAGGCGCATCATCGAGTTCTGCCCTAAATCTCGAAAACAGGGGCAGGAGCAGCGAGAAGAATTTTAACCGGGGTCGTGGTAAGTCCAAGTCAAGGAATGGCAGAGACAAGTCCAGATCCAGAAGAAGACCAGAATGCTGGAATTGTGGCAAAACTGGCCACATAAAAAGGAATTGCAGAGCACCAAGAGAAGACGACAACAGAAACGATGCGAATATCGTAACTGATGAGGTACAAAACGCTTTACTATTATCTGTAGATAATCAAATTGACTCTTGGGTCTTAGACTCTGGAGCTTCGTTTCATACCACTGCACACCGTGATGTACAAGAGAATTATGTCACTGATAATTACAGAAAGGTTTATCTAGCCGATGGAGAACCTTCGGATATTGTTGGTATGGGTGATATCCGTCTGAAGATGTCAAACAAATCGGTGTGGAAAATCCAGAAAATAAGGCATGTACCTAGATTGATGCAGAACCTTATATCAGTGGGATAGCTTGATGAGGAAGGACACAATGTGACCTTTACTGGTGGTCTAAAAGGTTAGCAAAGGAACTATGGTTGTTGCTCGAGGAAACAAAACTGGAACTCTCTACATAACTTCCAGTTGTAGAGATACATTGGCGGCTGTTAATGCTAGTGTTGATTCAAGTCTATGGCACTGTAGACTTGGGCATATGAGGGAAAAGGGAATGAAGGTAATGCTGTCAAAGGGAAAGCTACCATATCTGAAGTCAGTTGAGCATAGCCTGTACGAAAGCTGTATCTTTGGTAAGCAAAAGAGGGTAAGCTTTTCGAAAGGCGGAAGAGAATCAAAAGCAGCAAAATTGGAGCTGGTTCATACAGACGTGTGGGGGCCATCTCCTGTGACATCCCTTGGAGGTTCAAGATACTTTGTGATATTCATTGACGATTCGAGCAGAAAGGTATGGGTTTATCTTCTGAAAAATAAATCTGAGGTTTACGATACCTTTAAGAAGTGGAAAGCCATAGTTAAGAACGAAACTAATCTGAAAGTGAAATGCTTGCGGTCTGATAATGGGGGAGAATATGATGATGATGATTTCAAGAAATATTGTACTATTAATAGGATCAAGTTCGAGAAAACCATTCCAAGGAAACCTCAACAGAATGTGTTGCTGAAAGAATCAACAGAACCCTGAATGAACGTGCAAAGAGCATGAGATTGCACGCGGGGTTGCCAAAGATATTCTGGGCCGATGCAATTAACACTGCTGTATATCTTATCAACAGAGGGTCGTCAGTACCATTAGATTACAGAATACCAAAGGAGGTCTGGAGCGGTAAAGAGGTAAATCTTTCTCTCCTGAAAGTATTTGGCTGTCTATCTTATATTCATATAGACCCTGCCAATAGAAGTAAACTTGATCCCAAGTCTAAAAACTTTTTCTTCATTGGTTATAGTGATGCTGAGTTTGGTTATCGTTTCTGAGATGACCAAAATCGAAAGATCATCAGAAGCAGGGATATCATATTCAATGAGAAGGTGATGTACAAGGACAAATTAGGCACCGGAGCTGATAATGCATGTCCTGAAGTTATAAAGGTTGGGGTAATACCATTGAATGAGATCCCAACAGATGAAATGAAGATTAATGATGGCAAAAATAATCAAGAAGCTGAAGCACTAGCAACAGACCCACAGACCCCAGTGGGTGAACTCAGAAGACCTTCCAGAACAATTCAACCTACTCAGAGATATTTCCCAGCACTGCATTACATTCTGTTGACTGATAAAGGCGAGCCAGAGACTTATGAAGAAGCGGTGCAAAATAATGAGTCAACCAAGTGAGAGTTAACCATGAAAGATGAGATGGAGTCACTGGCGTCCAATCAGACATAGGAATTAGCCGAACTACCAGAAGGAAAAAAGGCATTATATAACAAGTAGGTGTACCGAATAAAAAAAGAACATGATAGTAGCAAGCGATACAAAGCAAGACTTGTTGTCAAAGGCTTTCAACAGAAGGAAGGTGTAAAAACCCAGTTTCTTTAAGGGCAAAATAGTCTTTTGACCAGATTTAAAAAATAAAAAAAAAAAGATTACATATACATATCTTCTCTTTCTCTCCTCCCTCTCGTTTCCTCCTTCCCCACCAGATCTCTCTCTCTCTCTTTCTCTCCCACGTCTCTCTCTCTCTCTCGGCCAAAGGATGTCGCGCCACCGTCCAAGCTCCGTCTGACTGAGCAGATCACCGGTGAGCCTCCCCCGCGCCACCACGAGTCGGTCGCCAGCCGTCGGAGCAGCCGCCATCGACGGAGAAGACGAAGAGGGGTCGTTCAGACTTTTCTTCACCGGCGAAGATTCCGGTGTCCATTCAACTCCAAGCCGGTCCTGTTGGATTCGTATCGTCGCAAGGATCATCAAGCTATATATATCTCAACCTCATACTGTCAGGATCAACAATTGCCATTTTTGAGTATTTTGAGTTTTTGAATTTTAGTTTTCGATCCGGCCGTTGGATTGTGTTTTTGATTGCATTTTTGGAATGTACTCGAAAAATGGAGAAGTTTGATATATATTTGTGTAGTTTGGTGATCGGCACAAAAATCGAGATCGGACAGTTAAGATTTTGTCTCGTTTTGCATGCCACCGGTCCGGTGTGGACCCGGACACGAATTGGACAAGTTATATGTCTAACCTAGCTATTTTGGGTGTTAGGAATTCAGTGAAGAGGTCCGTTTGTAGAATTGAAGCTCCGGTGAGAAGTTGATTTTTCGCACGAGGACGATCGAGAGCTTGGAATTGGTTCCCGACCCTCCGGGCGATCGTTAACGACACCTTAAGGACTCAATATCGTGTTGTCGCTATTCTGTTGAGGTAGGGGTTTAGTTACCTTCGTTTTATACCGTTTTTGAGTTAAAACTTATTTTCTCCAGCATATAAGAACAAGTGTATTTTTAATGATTTGAATTATATGTGATGGAATCTGGTTATACGATATATACTGTACTGCTCTGGGAATTTGCTGTGTGCAGGTTATTTTAGGTATATCAAAAATAGGGCCGTTATGCTGCCCGTTTTTCTATGAAACCCTATTATGCATATTTTACTAAAAAACCAGAGTACAGTAGTTTTTACACTTCAGTTCTGTATTGTATGTGTCATAGGATCATACATGAGCACCGTGTTAGCATCGTGGGTTTTACAGTGTGGCGTTGTGTGCCCCACCGTCGGTGAAAGTCCGTAAACTTGCGCGAGGTCTTGTACTTCTGATTACCTCCCCATTTGGCAGGTGTAAGCAATTCGGTTGCCCCTCCAGGTTTGGTAGGCGACACATGGGTGTCTCCTTCGGGTATGGGATTAGGTATCATACAGGCTGTTAGGTACACTTAGTACCATCATCCTGGGTTTCCACAGATGAGAGGATGTGAGCTCATGGGTATGAGTTNTATGTGTCATAGGATCATACATGAGCACCGTGTTAGCATCGTGGGTTTTACAGTGTGGCGTTGTGTGCCCCACCGTCGGTGAAAGTCCGTAAACTTGCGCGAGGTCTTGTTACTTCTGATTACCTCCCCATTTGGCAGGTGTAAGCAATTCGGTTGCCCCTCCAGGTTTGGTAGGCGACACATGGGTGTCTCCTTCGGGTATGGGATTAGGTATCATACAGGCTGTTAGGTACACTTAGTACCATCATCCTGGGTTTCCACAGATGAGAGGATGTGAGCTCATGGGTATGAGTTGATTTGTGTCATGTGCATATGGTGTGATGGTTTTGATTACACTGTTTTATATATATTGGCTTCCGGTTTGGATTATATATATACGTGTGTGTATGGATTTGAACTAACCATGTAGGAGATTCCCATCACTGAACTGTTTTTCTCCGAGGTAACTATTTTCCTACTGGGTATTGTATGCTCACCCCCGCTTACCTTCTTCCTCAGGTGGTGTCCAGTGCGATCTTGGTGATCAAGAGGAGTAAGAGGTCATCTGATTGCAGTTCGCCTCTTGGTAATGCTAGGAGTTTATTGTCGTAGTCTTTGGACTATTTGGATTTTGTGTTAGCATTGAACCAAGATTACTACTTTCTATTTTGTCTGCAAACTTATGTATGCCATTCTGGTGTTTGACTTTTTGGTGGATGATGATGATGCTGGATTTTTATAATTAATTTCATGTTTTTTTTTTAGTAATTGTTCAATTTATGTGTGATAGTGTATACGAACTGTGGGAGTGGTTCACGGGATGGAATTCTAATTATTTTATTTAAATGGACCGTTTTTATAAAAACTAGAACTTTTGACACTTTTCAAATAAATTAAGGAATTTCCCACCTTTGTGAAATTTCCCTTCTGCTACTAGCTCGGGTTTTGGGTCGTGACAAAAGGCATCGACTACACCGAGATTTTCTCTCCAGTGGTCAAATTGACCACTATCAGAACAGTAATTGGGTTGGTGGCTAAAGAAAACTTGCATCTAGAGCAATTAGATGTCAAGACGACATTTCTTCATGGTGACCTGGAAGAAGAAATTTACATGAAGTAGCCACAAGGTTTTGAAGTACAAGGAAAAGAGAAAATAGTGTGCAAATTTCAGAAGAGCCTGTATGGCCTGAAACAGGCTACAAGATAGTGGTACAAGAAGTTCGATGCATTTATGAGTAACAATGGTTACTTGCGGTACCAAGCAGATTATTGCTGTTACGTGAAAAGATTTGACAATTCCTATATTATTCTACTTCTATATGTAGATAATATGTTAATTGTTGGAGCTAATATGGAGGAAATCGATAAGCTCAAGAAAGAATTGTCAATGAAGTTTTCTATGAAGGATTTAGGAGCTGCAAAGCAAATCCTTGGGATGCGGATTTCTAGAGACAGGGTGAAAGGGAGTTTGAAGCTATTTCAGGAGGAGTATGTAAAAAATGTGCTTAGCAAATTCAACATGGATAATACAAAGCCTGTAAGTACTCCTTTGGCTAGTCACTTCAAACTAACTAAGAAGCAGTCACCCTCAACAGAGCAAGAACAAGTTCACATGGCCATGGTGCCATATTCTTCTGCTATTGGCAGCCTTATGTATGCTATGGTGTGTACAAGACCGGATATAGCACATGCAGTGGGAGTTGTGAGCCGATACATGAGCAATCCAAGAAAACAGCACTGGGAAGTGGTGAAGTGGATTCTCAGGTACTTGAGAGGCACTAGCAACATGGCCTTGTGCTTCAGAAAGTCAGATCTGGGTTTACAAGACTATGTGGATGCTGACATGGCTGGTGATGTAGACGGCAAGAAGAGTACTACTGGATATGTATTTACATTAGGTGGTACAGCTGTTAGCTGGGTCTCAAAGCTACAAAAGATTGTCACTCTATCTACTACTGAAGCAGAGTATGTTACTGTGACAGAAACAAGCAAGGAGTTGATTTGGTTGCAAAGCTTCTTGGAGGAACTGGGTCATAATTATGGGAAGAATACTTTGTATTGTGACAGTCAAAGTGCTATTCATCTTGCGAAGAACCCTGTGTATCATGCTCGGACAAAGCATATACAGGTTCGGTATCACTTCATACGCTCAGCTTTGGAAGATGGAGTCTTAATGCTAGAGAAGATTCCAGGAAGCAAGAACCCAGTGGATGTGTTAACTAAGACGGTGACCACTGATATACTGAAGCTGTGTTCAGCTTCAGTTGGCTTGCAAGTATGAAGAAGAGAGAGATGAGCTGCTGCATTGATCGAATGTGAAGAAATGATTGGAATCAAGTCTTCAAGTAGGAGATTGTTAGTGAGCATTAAATACTCAATGACAATAACTGTGTATGCAAAACACAGTTTGCATATCATACACGGTAAAAGAAAAGAAAAATAAAACGTGTACAAACTGTGTATGATAAGTGTGGTATATTAAGAAACTTTGAGAGGAAAATGTATAAAGTTTGGAGGAGCCTCAACTATAAATAGGGTCCTCTTCTCTCATTGTTAATCATCCCAGAGAAGTAAGAAACACCAAGCATAGTGAGAGTAAAATAGAGAGTTTTTTCTTAAGAGTTAGAGAAAAATACAGTTCTCTCTTGGGTATATTCAGGGTCTGGGATGTGAGTTGAGAATATTGAGTGGAAATACTTGTAAAAGTTCTTTTTTTTCTCCCAATAGTGAAAATCAACAACAGCTCCGTAGACGTAGCCAATTTGGTGAACCACACTAATTTGTGTGTTCTGTTTATTTTATTTCGGCATTATTTTTCATATTTATTCTATCACTTCCACTATTGTCTGTCGATGAAGAAGATTATTCCCTAACATAACAGTCTTGACTTTGTTGTTGTGATTAGCAAGAAATTGTAGAAGTACAAGAAAGTTACCTTTATTTCATGAATCCTTAGATTCATCATGACATAAGTGAGTTCGATAATCAATTCAAGCTTGTTTTGATTAGTTAGATATAGTCATCTCAATATGTTGATTTTGATTCATTAATGCTTCACAATTCTTCAAAGTTTGATGGTGAATTCTTTTATGGCCTCTAATATGTTTTCTCAATTTTCTCTTTTTCCTTCCAATTTGAAAACTCCTCGCTAATAAAAGAATCACTATTTCCTTGAAGATCCCCAATACTTTGTTTAAAGAGATAACAACACAAACAAAATGCAGCATATTTTGTTATGCGATATTTCAACAATTACGATATTCATCAAACCAAGCTGATTTAAATCTTCTCTATGCTTGCCCAATTTTAGTGAATGGAAAGTCATGATTTTTAGACTGACAAGTATTTTTCTGTATATGTGTTCTTCAAACTTGATCATAGATATTATGATCATATTCTGAAATCTGAATTCTCAATCCAAGATCTATAGGAAGTTCTGTAAAGTTGATCTCTGCATTTTTTTTTTTTTTTGGGTATTTTCTTCCCTTTTCCCTTTAGAAACTAAGGAATCCGATTTTCTTTAAAAATATTTCTCCATAGTACTTGAGATAGATTTAATTAATTTATACAAAAAAATATAAAAATAATCAATCTAAAAACTTCTCCATACATAAAATTATAAGTGATTTGATTCCGATTAAATAAATTGCAAAATATTTGTTTCTTTCCCATAATCCATATTCTGCAAATATAGGTAGCTAAATAGAAAAATAAGCTAATAGAGAAATTACCTTGAGAAGTGAAGTCAGGATAATCTAGGAGATAGCTACCAGACTTCGGCAATAACCAAACACTTCTTTCCTTAAATCTATAATATTCCAAAAACACTCAAAGTAAGAGATAATCTGTTATTGTTAATTGTTATTACTTATTACTACAATTAAAATATATAAACATTAATATACATATATAATACATATTTATAGATTGGAATTATATCATTATTATTGGGTATTTAGGAATGGGTAGTAATCTGAAAAAAAAAAAAAAAAAAAAAACCTTTAAAATTAAGCTTATACCTGTTAAAGCAAGATGACCCAAATTGGAAGTAAATCGTGAATCGTGATAATGAGCCAGGAGAACTGAACAGCTCTAAAGCATGGGCAACACAGCGTATAACAATGGCAGCCGTAGACATATATTTAAGAATTAAAAGAGAAATGAATGAAAAGAAGTTGGAAGAGTGTGTGAAGGGTTTTGAGTTGTTTGGTGGCCTTTGGGCCGTTTCCTTTTGGTTTAATGATCAAATTTGCACTGGAAAAAAAAGGTTTAGGTCTATGGTTAGTCTATGGTTATTCAAAAAGGCCTTTTGAGTTTAAGTAAGGCCTAAAAATGTGGCCCACAATCAATTGGTTTTTAAGCCAACCCAAATTTAAAGTCTTATCAATTAATATCACAGAACATGTGTGTAAATTTAAATTTTTAGGGGGCAGATGTCATTTTTTATTAAATTTTATACACAAATTAATAAATAAATAAAAATTCAAGGGGGGCAATTGCCCACCCTTGCTCTATTGTACCTCCGCCACGGCATTTACGTTAATACGATAATCTTTGTCAAATACGTGTATTACCTAAAAATGACTAGATGAGTTGTTGACTCATGGTTTCAACTGAAGCCTCTTTTCTCTAGGTTAACGGTTCAAGCCACAACACTCTCACTTTAAAGTACTTTTGTTGTTTCTCTCTGCTTTTACTTTATGTTTTGTCCCTTTTTTTTTTTTTTTGGCTCTTTTTCGTTTTCAATTTTTTTTCTTCCTTAATTTTTTATTCATTTTAAAAAGCCTCACTTTTAAGTATTTTTGTTGTTTTTCTTTTTCTCTTTTATTCAGTTTTTGTTTTTTTTTTATTTTTTTTCTTTCCCTACTTTAATTCTTTTTCCATTTTTATTTGCTCCACTTTTATTTTTTATTTTAAATTAATTTTTTCTTTTTTTCCCTTCTCTTATAAATAGAAAGAGCTACTCTTTCCTCCTCCCTCCACTCAAAGATAAGATATGAGTTACCACTTTTTTTTCCTTTTCCATTTAAGGACACTGGAAACAAATTTGATTTCTAGTTTCTAAAGTAACCAATCATAAAAATTGGTTACCCAAGATGGTTTCCACTTGAAACTATTGAATATTAATTTGGCTTTTAGTTTTAAGAACAACAATAACTAAATTTTTTTAAGAAACCAAAATAGTTCAAATTATATTTTAGTTACTATTCGAAACTAACATAGTTTCTATTGGAAGCTAATTTAGTTTCTAAAAAAAAAAATTAGTTTTTGCTCGAAACTACTCAATACTAATTTGGTTTTTGATTTCAAGAATAACAATAACCAAAATTTTTTAGGAAACTAAAATAGTTCAAATTATTTTTTGCTTATTATTCGAAATCAACATAATTTCTACTTAAAACTACTTAATACCAATTTAGTTTTCGGTTTTAAAAAAAAATAAGCAAATATTTTTTGGACATCAAAATAGTTCAAATTATTTTTTAACCAATACGGGTTCCACTAGAAACTAGTTCGGTTTCTACTCAAAACTATTCAATACCAATTTAGTTTTTCGTTTCAAAAATAACCAAATCTTTTCAGGAAATTAAAATAGTCCAAATTATTTTTTAATTAATATATGAAACCATATACCAACATGGTTTTTACTTGAAAATACTCAATACCAATTTAATTTTTATTTTCAAAAATAATAATAACTAAATAATTTGAGGAAATCAAAGTGGTTCAAATTATTTTTTGGTTATTATTCAAAACCAACTTAGTTTCTACTCGAAACTAGTCAATACCAATATGATTTTTGGTAATTGAGGATAATAATAACTAAACTTTTTTAGGAAACCAAACTATTTCAAATTATTTTTTGGTTACATTTCAAAACCAACATAGTTTCCACTCAGAAGTATTCGAGACCAATTTGGCTTTTGGTTTCAAGAATAATACTAACGAAATTTATTTAGGAAACCAAAATAGTTCAAATTATTTTTTAGTTACTATTCAAAACCAATATGGCTTCTGGTTTAATTTCCACTCGAAGCAACTAAATACCAATTTGGTTTTTAGTTTCAAGAATAATAATACCAAATATTTTTAGGAAACTAAAATAGTTCAAATTATTTTTCTATTACTATTTGAAAACAACATCGTTTCCATTCGAAATTATTCAATATCAATTTAGTTTTTGGTTTCAAGAATATAAATAACTAAATTTTTTTAAGAAACTAAAATAGTTCAAACTAATTTTTAGTTACTATTCGAAACCAACATGGTTTCTACTAGAAACTAGTTCTGTTTCCACTGGAAACTACTTAATTTCAACTTGGTTTTTTGTTTCAAGAGTAATAATAATCAATTTTTTTTTAAGAAATCAAAATAGTTCAAATTATTTTTTGGTTATTATTCGAAACAAACATGGTTTCTACTGAAGACTACTTCAGTTTCCACTCGAAACTATCAATACTAATTTTGTTTTTTGTTTTAAGAATAATAATAACCAAATTATTTTAGAAAAATTTCATATCTATTCTTAATTGTCTAAGAAATGTTATGACCAATATTATCCTTTTCATCTTCTATTTTCACCATTTCTATGTAGACTTCTGATAAAATATCTTACATATTAATAATATATAACAAAATATAATGGAGTTCATATTTCAAACAGTGAGAAAAGATAATAGTCCGAGTATTTTTCTATTAATGTATTTTCTTCTAAAACCCCTATCATCATGCATCTTCTTCTTTTTTTCAAAAATTTCGTAACTTTTGATTATCCTTCTTTCCTCTTCAAGATCTTATTCCCAACGACTTTTTTCTTTTTAACGCTCTCCTTATTTTTTAAAATGCTACATACAATTAATCCAAGTGAGAAAATGTTTTTTTTTTCTTTTGGCAATATATCAACTATTTGGTTACTCAAATTGAATTTCTTTTTATCCAAATGAGCAATATATGAGCAAATAAGCTTGATGTATAGTCGAAAGATTCTTTTGATGAAAAAACTCCATATTCATATTGCTCCATTGATGAACACTATTCATGAGAAAATTGATTAACTAGGTTTGAACGCAAAAAGATTGAAAAGAACATTAAAGGGGTGTGTGAAGTTAATAATGTAAATTATCAACACTGTCCAATTTAGTACGAAAAAGTCAAAGAATAAGTCAAAGGGGTCTATAATTTTTTTTTTCTTTTTGAGGAAAAAGGGTCTATAATTGTTTACTATATATAGATTTTTTCACATAAGGCTAAATATGTAATACTTTTTTTTTGAAAAAAAAATGGTGCCTTGATATCTTTTAGAGGTGTCAATATTATTGTCATTAGAGGTGTCAATATTATTGTCATTCTTTCAAATTAGGTTCATATTCATAAATTTGATATAAGCAAGCGAATTATGTAGTATGGTTTGGAAAAATGCAATACGCTACCAACTTGTTTTTCTTTATTGAAGGGAGGCTGTACCAACTTCTTTAGTCTGACCAATTATGGTATAATACTATAATAATTTAAAGTTCAAAAACACGTGCACTATTAGTACATAAGCATGCTCTCGTTCAGGGAATTGATCCCCTTGTTAGTATATTGGCGCTAGCTTATTATTATTTTGCTCGCTCTCTCCAAATATAATCATGGTCTAATTTACTTTTTGTTGTCCTCAAAAACTTTCCACCGCTTATTAAAGGACCATAGCTTAAGATTAATAAATAGTGTTGCCATGCATGTTGCCCAAATTACTGAAAGAGATATTAATTACAAAATGTAGTGACATTAAATGCAGTGGTTAGCTTTCTAATTAGCGTTGACATGCATGTTGTCCAAATTAATGCGACGGATAATCATGTTGTCCAGCAAGTTCATTTGGGTAATTAAAAGGCAGCTCAAGGAAGGTCCTGTAACGTTGATGTGATTATATAGTCAATATATATAAATCTTATGTATCTGAATACATGTATGTGTGTGTGAGAGAGAAAGAGAGAGAGTTGCATGTGTTTCTAGAAAGCCTAAAAACTATGATATGGAACGAATATATATGTTTATTTATATATAATCAATTGATAGAAAATCTTGTTAGGATTGAATTTATGGGAAGCTTCGAAGAGACAAAGGCGATGATGAATGAAGGAAAAAAGACCAACAGAAAGCAAAGATACAGTCGTGCGAGTTGGTTACCATTTTAACCACTCCTCTAGTAATTTCTCTCAACACATATTATATAATAATAAAAAGAGAGAAAAAAAAAAAAAAAAAAGAAGTACATGATCGTCATTCTCACTCACAACGATCTTGACAGTGTCAATTATCACATATTCTATGCTAGATGGACTTTTAAACGTTCTAGATGAAGTACCAAAAACAAGCCCCTTTTTTTGTTGTTTTTATCTACAGGAACCAAAAATGTTCTTTATGTTTTGGCAAAATACCATTTCAGTCTTGTATTAATTTTCGGAATACAAAAAATAATTTTTCTTTTTGCCAAATTGGAGATGATCAAAATATTATTTCTATGTCAGACTTGGTCAAAATTATGATGCAGAATGACACTAATACCCTTAATTTGAATGAATCAAATAATCAAACTGCCTCCTTAACCCCTATAAACAAAGACCCAATTTTTGTTAATTGTGAAATTTTTGTACACGGTTTTAACAATAAATCTGGAATTGGCAATTAAGTTATTTGATTATAGATTTAATGGATAATTTGACTATTTAGCCAAAGGAAGTTTGGCCATTTCAAATAAATAAATTGACAAAAATTTATGGAAATTTGAAAGAATTGAAGGGATAATTTTAATCTGATTTGACAAATTGAGGGAATACATTTGCATTTCTAAAATTGCAGGGTCAAAAGTTAACGTTGGTATTTTGCTAAAACATGTAAGAGATTTTTGTCATAGAGATTCTATTATATATGCTTAATAATACCTCAAACTTGAGGTACATGCTCCTCTTAATAAACCTCTATAATATATTGTACATGAAAAGGCCAAAATGACCTAATGACTTAAATTTTTTTTATTTTATTTTAATATCTTTCAATAATATTTCGATAATTTTTGATGATTTTTTTAGACACATTAGGAGTACTTTGGTCTAAGTATATTTTTCAGAAGAATATTGAGAGGGACATATTTTTCAAATTTGATTTTATAGATGTCAAAATGTTCTAGCTAGCTCAAAAGCACAATGTCACATCATGGTACAATACAGTACGAAAAGACAAAATATGGATCGTATTATACTCGTAAATTAAGCGCAATGGGCTAGGTATGATACTACACATCTAGAACTTTTTAGCCAAATGATCGAATTTTGGATCATATTTTGCAAAATGGTCGTTTTTCAAATACTATTAAAAAATGATAGAATTTTGAAAATAGTACGTCAAAATATATTGATTTATTTTTTTGAAATTTTTTTTTAAATGATTTTTTTTTTAATTTTGATTTACTTTCCAAAATTTGATTTACTTTATTAAAAATTGATTTAGTATATCAAAATATATTGATTTATTTTTTAAAAAAATTGATTTATTTTATAAAAAATTAAATCACCTAAAAACGATATTTATCAAAGTATAATTATAAAACAGTCATTTATTAAACAGGTGTAAAAAAAAATAGCTATTTTTTAAATTAATCTTAAAAACATATTATTTCTTATAAATACTCACACATCTACAGGTATAATAACAAGGCCCGCATAGCATCACGACATGTTAGCAAGTAGGCACGACTTATTAGCTTATAGTACATATGTATTATTACAAATTACTTTTTCCTATATAAAATACCATCCTAATTGAGAGACTATATATATATATATATATATATATATATATATATATATATGTATATAATCAACTAGTATATGCGAATATTTCTAATCAAGTTCTTTTTAGTTCTTCTTTAGTGTTAAAAATTTTTATATTTAACTTATGTTGTTTATATTTATTTTATAGATTTAATCGATTTAGAATTAAAAAAATTCATAAAAATGACACTAACATTAGTAAATTTATTAATTAAATAAGTCGATTTTGGCTAAAATGTACTGATATATCCGAGCACAAGCACAGCATGACACATTAAAGAATGGGTGAACAGGCTATACTAGGTTAGGGATTTTGAACTTCGGACTAGCACATCACAGCGTGTGATAACTAAGAAGTGAGTACTGCTTAAGAGAACCTGAAAGCATCTTTATGCCAAGCTTAATGAAACATGCCTATACTGTATAATATGTTTGACAACTTTATTTGGATTATTATGAGGCATATTAAATAGAGTTTCTCTTGGTATATATATTGCCTTTATCTAAAGGACTGCATTTGTGTTTCTGAAATTTTACCTTATATTAAAATTAAACACTACATAAATTCAATTGAATAACCTAATTAAAATTTGACGAACAATAATCTATATGCATCCCAAATTATATACTAAACATTCAACATGAGATGAAATTAAAGGTAATTTATCATTTTTCAGTTGGTCAATCACATACCCTTCAATAAATATAATACACCCAATAACTGGAAATTAATAACTTGGCTATCACATTAATTGGTACTAAATACATTTTGGTGGAATAACTATTCAAATTTGACTTCAAATTTGACAGAGATATAATATAGAGTATTTTTTTTTCTTGATCACCTCAAAAATTTACCATTTACGTACGTTGCAAATTGTAGAAACAATTAGTCAATTAGTATAGCAGAAAGAGATCAAATAAGAACTAGAGGGGCCAACAAGTGTCAATTTTAAAATATATATAGGTTACTAGATTGTCAATTTTAAAATATATATAGGTTACTAATCTAGTAGGTATTTTATTTTTATCTATTTATAGGTATTTTTTTGGCATTAGATTATAATCTAACGACTATTATAATTTAAGTAATTGGAAAAAAAATAAAAATAAAAACTTATTATTTAATAATTTTTTCTCTCTCGTTTTATATTTAAAAACATGTGTAATCAATTTTAATTGCCAAAATTGCCCCATATATATATATATATATTGCCAATCTAATAGGTATTTTTTTTTACTTATAAGTAGGTATTTTTTTTTAACCGTTGTATCATATGCATGAAAAGACGTGCATTATTAATGCTCTTTCTCTCTCTTACTTTTTACAATAAAAAAATGTACATGCTAAATTTTCATTGGTCAAATTAATACCTATGCATAGGTAAAAAAAAAATACCTATTAGATTGGTTCCCTATATATATATATATATATATATAAACATATAAATCATATAAAATAAGTTGATAGCGATTGTTGTGTTATGATTGTTATAATTGGACTAACTATAGCGTGAGGATTGCTAGCGAGGGTTCGGTTGGTAGAAATGGGTGAAGGTGGTTGCACTGGACCATAGAAGAAATTTACATAAATCTCAATTCTGGTATAACAGTGACTCGACCCCTCCTCATTCTGTACCCTCAAAACCTTTACCACTCTTTCACTACAATATATATTTAAAAAACTATATATAACAGATACGGTTTTCATATCTGCTTTGAATTTAATTTTCTCAATCGTTCAAGTCAATGTCACAGGTACGAGTTTGTGTTTATGGCTGAAAACCCCAAAAATACCCTTTTGAAAGTTAAACCTCGTGGCTAGCACAGAGGCAGTTTCGTAAATTTATGCATAGATGTAAGAAAATTTGCACTTTCTATGAACCATCTTTGTCAAAGTGTTAGCTGTAATAAGGAAATTTTTAATTACATTAAGAATATAATAGACTATAGTTATGGCAGCTTCATCTTGAAGTTTGAATAATCATACAATACTCGAATTACACCACCATTAATACCACACCTTGAGGACTTTTATTGAGATTAATGAGACTAAGACATTGACATACCTCACTACGTATTTTCTCTCTCTGATCTTTCTTGGGCCTTTGTTTGGAAACAGTGATAAGAATACAGAGGCTATGGAGGAGCTTCCACCCGGGTTTAGATTCCATCCGACCGATGAAGAACTCATCACGTATTATTTGGCTCGAAAGGTTTCGGATTCTAGTTTCACGTCCAAAGCTGTAGCTGTTGTTGATCTTAATAAGTGTGAACCTTGGGACCTCCCAGGTAGGATATCACCATGTTAATTTCAAATTATTTGTGTAATTGAAATCTGATTATAATTAATCCTAGCTTTGTGTTATGATCTTTAATTTGTGCTAACTTTGTCGTTTTCTTCTTGGATTGATGGATCATGTTTTTTGTAGTCTCTTTCGTGGATTTTGATAGTATGTTTCTTGGTCTTTTTACTTTACGTATACGGCCTTCTACTTCAATATATATTTCATTCTAAGAAAAGGTTTTTAAAACTTAATTAGGCTATAAAATCTTTACCGGAAAATTTTCTTTCCGAATATAAGAAATGACTGCTTGATTAATTTTGGAAAGGAGAAACCGCATGATCATGAGTAGTTTTTATCTTCTTCTTTTCCCCCATTTTGTCAGTCTTTAATAATTGTTATTTTTTTTTACACATTTGATTTTAGTGGACTTTGTAAAAAGAGAAAACAGTGGACTTTGGCAAATTATTGAATCAAAGACGTAAGTAGGAAAACTAGCGTATCAAGCTACTTCTATATCTTTTGATATCAATCCCTAAATGAGACTACTTACAGTAGATATAGTTGACGTAAGTTATGTATTGATTTCCTTCATGACTTTTGCCCTTTTTTTTTGCGGTTAAATTCTTCATAGACTTTACATACTTATTTGTATGAGTATATACATAATCAGTTTTTTTATTTTCCTGAAGGAATTTCTTGCAACTCTAAATTTATAATCTTTGAGAATCATATTTTCAATAATTATTAATCTTGTTGCATATAATAGACTGATATATATATGTATATTGGGATATTTGTTCAACATTATATATTATATATTATGTTATGTATTGGTTAAAATCAGCAATAATATTGAAAAGTATATGCGCTTGTAGACAAAGCTTCCATGGGAGAGAAAGAATGGTACTTTTTCAGCCTAAAAGACCGAAAGTATCCAACCGGACTTAGAACCAACCGAGCTACAGAAGCCGGGTATTGGAAGACAACAGGAAAAGACAAGGAAATCTTTCGCGCAAGTGTGCTTGTAGGGATGAAGAAAACCCTAGTATTTTACAAGGGCAGAGCTCCAAGGGGTGAGAAAAGCAACTGGGTTATGCATGAATACAGGCTAGAAAACAAGCATCCTTTCAAGCAATCAAAGGTACAAATGAATAATATAGTACTTCTTTAATATATATATATATATATATATATATATATATATATATATATAGTATGGAAAACTCGTGATGGGCGTAGGATGAATTGTCAAATCCATACTTTGGGGTTTGATTATGCAGTTAGAGTAGGTACTACCTTTAAAGTTACCTAGCTAGCAATGTTAGCTTTGAGTTTTCCCTCAAAGATATTGTAGAATTTTGTGAGAAGATCGAGTTTTGAACTCGTATTTGCAAAATGAATTNATGGTATATATATATATGATTAAATGGTATTATAATTTATAAACAGTAGATACTTATATTCGATACATATAAGAATTTATATGGGGTTTATAGAAATGTAATTAAATTTTAGACTCAATTTCAATAAATATCTTTTTATCAAATATTATAACAAAATGCCTAGTATATATGTTATTTGTAAAAATTTTATATACAAAATATAAAAAATTATATACAAAGTATATTTCAGTACAGTAGCTAAAATTAATAGATATATTTATCTATCAAGTATAAAAGTATATATATGTAAATATTTAGCTATAAAATTTTAAAAATAAGCATCTATTTATTCAAATTTAAAATATTAGTCATCTACTTAAATTTCACTATAACAATTGCCACTATATTATAAGTACCCCACTAACTACTTAGTAGTACATTTTTATATTATTTTAACTGCATGCAGTGGTAAGATTATTTTTCAGGAGGCATAACAAAATTTTTGTACAAAATTGAAACAAAAAAAATACAAATTAAGTTGAAGATTGAGGATTTAAACACCAAAATACAAAGATTTTGGACGTAAATGAAAAAAATACTAAAATTTGAGGACGATTGTGGCCAATTACCTGAATTATAACTAACTAAATAAGTGCAAAATTAAAATAAACCGGACATATTTTTAAATTTTCAAATAATTAATTGAAAAATCACAAAAATACAAAATATAAGGGGGGCACTAGCCCACTTTGGCGTGTTGTGCGTCCGCCCCTAATTGCATGCATAGGACATATGGAAAAAAAAAAAAAAAAGAAAAAGAAAAAACGTAGAACAACTTGGATAGATTTTACAAAATGCCTGCATGATAAGCCATTAGCTAGGTGAGTGTGTAGCCAAATATAGAATTATATAAGTTCCAGAATATATATGTGTGTAAAACAAATTCAATCTTGTATATATACCTTCTTAACTAATTCTGGATTTGGTTTTCTATTCTTTCCTCCCAGGAAGAATGGGTGGTTTGCAGGGTTTTCCAGAAGAGCACCGGGCTAAAAAAGCCACAGCAAACGCCATCCTCACACGAGCCATCAATCGAGTCCCCCGGCGACGACACAAACTCCATCGTAAATAACGAGTTTGGAGACATTGAACTGCCTAATCTCAACACAATCGCCAACTCATCTAGCTGTTTTGGCAATAATAACATTTCCACTCAACTAGGTTTCATGAAGAGTAGTAACACTAATAATAACAACATCAGTAATCATCTTAGCAATATGATGAGTTTGAACAACATGAATTATTGGACTAGTACCCCGGCCAATAATCCTAGTAGTACTCTTATTCCATCTCTCTCTTCATGGCCTTCTAACATGCTAAGCCCTAATCTCTCAATGAACTCTTTCCTTCTCAAGGCACTACAGCTTAGGAATAGTGGTACTACAATAGATAATTACTCTTATATGCCACAAGGAATTTCTCAATTCAGTACGCCGGATATTTTAAGTACCGCTACTTCAAACAATTTCCAATTACCTTCTTCTTCTTCGCCTAAGATGAACAACAATAACAATATCGTGGTAGATTCCACGTCGCAAGTACAGGCGCAGCAGGAGCAACCATTCAACTTGGACTCCATTGGTGAAGTTCATGATCTTGTACTCTTTTGAAGTGTAAAGCTATATGAAGCTAACTTAATCATGTAAAGTTGTTCCATCATTTGATGAAGATGATATAATTCTCTCTGAAGTGCTATCCGTGAAGGAAAACCAAGAGCAAAATTAGTATTGTTGGGACCTTTAACGGATATGGCTAAGCGTATAATTTATGTTGTATCTTTCAGTTTTTATGACTCATGTTTAATTGTTGTAGTTGATTAGATATATATATATATATATATATATAGTATATGTATGTTAAATAAGGGAGAATCCCTATTTTATGTTTCTTGGAATGAATCTGTCTATTATGTCTTATGTTCCATTTCAAGTTCTTATGGTTGATCTCTTTACTAATGTCATTTGTGAAGTTGGAAAAATGAAAGACATAATGCGTACTAGACTACTAGTTAGTTCTATTTTGTTGTTATATGTGTTCAACATTTCCGATAAATATCTTATTAAGGAACAAAATTCTTGTTCGGACTTTTAATGTGATTCTATGAATATATATGCATGTATATATCATCCAACTATTATATCTCACAAGGTAAAAAAAACGACTTAATTTGATAAATTCATTGGAAGAAAATATTGAATTATATATGTCTCTTTAAGTTGTCACAACCCAAAATTTAGACTAGTGGCAGAAAAGAAATTTCACGAAGACGGGAAATTCCTTGATTTATTTGAAAATTGTCAAAAATTTCTAGTTTTGTAAAATGATCTATTTAAATAAAATAATTAGAATTTCATCGTGTGAATCTCCCATAATTTGTATACACCATAAAATATAGATTAAATAAATGTCAAAAAATGTAAGTCAAATATAAGTTTAAATATCATCATCATCCACGTCAAAATCAAATACCAGAATGGCATATATGAGTTCACTGACCAAAAATAGAATGTAGTAGTCTTGGTTTAATATTAAACAAAACCCACACAGTCCAAACACTACAACAACATACTTCAAGCATTACCAAGACAA
This sequence comes from Parasponia andersonii, assembly GCA_002914805.1. Lineage (NCBI taxonomy): Eukaryota > Viridiplantae > Streptophyta > Magnoliopsida > Rosales > Cannabaceae > Trema > Trema andersonii. Next base: position 925,284 of record JXTB01000043.1, read on the forward strand.
CAAACTACAATCAAGGTGGTCTCTTACTCCTCTTGATCGCTAAGGTCACACTGAACATCACCTGAGGAGGAAGGTAGAATGAGCATAAAATGCCCAATAAGAAAAACAGTTACCTCGATCAAAAATATTTTAGTATTAGAAAGTCTCTGCATGGTTAGTTTAAATCCAATACATACATATATAATGATCCAAAATCGGAAATCTATAGGTATATGTATAAATAAAACTGTAAAATCAAAACCACTCAATTCAGATGCATACGACATAAATCAACTCATACCTATGAGCTCACATCCTCTCATCTGTAGAAACTTAGGATGATGGCACTAAGTATACCTAATAGCCTACCTAACACCTAATCCCATATCCAGAGGAGATATCTATGTGTTGCCTATCAAATCTAGAGGGGAAACTGAATTATCTATGCCTGCCAAATAGGGAGGTAATCAGAAGTAACAAAATCTCATGCGGGTCTACAAACTCTACACTGATAATGGGGCACACAACACTACACTGTAAACTCACGATGCTAACACGATGCTCATCAATGATCTTATGACATGTGCAATACATAACTGAAATGTGAAAATAATCGTGCTCTGATTTTTCAATAAAATAAGCATATTAGGTTTCTATAAAAACATGGGCAGTGTAACAACCTTATTTTTTATATACTCAAAAATAATCTGCACTTAGAAAATTTCTAGAGTAATACAGTATATATATTATACAATCACATTCCACCACATATATTCAAATAATTCAAAAACCACATTTATTATCAAATGTTATAGAAAATAAGTTTTATTCGAAAACGGTATAAGACAAAGGTAACTAAGTCCTTACCTCGCAAGAATAGCAATACCACACTATTGAATCCTCGAGGTGTCATTGATGATCACCCGAAAGGTCGAGAACCAATTTCGAGCTCTCGATCATACTCTTGTAAAAACTAACTTCCCAACAAAGCTTCAAATTCACAAACGGTCCTCTTCCTTGAATTCCTAGTATCCAAAATATCTAGGTTAGATATATAATTTGTCTAATTTGGGTCTGGGCTCATACTAGACTGATGGCACTCAAATCGAGACAAACCTTAGTCGTCTGATTTCGATTTTTGTGCTAGTCATCAAACATAGGCAATATAAATCAAATTTTTCCATTTTTTAAGTACAATCCAAAAATGACAATAAAAATACAATCTAATAGTCGGATTAAAAAGTCAAACATAAAACTCAAAATATCCAAAAATAATTACTTTTGGTTCAGACAGTATTAGGTTAAGATATATATATATCTTGATGATCTTTGCGATAAGATGAATCTAACGAGCCCAAGAATGCAAGCTGAAACGGCCCAAAACAATGCAGGTGACGAAAAGCTTCAAACAGTCATTAATAGTGTTTTCCGATAAGCGGGCATCAACAACTGGGTGGGACCAGTAGCGGAGGTTCCTAGCAGCACGGCTAGCTCGCGTCGGGCGGTTGGCGAGCCGAACAATGGCAGGAGGCGGCTACTGTGTCAGTCGTTTCCTTTGTCTGAGAGAGAGAACTGAGAGTGAGGTGAGAGAGAGAACTGAGAGTGAGGGAGAGAGAGAGAGTAATCGGGGGCGATGGAGAAAGAAGACAGACAAAGAGAGAGAGAGAGAGAGAGAGAGAGAATAGGAGGGAGAGCCCATGTGAGATAAGTAGGGGAATGTGCAGATTTTTAAAAGTTTGCACTATAGTCCCCAGTTCCCAAATCTCTATCAATTAACTCCTCCATTATTATATCCAAAAAAATTGATAAAATGTTCAAATTATCCTCAAAAATTCTGGGTTTTTACAAAATTGGGCCAAGTTTTTATTAAGTAAACACTATCCGTGGACAAATTCTTCCAAAGTTTCTCCTTGATTACGTTGATTATATCATAATTTAAGCATTCAAAATTCTATTATTACGAGAGGCACACCTTGAAAGTGACCTACATTGTTATTTCCATTCTAGAGGACAAAAGAACTTCATCTGGAAGCACAAGAAAGGTGAGCATGCTATGTCCTTGAAAGATTTTGACAAAATAAATAACACTACAAAAAATTTAAGTTTTAGTTTCAACAATATTTGTGACTAAAAATGAAAAATTATTTACTAAAAGAATGATATTATCATTATAATATGACTAAAAGTCCATGGCTAAAATTAGTTTTAGTCCCAAAAAATGTAATTAACTGTGACCAAATGTGCTTGTGTGCTTTTAATCACAACTAATTTCATTACCATATGTAAAAGATTGTGAATAAACGTACATTAGTGACTAATTGTCACTTTTAATCACAAAATAATTTTATTGTGACTAAAAGATTATTTACATTGACGTTTTAATTCATACAAATCATGGGCAAGCTGTTATACTCCAATGTGAACAAGAATATTTGGAATATTCGATCTATTGGCATAGGGACATTTTCAAACATAACTATGTACACATTAAACAAAGCATATAACAAATAATCCCCATTCTAAAATGCTTATTGCAATTCTTGAATTCATTTGAATAATTTTCTAGTAAATAAAATAATTCTACTTGGAGACTCTTAAATATCATTGAATAATGCATAAGATTTTAAGGTACATGCCTATATATAATTTAATTATGTTAGTCATTGTTATTGAAGCTCATCACTGTTTATGACAAAGGGAAGTGCAAACAAATAAACCAGGGTTAATATCAGCTGCGGTTCCCAACTTTTTCCATATGTATCATTTAGCTCCTTTTTTTTTTGTAGCACTTAACTCCTCAAGTTTTACACTTTAATAACAGTTTAGTCCTTTTGTAACATTTTATTAGAAATGGCAGTCAAATATCATATGAAATACACGTGATCCCCCTTAGAATGGTAATAAGAGGAAATAAAAAAAATTTCTTCAGCCACCATGAAAGAAGAAAAAAAATCCTGAATGTCTTTTATGGTCTCTCGCTTTTCGTCCCCTCGCTCATCATTCTTTAGTAACCAAACCCAAAATTCTTACCTAGCTATTAGCAATCCCTTCTTTTTTGAATTGTTTTTCCCTTGATCAGGTCTTATATGATCCTCTGTGTTAAAAAAAACATAGTCTTAAGATACCCATTTGCTCAAAATCATTCTTGGCCTCTCAAATACCAAAATTAAAAAAAAAAAAAAAAAGAACAATGAATTTAGTTCTTCTGTCAAATCCTAGAAGAAAAGAGCTAGTATCTACAATATTTATTGATTAATAGCTAAGAGAGGAATTCAACTATTCGATGAGAAGAAAGATGGGTTTTTCTCCGTTTGTGGTTTGGGTTCTCAATGGATTCTTAAGAATGGCATTGCCAACTTTTGTTTTCTTTCCTTTTTTTTTTTTTCCCCCTTTGTCTTCGGACACATCATAAATATCTAGCTTTGGATAGGAAGTTAGGAACTATCACTTGTCTTGAGACTTGTTTTATTTTTTGTTTTAGGAGTAGATCTATAATGCCACTGAGGTTCTGAATATAGGTATGGCAGCAGACTAGTTTTGGCAGTGTTATTTTGTTGATATTGTTGATTAATAGGGAACTGGACGATGGAAAACCAAAGCATCTTGAAAAAGAAAGGAGGTGAAAAGGGTAAAACCAAAGCATCTTGAAAAAGAAAGGAGGTGAAAAGGGTATGGCCCTGAGCGACAGCAACTGGATCAACTTTCCTTTTTTTTTTTTATCTATTCTTTATTTTCTTAAATTTATGATATAATGTCTACAATAATTTAAGAAATTAAAACCCAAGCAACTACTTTTTTTCTTCATAATATCCGAAGCAAATACTTGAGAGGTAACTGTGGGACCCGTTCCCGAACCTTATGCCACGAGGAAGGCCATGCGGATCGCACGTGATCTCACCATCGGCCTTTGGGCCGTCCAAAGTTAGGGCCGAATCCATCACTGACCCCAGACAGTCCGGCCCAGTCAGACCCCAACCACGACAGCTGGGGGTCAGAGGCCCCAAGGGTCTGCTATCTGGGAACATCGGCCCTTATCTCAACAGTCGGAAGGGTCAGAAGCCCCAAGGGTCTTCAGACTGGATACAATGGAAAGCAACCCACGNTGTGAACAAAAAGAAAACATATAGATATTCATACTGAAATATTTTCCTTGCTACCCAACACAAAGATAAACCACTGACTTAAGTATCGGAGAGTCTTTGCAGGTAGCCACCCCTGCTTCTCCGATCTTGCTTGGAATTCAGAGAGCTTTGAGACAGCAAGGACATGTGGACAGTTGGAGAATACAACATCAGCAGTTCGAGACACGTGGACGGCTGGTGAGAAACTGCTCCAATAGCTTGGCGTCGTCTATGGGAAAGGTTGAACGTGGAAAAAAGAGTAAGAAACCCGCAACTACGCTCTCCCCGAACAAAAAAGCCATACAACATCTGATGGCACCATCAAGGATGACAACCAGGAGCATGCGTCCCGATGCCGAAGGAAGCTCCCGAGAAGAACGACCAGATCTGGGGCAGAAGCTGGATCAGATGCTTGCCGCCCTGGCAGAAGCAAACAGAAAGGCAGAGATGGCCCATGAGGCTGTCCTAGGTCTAAGGGACGAGGTCGCAAAGGTACGCAGAGATAATGCTCGCCTCGAGGGTTTGCTAGCGAGTGAAGATAGGACCTAGCAGAGGGAAAATTTCGACGAAGAAGTCCAACAAGAGTTCGGAAGCCAACCGCGGGAAGAAGCTCCCGCCCCGTTCGAGTCACGAATGCAGGGGGTATGGCAAAGCCAGTCGAGACCTTTCCAAACCAGGGGGGAACGGGCGGAAGACACCATGAAAGCCCTGGGGATACGCCCCCCGACTGGAAGCAAGAGATGATGGCGGAGTTGGGTAAGAGACTCGGCAACTATCATAGCCAGACCTCCGATGATCTGGCAGAACAAACTATGCGAGGCATCAACCGGATGGCCTTCGCTGACTGGATCCAGATGGAGCCCAGGCCGAGAGATTTCACGACCCTGACCTTCAGGTCGTTCGAGGGGAAAACTGACCCCCTCAACCCATATATACCAATTCCAGCAGAAGATGGCCTTAGAGACCCGGGACGAGGCTGTGACCTGTAAGGTTTTCTCTACAAACCTTGTGGGACCAGCCCTGTTATGGTTCAGGCAACTCCTAGAAAAGTCCATAAATGGATTCGAAGACTTCTGCAGACTATTCCTGAGGCAGTATGCAGGTGTCCGAAAACAGCAAAAAACCATGCGAGACCTGGACCGTTTGGAGCAGGCCACGGATGAATCCCCGTGGGAGTATCTCTCGCGTTTCCTCGAGATAATGTCGCTGGTCCATAACGCGAACTCGGTCCAAGCCACGGGATCGTTCATCCGAAGCCTGCAGCCGGGATCAATGCTATCGGACCATCTCCTTCTAAATCTACCATACGACATGGCGGACGTCCAGGCCAAGTCGGAAGGGGTATTCAGGGTACTGAAAAGCCGCCAGAAGGCGACTAAGATCTCTGCCGCAGTAACAACGACGCCAATACAACCTCCAGCCCCATGAGGGATGAAGAGGCCCCCACTGGGCCAAGGGCCGGCCCCGAAGCAAGACGTCCCAGCACGAGACGGTTTGGAGGGAGGCAAGAGGAGGAAGACGACCCGTGATCCTCTGCCCAAGTACGAGCTCAACACGCCGATGGACGTGATATACCTCCAGAACAGAGACAGGGGCATTTTCAAGGACCCGCCCAAATCCGGCATCTCGGAGCATATAAAGAATAGGAGCAGGTACTGCCAATTCCACAAAGATTTCGGGCACGACACCATCCACTGCCGCAATCTTTATGCTCAGGTCATGATGGCGATCCACGCTGGCAGGCTGAAGCAGTACGTGAAAACCGATGAAGACCAGCCGCGGCAAGACACTGCCAGGGCTGAGAAAGGGAAGCAGGCCCAGGCCTCTAGGTCGGGAGAGCAGACCCTCAGGATAGTGCCGACCATTGTGGGCAGGCCAGAACCGACCCACGATCAAGAGGAGAAAGAGAAGTGCCTCAAAAGAGCCGAGGGCAAGGCGAAGTGCTTGAAGGGGATGGGACACTCCGTCAATCACTTGATGTCGGGAGAGGGCCGTGCGTCAGCCGCCCCCATCGTTTTTACTCATTAAGACCTAACCACAGTACGCCATCCTCACAACGACCCCTTGGTGATCAAGCTGCAGATCAGCTCCGCATTGGTTGGACGGGTTTTGGTCGATGGAGGGAGTAGTGTCGATATCCTATTCCTCAACACGTTCGAAAATATGGGTCTGGATAGGAGCGCACTCAGGCCAACCTGTCAACCGCTTTTCGCTTTTGACAGCACCAGGGTTTGCCCTCTAGGCATCGTTACCCTTAATGTCTGCGTAGCCGAAAGATGCGTGGACGTGGATTTTGTCGTCGTGGACTGCCAGTCCTCCTTCAATGTCATCATAGGAAGGGGATGGATCCATGCCATGCATGGGGTCGCTTCCACCCTCCATCAGGTCTTAAGATGTCAGTCAAAGGACGGCACGTACACGATTGACATCAAAGGGGACCAGACCTCTGCGAGAAAATGCTTTTCGACCGCCCTGAGGGGAGCCGACACGAGTGCAAATGCCGTAGCCGGAGACGGATAGCAATCAAAGGACCGCCTGCCAGTATACATGAGACGAATCAAAGAAGAGTCTGACGGCCCGCAATCCACGATCGAAGAGTTGGTAGCGGTCCCAATGAGAGAGGAAGAACCGGCGAAGGTGATCCTGATCAGAGCCTTATTGCCCGAAGAGCAGAAGACTGAAATGTTGGGATTCTTAAAACGGAATGAAGACGTCTTCGCATGGTCCCACGATGATATGCCAGGGATAAACCCGGCACACTCCTGTTACCGACTGAATATAGACCCCCATTTCCCCTCGGTCAGGCAGAAACCCCGAAGATTCGCACCAGAGAAAAATAGGGCGATCAATAAGGAGGTGGAAAAGCTACTGGAAAGCGGTCTAATCAGGGAATGCATATACCCGCCGTGGGTTTCTAACCCGGTAGTGGTGAAAAAGAAAAATGGAGACGACCGCATCTGCATAGATTTCACCAACCTGAACAAGGCCTGCCCAAAGGATAGTTTTCCCCTGCCAAGAATCGACCAAATGGTAGACGCGACGGCAGGATTCAACAGGATGAGCTTTCTGGATGCCTATTCTGGATACAACCAGATTCTCCTCTATGCGGAAGACCAGATCCACATCGCTTTTATCACAGAGCGAGGTCTGTACTGCTACAAGCGCATGTTATTTGGCCTGAAGAACGCAGGAGCCACCTACCAAAGGTTCATGAATAAGATGTTCGCAGGGCTGTTAGGAAAGACTATGGAGGTCTACATCGACGACATGGTCGTGAAGAGCAGGGAGGATTCAGACCATCTGACGCACCTAGACGAATGCTTTCAGATTCTGAGGCAGCATCAGATGCGTCTGAACCCCAAAAAGTGTGCATCTGGGGTATCCTCAGGGCAATTCTTGGGACATATCGTGAGTCGGAGGGGTATTGAAGCAAATTCGACCTAGCTGATCTCGATCGCAAACGTGCAGAGGCCCTCATCCATTCGAGAGGTCCAACGCCTGACCGGGAAAGTAGCCGCTCTCAGCCGATTCGTAGCCAAGATGTCTGACCGATGCAAGCCTTTCTTCCAATGCCTGAAGAAAGACTCTACGGCCATCTGGGGGGGAGGAACAGGACAAAGCACTGGCAGACCTCAAGCTGTATCTGGGCCACCCACCTATCCTGGCTTCCCCGTCGGAAGGAGAGCGTCTGTACACTTATTTAGCGGTGTCCAAAGTAGCGGTCAGCGTCGTACTATTCATCGAGCAAGATGGTAAACAAAAGCCGGTGTTCTATATAAGCCGCATGCTCCTAGACGCCGAAACCCGATACAGTGTGGCAGAGAAGCTGGTCCTCACTCTGGTCAACGCTTAAAGGAAGCTCCGGCAGTACTTTGAGGTACACTCGGTCACTGTATATACGGATTTCCCCATCCGCCAAATCTTGGCCAAACCAGACCTGTCGGGACGGCTGACCAAATGGGCCATCGAGCTGGGGGTATATGATATCGAGTATCAGCCTCGGACGGCAAAGAAGGGGAAAGTCATGACAGATTTTCTGGTGGAAATCGAATCCTTTGGTGAGCAGCATGACCTGAGTCAGATGTCACAGCTTCACCCCCCTTCAACCTGGACGCTCCACATGGACGGATCCACGAATGCCTCGGGGTCGGGGATCAAGATAGTCTTGCAGACCCCAACGGGCGTCAGGGTTGAGAAAGCACTGAGGCTCGGTTTCCAGGCGACTAACAATGAGGCAGAGTACGAGGCACTGTTGCAAGGCCTCGAGTTGGCACTACATTTTGGGGTAGAGGAAATCGCCGTGAAGACCAACTCGCAGTTGATCGCGGGTCAGGTCAGGGGGGACTTCGAGGTAAAAGAGCTGAGGTTGCACAGGTACTTCTCCAAGGTGATGGGGGCAAAAGCCCACTTTGCCAAATTTAATATCGAGCCGATCCCCAGGGAGAAGAATCAGAGGGCCGACGGGTTAGCTAAGAATGCGTCAATCGGGGGCACCGCTGAAAGCATAGAGGTTCTTTTAGACGGCGGAAGCATGGCAGACCCCCCGCAGACCCCTGTGCACCACGTGTTCGCAACCAGCGCTGCTGACGAAGGGTGGATGAGGCCCATCACGCAATATTTGCTGTTGGGGAATCTGCCCACAGACCCCCAGGAAGCAAGGTCGGTCAGACTAAAAGCTGTCAGATACTCAATGGTGGGTGGACAGTTATACAGGAGATCGACAATGGGTCTGATACTGCACTGCATAGGACCCGTCGAAGCACAAAAATTGATGGAGGAGATCCACGAGGGAGTATGTAGCAACCATTCCGGCGGGCGCAGCCTCGCCCACAAGGCTTTAACGGCCGGATACTTTTGACCCTACATGACGACGGAGGCAACCAAATTCGTAAAAAAATGTGATAAATGCCAGAGGTTTGCCCCGATGAAGCGTCAACCCGCGGAGATTCTTCATTCGAACATAATGCCTTGGCCGTTTGCCAAGTGGGGTCTGGATATCGTCGGAGAGCTCCCCAGAAGTCCAGGAGGAAAGAGATACGTCTTGCTAGCCACGGACTATTTCACCAAGTGGGTAGAGGCCGAAGCCTACACGACAGTTAATAAGGCAGACACGATTAACTTCATCTGGAAGATCATAATCTGTCGATTCAGAATCTCGAATGAGATACACGCCGACCATGGCACGCAGTTCCAAAATGCCAAGCTTAAGGAGTTGTGCGAGCTGTATGATATAAGGCTCAGTTTCTCTTCCGTAAACTACACTCAAGGGAACGGTCAGGCAGAGGCGACGAACAAATCTATATTCAGCAACATCAAAAAGAACTTGTAGGAGGCTAAAGGCAAGTGGTTAGAAGAACTGCCAGCCGTTGTGTGGGTCCATCGAACCACAGAACGGAGGTCTACTGGGCAAACGCCATTCACCATGGTCTACGGATCAGAGGTTGTGATCCCGACTGAGGTCGGCCTCCCGACCCTCCGCTCCGAAGTGGTAAAGGGTTCCCCCCTAAACGAGCGCCAGTTGAGCCACAACATAGACCTCCTGGAAGAAACAAGAAACATGGCCTTGGTCCACCTGGCTTCATACCACCAGCAAGCAAGGTCTTACTACGCTAAAAGGGTTAGTGCCCGACGATTCGACGCTGGGGATTGGGTCCTAAAAGCCAGAATAGGGAGCTCCTCGAAACTGGACTCCAATTGGATCAGACCCTACGAGGTAATCAAAGCGCTCGACAATGGTGCATATGTCTTGAAGGAACTCAAAACGGGGAAAAACGTGCCGAACACGTGGAACGCTCAGTACTTGAAAAAATATTACGTGTAAGGCGCATATATATGATGTAAGGCCGTGTGAATATTTATATGATTGGAAAGTTTAAATCCAAAACAGGTCAAGCTCCTTTTTTTTGCCTCATGAATTCACCTTTTGGACTGCTACGGAAGAAAGGGTCTGTCCCAAAGGCAGATCCAACGTTTTGTATAGCTACGGAAAAGGCGGTCAGCCCATACAGGGCAGACCATACGTCTTATACTGATACGAATAGAGTCTGCCCACAGAGGCAGACCCAATGATTAATACTAACTACGGTGTAGGGTCAGCCCATAGCGGCAGACCTCAAAAGTTCTCGCACTTTGGGACTCAC
>JXTB01000043.1:935573-996373 GCA_002914805.1 Parasponia andersonii
AACGTGCGAAGGGTAAACTGCTGTGCAAAGCCAAAACTTGCCAGCAAACCTCGAAAGTGCTCGCACTTTGGGACTCACGTCGCTCGTCGACGACCTGAGAAAACGTGCGAAGGGTAAACGGCTGTGCAAAGCCAAAACTTGCCAGCAGACCATGAAAGTACTCGCATTTTGGGACTCACGTCGCTTGTCGACGACCCGAGAAAACGTGCGAAGAGAAAAATCACTACCCACCAAAAATCCGCTAGCAAACCTCGAAAAACGATCGTACTTTGGGAATCGAATCGAGCAATAAAAAAAAAAAAACAACCTAACGATGACCCGAGAAAACATATGAAGAGAAAGGGGGGGGCATGCAACCAAATAAAAAAAAGCTAGCCAGCGGACCCCCGAAGGAACACTTTAGGCTACACGAAGAGCTAAGGGAAGGCAAAGTTAGAATCTACCCATTGGAAGTGGACCCTCCCTAAGGAATGTTTTGGCTACACGAAGAGCTAAGGGAAGGCAAAGTCAGAATCCACCCGTTGGAAGTGGACCCTCCCTAAGGAATGTTTTGGCTACACGAAAAGTTAAAGGGAAGCAGACGCTAGCAAGTAAAGATCTATCTTTGCATGACCAAGATGTGAACAGATCTAGAGTCTACCCGTTGGATGTAGTCTAGAGACAAATCAAACATGAAAGCAAGAATCAGGGTTAAAGCCTATTTATCATGTCCTAAAAATACAAAGTACGTGGATAATGGCGATGAACACTCAGGAGCCCTATTGGCGAGGCACAGGTTTAGAACGGACTCTTAAGGAGATGTTGGAATGATAATGCCCAGTTTGTTCTTGATAAAAGCCAAGCCTGGGCCTCCTCCTCTGTAACGACGGGTCTAAACAATGGTCAACTAAACCCTGGAGCTAGCTCCGAGCACGGTCCCATTTGGGGTCGGAGAAGTCTAGCCACACGCGAGGGTCGAACTCTGCCAAAACAAGTTATAACGAAAGTTATAGTTCTGCAAAACAGGATGAACCAAAGCTTGCACCCCTATGTCGAAGCCATTCCGAGTAACCATGACCCCAGGAAGGCTCACTAATAACCCGAAATCAAGTCCTTACAATCAGTTAAACAAATGGTGGGAGGCAAAAGAAAACAGTCTAAAAATGATGGGGTGTCCTTTGTCATTTATTTGAAGGGTTACAACGAACGATTAGCTTTACAAATGTACATAATTGGGGGGGGCCTAGTTACCTCCATCCGAGGAGGCTCGGCCGACCCCGGTACTTGGATCGGCTTCGGAGAAGAGTGGCGTGGCCGGATCAGATTCATCACTGGATACGACGACCGCACCGGACCCTTCACCGATTGAGACCCCGAGGCTAGGCTGAATGACCGGGGCTTCCGGAGTTCGATCTGGCGGACCAGAAGCAGGGATAAGCTCTGCGGCACCGGGAGCAGACGTAGAGGGCCCATCCTTTTCTGCAGCAAGCATCTCCAGCACGTTCGATGGGTATATAATTTTGATCTCATCCCCGAGCTGCTGCATGTAGTACTTGATGGAGTAGTGGTCCCTCTCGACACCTTTCTGATCGTCAAATTGGTCTGGCGTCACCACCTCAGCATGGTTTTCAAATTCTCTATTCTCCCAGCCAGACTTATAACTTTCCGCAGAAAGAACGTCTACCTGCTTCTCGTTCCTTGTTTTCAACTTCTCCGTATCCACCAGTCTGTCCTTCAGTGCCGCCAATCTGAGCTCCGCCTGCCGCTGCGATAAGTCGACCAATAAAGAATTAATACCAGCGAGGTCCGCGCAATGTTTACGAGATGCCTCCACCTGAGCACCCATCAGATTTTTATGGTCTAGAAAGAGATGTCGGTTTACCTCGTGGGACCGATCGAGTCTGCGTTGCAAAGCATGGGCTTTTAGCTTGGCCGCTGCCTCAGCTTTCCTCGCTTCCTTGGCATCCTCGACAGCCTGATCTCGAGCATTGAAGGCCAGTCCCATCTCTGTCCCCGTACTCTGAAGCTCTTGCTCTTTGATCCTCAGCACGCCTTGAGCCAACCTGGCGGCTTCGGATTGAGCAAGCATGTCGGCCTCCGCCTGAGCTAATCTCGCTGCTAGCTCCTCGCTCCTGGCTTTCTCAACACTCATGGCGTGCGCCACCATGCTGCTAACCCTCGCTTCTTCGAGGCCCCGGTATATGTCGAAATCAGACCTCAATTCGACGAGGGCGGCTGCGCTGCGCTCAGCCAGTGTGGAACGGGAGCTCAGCTCTTCGGTCAGACCCTTGACACGAGCAGATTAGAAAGACCGAATGGCGAATAGCTACAAATTAAGCAACAAAGGAGGGGGTCGACAATTATCAAAGACGTTGAAGAAACATAAAAACACCCAAGTGTGACAAACCTGCGCAAGAGTGCGGGTAGTGAGAAGCTCGACATTCTCCGGAGTAAGGCCTCCAGCTCTGGCTCTGTGGCCGGATCATCCCTCTGTGCACCATCCACGCCTGGGGAACGCGGCCCCTCCTCGACGGCCATAAGGGCATCCTCTCCATCCGCCGGGCACGCCTCCAGAGCAGGAGCGATAGGGGCGGAGGAAGACCCGAGGCCGTCAGGGATGCCGCCGAGCACGGGGGGAGGCGGTACACCTCCTCTGGTCTAGCCGCCGCGTGTTGACCTTTTCCTCCTTAGAAGGGTCAGCGTCGCCCCATCATCGTCACTATCGGACGAAAGGACGACCCTGCCCCTCTTCTCTGCCCAGCCCTCTTCCTCATTTGACGAGCCGACCTCACGTTGCCGCTTTGTAGGGACCGGAGGAGGGGAGGAGAGTCTGGATTTCAGTCTCGGAACTCCCCCACTGAGCTCGGCGATATCTCCACCGAGGCTAACGGCACTCGATTTCGAGCCAGAGTCAGGGGTAGGGGAGATCACTGCTGCAGACCCCCCAGTCGGACCAGGCGTCGTCGCTTCCCCGCGCGTGATTAGGAGGGCAGATGGCCCCCCGGGTGGAGATCCGCCGGCGTCGGGGCAGGGAACCGCTGATACTGCTCCTCCCGTATGCACCACGAGGCGCCGGCCAGCGGACACCTTGACTTGAGCTTTTGACGCCGCAGCTCTCCCTTTGATGGGAGAGGGACTGGCTGACAGGCCCATCTCAGAGCCTGTGAAAAATAAACAACAAAGTTAGTCTGCAGTCGCTGCCCGACCCACAATGATTCAAAGATTTAAAAATAAACTTACCCCTAACCCTTTTGGGGGCGGCGTTTTCTTCCTCGCGGAGCCTGACGCACTCCACGGCCACAAGCCTCACAGCCTCCTCGAGTTCGTGATTGGACGGCATTACCAGATCGTTGGTGCCTGCCAGCTGGCTTGAAGCCACAACCTGCCGACTCACCATGGTGATCCGATCACTTTCGTCTCGGCGAAATCGGTTCAGGGCGGAGGCGTCGAGCCGACTCCTCAGGTGCTTGGTGACGACCCAGGTATCCAAAGGAAAGGGGAGGTATGAGACCATCCTGGGCATCAGGTTCATCGTCAGGGGGTTGAGGACGGCTTGAATGTGCCGACATTCCCCCGGGGAGCTGAAAATTATGATCCCCTCCAGACTTTTGAGCCGCCCAGCCGACAGGTGCGGCTCAAACCTACTTTCTTCTGCTGAGGCTGCACAGGGCAAAGTAACATGAGCAATAAAATCATAAGAGAATCCAGACCCAAAGATCATAGTCTGATACTTACTCTGTAGGAAGACTAAGGGGACTTGGAAATGCTCTCCGTTCACCCAGGGGGAGCACCACGCCCCTCCAACGGCATAAAGCCTGGTGTGAGAGTCCCATTATTTGTCTGACTACGGTAGCCCCCAAAAGATGTGGCGCCCAGGCAACGGCTGGAGATAGAAGGTGGGGTAGGAGCCCTTCTTGGGAATGAGAACGAGTTTATAAGCATAGAAGACCACCTCCAGGTCGATATGCGTGTTATAGATAACTGACAGGGCAGAGAGCCCCATCAGAATCATAATCCCGTTTGCATTCAGTTGCATCGGATGGATCCCCGTCAGGGCAAAAAATTGATGGATTAGAGGGGGAAGAGGGAATAGCAGGCAGTCCAGATGCTTCCTGCCCAAGACGATGGAACCCTCGGGGGCGCAGGGGCGAAGGTACCAGTCTGCGGGACTTTTAACTCGTTGAAGCGTCACTCCTCCGAGGAGGCAGAGCTGCCTCCTCAATGAGTCTAACTCTGAATCCGTAACAGATAGCAATTCCTGATTTTGATTCGAAGCCATTGTTCCGAAAAATGACTGGAAGAGTAAGAGTCTTTAGAAGAGAAGGAAGCAGAAACCTTGGGGTGTTATGAGATTGGGTGATTGAAAATTTTGGTAAAACGACAAATAAACACAGTTGCGGTTTTTAAAGGGGAGAAGCCGAAAAGTTTTTCTGGAAGAGGAAAGAATAAAAGAAACCGAGCAGTCAGAATTTCAAAATTCAAACAGATCTCGTGATGAGAGATGGCGTATCACCGCATCGGGTGAAGGGAACTACGTGCGTCCCTCAGGTTAGAGAAGCGAAGAGACGGTTTCCCCACTTGATAGACACGAATCCATCAAGTAGGGAAATGGGGGCAGTTGTGGGACCCGTTCCCAAACCTTATGCCACGAGGAAGGCCACGCGGATCGCACGTGATCTCACCATCGGCCTTTGGGCCGTCCAAGGTTAGGGCCGAACCCATCACTGACCCCAGGCGGTCTGGCCCAGTCAGACCCCAACCACGACAGCTGGGGGTCAGAGGCCCCAAGGGTCTGCTATCTGGGAACAGCGGCCCTTATCTCAACAGTCGGAAGGGTCAGAAGCCCCAAGGGTCTTTAGACTGGATACAATGGAAAGCAACCCACGGCTCCAGACCCAAACAGAGCATTTAATGCGATCCTGGGTAGGTGTGTGTACCAGGAACAAGCCGTCCTGACAGAACGGCGATTTGCCCAAATCTTACTCCTGACAGATTAAAGCCGTAGGAGGCGGCGAAAATCAGGCCACGGTAGCACAGAGGAGATCACAGAAATCTCGGCCCGTGACTGTTAAAAAAGATCTTGAGGTGAAAGATACTCACTCCTGAGATAGAGAACCAGGCTATTCACTATCTCAGGACTATACATATAGAAGCTATGTGTTCCCGAGAGGGGCATGTACGCACAAAAAACTGATATATATAAAAAAGTCTGTGAACAAAAAGAAAACATATAGATATTCATACTGAAATATTTTCCTTGCTACCCAACACAAAGATAAACCACTGACTTAAGCATCGGAGAGTCTTTGCAGGTAGCCACCCCCGCCTCTCTGATCTTGCTTAGAATTCAGAGAGCTTTGAGACAGCAAGGACATGTGGACAGTTGGAGAATACAGCGTCAGCAGTTCGAGACACGTGGACGGCTGGTGAGAAACCGCTCCAACAGTAACCTATGTGAGTTTTATTTTTCTACATAGGAGTTTCAGTATCGTCAAAGGCCATTGAAGAAGAAGAGGCAGTTGTGCTTGAAATAAATTTTTGTTTCCCTTTACTAGCCTTGGAATAAGGATCACATGCATTTCAACTGATATTTGATAGTCATTTCTAATAGAAGTGTTATAAAAGGACTTAAATATTACTGAATGTAGAAGTTGAGGAGTTAAGTGTTACAAAAAATAGATTAGGGACCTAAGTGATATATCTGGAAAAAGTTGGGACCCTAGTTGATATCAACCCAATAGATAAAGGTTTATTATTTAAAAATGAGAGGAAAAAAAATGTAATTTTAACTTTTTTATAGGAGTGACAATAATTAATATTGTTACGTTATATTTATGTCATGTCGAGATATATGTATAACGAATAATTATCAAATTTGAACATAATATGTGTATTATTTGTATCATCATTTGTAAATATATATATATATAATATACTAAATAAACAAGTTAATATGTAAATGACACATTTAACATGTTATTTAAATATATCGTATTCAAGTTGTATCTAATCTAACACAACTTGCTAACATGTTAATAGATTAGTCCATCAATTAAACTCAATTTAACCCATTAGTACTAAATATATCTTATATAGTTTAATATGACCTATTATTTTTAATAGGTTAACTTATTTAACATTTCCAATATAACTCATTGTAATTTCTTAACTTATTTAACATTTCCAAACTAATTCACTACAATAATTTAAATAAGTATGATATATAATAAAACATTTAAAACCAAAATAAAAATTCAAGTTTCAATACATAAAATATTATAGAGAAGTCTTAAGTTTCAGGTCACACAATATAAAAAGAACTTCATTTATAGAAAAACTAGTGGACCTTCAAAATGGCAAAAATGGTTTTAAAAAAAAGTCAACAAAAGCTATACCCTTAAAAAGTTTTTACAAACTGTGATTATTGAGGAATTACAAAACAATTTCACCAGTATTGTTCTTCTAGACTAGTACTCTCTCGTGCGACTAAAGAAGATATTGAAATAATTAATTTGGCACGAGATAATGATCTTACAATATCATTATATAATAAATTTTTTAGGTCATATTTGGTACATTGTATAAAATTTTTGTATTGTATTAATCAAACACATAATTATGTTTAGTCATGTTTTTATATTATACTATTTAATATGATATCAAAATTTAATACAATACGTAGAGTATTATCTAATACAGATTAATATATGTATTATATTGTATTATAACATTGACTCTTATTACATTGTCTGTCCTTGATTAGTCTCTCTCTTATCACTCTCTCTATTTTCTCTCTTATTGTTTTCTCTCCTCTTCCTTTCTCCTACATCACTTATCCTTTCAAAAGTAGCATTTTTCTAAATACTTTTAAAAGTGATATTTTCAAAAATTAAAATTAAAAAAGTTCTAGTTTTAAAAATAACTTTTGAAAAATGGTATTTCAAAAGTTATTGTTCAAAATGGTATTTTTTAAAAATTAAAATTTTAAAAATGGTATTTCCCAAAAATGAATTTTAATGCATTATTTTAATACAACACAAAACCAAACTATAATAGAATAATATAATATAACACAATCTAATACAATACATCATAATATAATACAATACGATGTACCAAATATGACCTTAATTCATATAAAGCATGATCAAATCATAATCCGTCAAAAACATTTGGAATATTTGATCTATGAGGAACAAAATTCTACATTCTAAAATGTCTTATGAAATTCTTGAAATCAACTAACTTTTCAGTAAATAAAACTAAAATTCAACCAGTAACTCTCAACATCACAAAATAACACATTATATTTTAAAGATCATATCTCTTTATATTATAATGATTATTAAATATTATTCGATTGAGTTCATCAATGTGTTTTAGAAAATAATATTAAAACGTGTGGGGACTAAGAAAAGCCTCGCAAATAAATATATAAACTAGCTTAAAAAAATTAGGAAAAAAATAATAACAGTAGAAAAAAACCTTAACTAAAATTTACAGGGTTATCTGCAAAAAAAAAAAAAAAAAAAAAACCTGAAATATTGTCTTTCTACAATTTAAATTACATCTTTTGGCTTGCTTAAAATTATATTTTCACATTTTAAATCTTTACAAATTTGAACAATCTGTAAAAAAAAAAATTGACTAACAAATTTATTATTAAACACATAATCTGAATTGAAGATATCTTATTTCTACTAATTAACACAAAAAATTTATTGAAAAATTTATACACAAAAAGTACAAATTTACAAATATTTGAAATGTGGAAAATAAAGAATTTAAATTACATAAAGATCTTACTTTAGGATTTTTTTTTTTTTTTGCAATTATCTCTTAAACTATATTGTAATGGGTTGGTATTTATAGCAAGAGTCGTGACTTGTGTGCTTAATTTTTAAATACACATGGATTAACTAGGCAAGAGGTTTAAACTAAAACTATAGTATTTATAAAAAATGGCCTTTTTAAGATAATTTTAAAAATAGCCATTTTTTATACTTATTTAATGAATAACTATTTTATATTTTTATTTTGATAAATGATTTTCTTTTAGTTGATCTATTTTTTATAAAGTAAACATTAAATCAGTTTGCAAAAAATAAATTAATATATTTTGATATACTAAACATGAAAAATGGTCATTTTTAAATAATTTTCAAAATTCAATTATCTTTAATAGCATTTGAAAAACGGATATTATACAAACTATGATTTAAAATTCGGTCATTCAGCTAAAAGATCGAAAAAGATCAAAAAAAATAAGGTTTTATAATAAAATGACCGAATTTTGGGCTCAATTCAAATAAATGTCCATTTTTCAAATATTATAGCAACATATTCGGTATATATGTTTATTTACTAAGCGTAAATAATTATATATCAAGCATAAAAATTTATATACTTAATTTATTTCATTATATTAATTAAAATTGAGTATCAATATATATATTTATTTAGATATTTAGCTATAAAATTTTAAAAATAAATATTTACTTAAGGGGAAATTAGACATTATATGGCAATTTTTGAAAAAGAATTTGAGAAATACGATAGCAATATTTTCTAAGGTGCGGTACAATTTTTATTAGAAAAATACGACTTTTTAAAAGATATTTTAAAAAATGCCATTTTTTAAAATAATAACTAGTAATTGGTAACTAGTTTCCAGATTCTGGTATCTAGTAACTAAAGGTATTTATAATTAGTATATAACTAATAATCAGGAACCGGTAATCAATTTTTAGAAACTGGTTCCAGTAACTATTTGAAAAATGGTATTTTTCTAAATTTTTTAAAAGTGATATTTTCCTAATAAACAATATACGAAAATTTGAAAAATGCTTGACTTCTGTATTTTTGTAAATTTTTTAGTTTTTTTATAAGTAGAAGAATTTAAAATATTGATCATCTATCTAAATTGAGAAAACTTGATTTTTTATGATAATTTTTTAAGAAAATTGAAAAATCCTAGATTTAGTTATAAAATTTCCACTTTAAAAAGTATTTAGAAAAATATCACTTCTTATCAATTGATGAGATACCTAAGATAGCTAGTCAAGTTACTTGAGGTAACTTGAACGATTCCTTCAAGTACCATTGAAAAATATTAATTTTGAAGAAAAATAAGATTTTTCTAAATAATGTTCAAAAGCATTATTTTCTAATAATAGTTTTAATTAATCCAGATTTTCAAAAAAGCAGTCTATCCGGGATTTTTCAAATTTTGGTACTTCGGGCCTGAAATTTTGTAAGAAGCCCCCCTAAATTTAAATAAACGGGGAATCAGCCCGTTAGCCAAGCCCAGCCCAGCCCCAAAATCTAAACAAACACTGTCCTCTACGGCCGAAACCCTTAGCCCTACTCACCACTACCTTCAGGGAAAAAAGCCTCCTCTCTTCTCTCGTCGGTGACAATGGCGGGAAAGCAAGTGCAAGTCGCCGGCGATGGATTACCGGCGAATCTTGCTGGAATGACCAAAAACCAGCTCTATGACATCATGTCTCAGATGAAGGTTCTCTTTCTCTCTCTCTCTCTCCTTTTTTTTTTTTTTCTCTCTTCTGTAATTTTCTCTCTCTGCAAATACTCGTGAAAGCCCTAGCTATAATGGCATTTTTCTCTTTTTGAATTATTGGTTTGAACTTTTTTTTCTCTCTCTCTCTCTCTCTTTCTCTCATAATACAGACGCTGATCGATCAGAACCAGCAACAAGCTAGACAGATCCTCATCCAGAACCCGCTCCTCACTAAGGCTCTTTTTCAGGTCTGCGTTTATATATATATATATATATATTCTCCGAAAATCTTGTGTGAAATTTGATGGCTTTTTTTCAATTGAGAAGTTTTGTGCAATTAGGGTTTGTTTACCTTTTGTTTTGTGGAATAAATGAACGAGTCTTAATTACCAAATCGTTCTGTGTTTCACTTTGTTTAACAACTAGTTGAACTGTGTAATGTTTGTGTCTCTGAAACGAATCAAGGAAAACTTAGTCCTAATTCTTGTAAGCATAATTAAAAACTGGAATTGTTTGACAGATAACTATTGTGACAGACACAGTGGAAAACTTTTTAGTAGCGTGGTTGACTGATATAAGAACCATGAGAAACATATTATTGTAAATCAACCTCTTCTTGACTATTGACTGTATTCACTCGTTTCGTCTTGTTTTTCCAGGCACAGATAATGCTTGGAATGGTGCACCCACCTCAAGTGGTCAAGTGTTGTTTCATTTCATTTGATTTTATTCTCTTAATAGCAAAGGTTTGCCCTTTGAGATTCTAATAGTCCACATGTGTAAATGCCGCGTTTCTTTTCAGATCCCAAACATTGAGAAACCACCACCACAGCATTCTCAGCAATCAACACAACTGACTCAGCAGTCGAACAATCAGGCTACTCAATCATTGTCAGGTCAAATGGGTGTGAAGGACCAAGCAGGTGCATCTCAGATGCAAACTCCTGCACGGATGCAACATCAGAACCAACCTGCTATGGCTACCTCATCCGCTGCAGTTCCTGCTGTACATATTCAGCCTCAGCCTACACCTTTACATCCCCTGCAGACACCTCAACAACCTAGAGGACACTTGCAGCCCCAGGTTGCTGCAACATCTCATTCACAGTCCCCTCAGCTTCCCAATTTACCTACTCTTCCTCTTCATTCTTCTTCACAGCCGCCACCACTTCATCCATCCCAAATGCCCACACATTCCACTCAGTTGCAACAGCCCTTGCAAACAACTGGAATTCCTCATCTGCCTTTACAACCACCATTGCCACCACAACCAAGACCACATTCACTGGGGAATTTCCAACATCAGTATCCTTCTCAAATGGGAACTAATATGAGTTTTCAGCATGCTGGTCCTCCTCAGCATCTTGCACAGCCAATGTTTCACGTAAGCAGAAGAGATTGACTGGTAATTATTGAGCATATCAGCTTTATAATGTGATTGGACTAATTTTCTTTATCACAAAATTGTTCAGCCAGGTACTAAGCCTCCTGCTAGCATTGGGCCTTCGTTTTCACATCCGCAGCATCAACTTCCAAGTCAGCCACCTCCACAATCAGTGTATCAGGTATGCCATTGTGTGAATTGAATGTTAATCTATGTTACTAATTGTTCTTCCAGAACTAATTAGGCTTGTGAAATTCGTAATTTGGTGGTTCATTAGGCTTTCTGATGAGCATGACTCCCCTCCATGAGCAATGGACAGGCTGACCGAGTTCAGTCAGCTAGTTTGGCTTTTTGCTAAACAGATAACACTAATTGTGATGTCGGGCTGGACAGCACTTTAAGTTTGTTTCATTTCTTCTGCATCACATGTTCTCTAGTGTCATTACAATAAAATTTCCAGCCCTAAGATAAAAAGGAAAACAGAGAAATATCCTGTCTATGGCAAATCACTGAAAATTTAACCCACGTAAAGTAGTTACCAAGGTAAAAGGGGTGAGGGGGAGTGGATTTGAGCAGTACCAGATACAAATGCAAATTGAAACTCTTTATTTGACTGGCATATTTAATGTCCATACTATGGTTCTAGTTTTTATTATTCAGAAGGCCACAACACTCTAAGCATTAAGAAGCTTCAAACGAGATGATAATTTGTATTTCTATATTGGACTAGTAGTTTAGATCTTAATTTTATTAGTGTGCTTTTATTATTATAGGTTTATGAAAATTAGCATGTTCTTGGCTAATAAATAAGAGCATTAAAAGGCTATGCATATTGTAGTAAACAATTTCCGGAAAAAATTAGTTATAACAGCTATTCGAGGTGCAGGGGCTTAGGTGAAATTAATCCTTGTAATTGGCAAATCCTTTTGTGCTTTACATAATGTCGTTCTTTTTGGTTCAGGTGGGAAATATGCCACTAGGAACAGAATTCAACAATCAAGTTACAAGTTCCATGCAAGTGGATAGAGGATCTGCATGGATGTCTGCTCCACCAGAAAATTCCTCATTAACACAGCTTTCTGCACCGCCATCATTAGTTCCTGGTCAGATGGGACCTGGAAATCAGCCTCCTCGGGCCCAGTCAGTAAGTATCTTTGCTGTGTCACGTAGGCTGGAACTTTTACTCATGACTGTATTTTCATCAGTTAATTGATTCGACTTCCGCCCATTGTGCAGTTGTCCCCTGAGATGGAGAAGGCACTGCTTCAACAGGTCATGAGCCTCACACCTGATCAAATTAATCTCCTACCTCCTGAGCAAAGGAATCAAGTGCTCCAGCTTCAGCAGATTCTGCGCCAATGAAACAGTGGAAATCAAGTGTTTTGGACTACAAATTTTGTTTTATGAGGCTAAAATTCAATTTGCCGTTCCTTGACGCCATTATTATCGGTTGGTTCATGGTTGCAACGGGAAATTCTTGAAGTTGACCCATAATTCATGAAAATAGGTTGATGGACATGCTTAATACTAGTAGTGTAGCGTTCACCATAGTTCTGCCCCTTATTTGAGAAGCTTTCTTGTTAAAGTTGTTTTAACGCAGCCATATTTATTCTTTCCTTTTGGTTAACTCCTATGGGATTATTAGTATTTTTTTTTTTTTTTGGAAGAATTAGTCATTTTGCCCTTGCCATTTGCCCTCAATACAAATCTATCCCATATTTTTGACATATTAAAGTTCTTCTAAAATAGCAAATTTGTTTTTCTTTTTACCCGGCAACATTAAAAAAACAAAACAAAAGGATGTACTTGTTTTTCTTTTTTCTTAGATGTAGCTCTATATCCAAAGTGAAACTATAAAGCAACCAAAACTCCATCTAATGCAGCACATATATAAAGTTTTGAGTAAAAAGAACAGTTATATTATACATTTTTTTGTGTGTTTTTATGCATTTAACCATGTAAAAAAATGTTATATTACCTCTTATTTATTTCATTATAAAAAGTAATTATTAGAAAATTCCCAATTAAAAAAAAAACAACAATAACAACTAATAAGGGCATTTATTTTTCTATTTAAAAAGTGAAATGACTCCACTAATAGTTTTCTAACAACATTAGTGTTAGGGGCAAATGAGAAATGTTTTTGCCAAGACAATTGAATACAAAGTCAAAAGTAATTTAACATATTCAAAATGGGCAAATGTTGGGGATGCAAAATGACTAAATGTTGGGATGCTTATTTTCAGGTTGATCATTTTGGTGATTATGGTGCTCTCTATATCAGTATAATTTGTAATTTAGTATAAGATTAATTGCAACAAAAAAAAAATCATAAAATATAATATTTCTGTAATTTTAATTTTGTTTTTTTGTCTTATACAAAATTATACCTCAAACTTTTTTGAAATTTGTAAAAATTTATATTCTCTATGTAAAAATTGAATGATCTGTACAAACTATTTTAGGTTATTTTCAATAGACTTTTTATATTTGTCAACAAAAATAAAATATTCTCAATTTAGATTATGTATGAAGGAATTTTTTTTTTTTTGAAAGAAAATGTAGAGGTATTATTTTACTCAAGTCAAAACATAGGATAATTTTGAAAAAAAAAAATTCATACTTTAAAAATATCCTTTTGCAGTTAAAACTTCAATATAGAGATGTTCATCCAATCTAAACTGTATTTTTTTTAGCATATTTCATTTGATCCGAATATTGTGCGGATTTTAATTGTATCTAGTCCAATCCGCATAAAAGCTTTTAACCAGTCCAATCTATTTTGCAAATATATGAATTGGACTGGTTATTTTTTATCGGTTGCTTAGGCCTTAATAAAGATATATAATAATAAAATTTTACAACATATAAAATACACCTTAAACTACAACAAATATAAAATTTTACAACATATATTAATTATAAAAAAATGTACAAGTTATATATTATATGTATATTTAAATATGGATTGGATCAATTACTTTTTCAATCAGCAAAAATGTGAATTTCAAAATTTCAATCCAATTTAATCCTGTGCAAATATCCACACTCCAATCCTGTGCAAATATCCACACTCCGCAAGATTGAACCGGAGTGTACAGATTTTGTACACCCCTACTTCAACATATATGTGAACAAGGTTTTCTCTCCCCACAAGTTCCATGGAAGCCATAGTGAATTCTAATCAAATGCCGAAAAATTACATGTCCCAACCTTTAGATTCTCAGTTTTCTCTTTTTACACGAAACTAACTTTGAATTAAATGATAAAAATGATCATTATTAATATCAGCAATAAAATACACTCTAATTCTTCTGTATGCCAAAAAGAGAGATCTAATTCTGTGTAAAATACAAAGATTTACTTGATTAATTTTACATCCAAATTACTGATGAAGTCTGAGGAGAGTGGTAGATTGCGAAAAATTCCAATTCAGTTGTTTATTCTTAATCTGCCAACTTCATCCTCATTGAAAAACTTGACAAAGTTGTTGAATCCGTTTCATTAAGTTAGAACTAACTCATCAAATCAAAGAATGAGATATTAACCAGCATACACGTTTAGCCATAACCGTATGGTCTTTTCTGAAAAACATCCAGTCTATCCTGCTGCCCGCCATTCTAGCTGTACAAGCAAATAGCTTTCCAAAGCTTGTAATTTACTCATCATCTTTCCAATCATCCTCTTCATCTTCATCTTCCCAGTCAGTCTTGTCATCACTCTCATTGTCATCTGAATCCATCAAATCATCCTCCTCACTCTGCATATGAGAAAAAGCATATAATAATAGTCATAACATGGTAATTGGTTAATCATATCAACAAGAGTCCCGAAGCGGCTGAAAATGTTGTTGCTCTTTTTTTTTTTTGGGTAGGGGGGAGCAACAACAAAAGCTGCTGAAAATCAAACCCAATCTAGGCCATATAATGCTTCCCCGGGTGGTAATATTTACCGGGGTGACAGAGACAATGACATAACAGTAATTAAGAAGGTGAAGAGAAGCAGAATATCTTACATCCATGTATTCTGCAGCAAGATCATTCTGGCTATTACTATTTTCAACCTTTCCTTGCTGGGAAGCATCCTGCAAATATTCATATATAATTATCCAATTAACATGTAGAGTTTCAAAAGATAAGTCCAATATCACACCCAAACATTCAATGTGGGTGAGCAGACTCTGTTATGAGTGTTCATAAACGAATGTTCACCTAATACCCTACATGTTTACCATTGAACTAAGATCTCCATTCTGCCCCTAGTTGAAAAGTAGAATAATATTTTGAGACGAGAAATTTTAGGAGGCTTTCTCACAACATCATCTATACTTAACTGCCCATTTTCAAATAGAAAATTTTATTAGTAATCAAGAGACCCTCTAAAAGGTTGAACCGCAAACTATAGTTTTACTCGGCTCAGAGAAACTCGATGTTATCATTAGTTAACCTGAGACTGAGCTGAGGAAAAATTCAACCGTTTTGATTTAAACTAATCTTGAAACGGATCAGTCTTAAACAGAGGATTGACTGTGCGCATAGATTTTTTGAGCAACCTTTTTTCTATAAAAGCAATATTGTAGAAGCTCTATTAACAGATATTTAAATATTGAACAGCGTAGTAATCTTTTTAAAATGAAAAAACGGTTTGCGGAAGTGGAAATATAACTTACAATTTGATTTTTCATTTGCTCAATGGTATTCTCCAAATCAGATATGTGCTGACTGAGAGCCTACATGATACATTAAAATACATGAATTGAGGACTATATGAGACAGATATAGGAAAAATTATAGTTAGGCATGCACAAACATGAGAAGGGTAGTGGGCAAAGATAAAGGATAAAGAAGAAGAAACCTCGTGGCGCTGCATGGCCACTGAACGCTTCAATGCTTTGGCCTTTGTCAAAAGGTTTCTAGGCCTTAGGCTGATGGGTCGCCGATAATTCTTTCCACGGTAATAAATAAGAGCATACCCCTTGGGTACTCTTTCTATTGCCACTAGTATTCCCCCACTCTCATACTCCAGCAATCTAGCTGTATCTTCCACAAAAGCAAGGGTTTTCTGCTTTGATATTAGTTTCACGAGTTCTCTGTGCTTCCAATGCAAATGCATGTTCTCAATGACACCATCAAAGACACCGCGTATTCCTGTACATCACCGTACACAAATCATAATTAGTATTTGAGCTATAAAAATTGATCTTCATTAAAAACACTTTGAGTATTACACACCAAGAGGCAAGTACGCTTTCATTCTTAAACCAACCCTGCGAAACATAACTCGTTCCTCATCAGTGATTGTTTCCTGGTCATAATCAGGACCTGCAGGAATCATTGATGCTTCTATTTTATTTAAGAGTTTCTCTGCTCTAAGCTTTTTGGCTTGGGCCTGTTCAAGAAATTAATATTAAACAGAGTCATTTATCATTCTTGCCTGGAACAAATTAGTGATAAACTATTGGAGTAAGAATGCTAATTACACATTTCTGCTTTAGGTAAAGTCCAAATAAACCAAAAGAATACTCACAACAGCTACTTTATGTTCAATTCTTTTAACAACCCTAGCATGCTTAGCCATGGCTGCTTCTTCAATCATCTTCTCACGTTCTTCAGAAGATATTTCTTTTCCCCATCTTGCGTGAGCCTCATAAAACTCGGCCAACGTACCTGCAGGTGCCTGACCTTCCCCTTCAACCGATGGAAGTGCATCAACTGCTCCCTTCTTCAATTTCTGATCAATATCTTGAACTCGCACTTGCTCTTCAAGATCTTGAACCTGTTTCGCCAATTTTAGTCTTTCAGCCAAAGCAGTAGCTACAGTTGTTGGAAGAAAGTCTTTTCCTCGGTAAATGACAATGTAGTATTTGTTTCTGAGCAGTAAAACACCACCTGTTAAGTTCTGCAAAGTTAAGAGTCCATTTTAGTTGTTGGCCTGATCAACAACAACTGAGAGTATAGTGTATCCTAAAACTAAAAGGGAGCAAATTTGCCACAACCTACAGAAATTTTTTTTATTTGAGAATGTATAGCATTATTTCATACGACTACAAAATCATCAGAGCTACTGCAACAAAAAAAAAAACTTTGGTACACGACAAAAAACTATTTTTTATTGAACATTTTGAAATTTGATTCCAGTTTGAACTGCTATAAATTAGGAATTGATTAAAAGACTGCAACAGAAAGTACAGTTTCCGCTTATACAAAATGTTTGAAGGCATCTTAAAGTTAAAATAAACCAAAACTTTACCTAGAAGCCATGTAGAGCTCACCTTTATCTCGTCAGCCATCAACTTGTTGTTTGTATTCTGTATACCTCGTTTAACTGCAATCTTCACAACCATGCTTTTCTCCCAAAGTTTGATTATAGCACATGCCAGACCTTGATGGTTTCTATTTCTCCCTTCACCAAGAAATTCAAGTTGAAATTTCATATCAGAAATTAACAAAATTTCTATTGCTAAATAAAATATACTCCAAGAATGAAATCATACCAAGGGCAAAATGACAAGGAAGTGATTTAGCAAGTTTCCGCAAGTTAGTCATCTCTGCATTGGTCAGCCGTGATCTCATTCCAGTAGGAAGAAGTCTGTAAGGTGTTTTATAGTCAGGAATCTTTTGAGGAAGTAAATCAGCATCCACTGGAATTACTCCAGTGCCCCACCACTCATCAAAGCGAGGACCTAAATCATCCAATAGCCTGTTAAATTCAGCTTCCTCTTCTGTCAAGTTCTGAAGTTGGACTGGAGTTTTCACGGCCGTCTTGCTCTTTTCCGGACCTGAAGTTGCACTATCACCACTTCTCGTCAGGGGATTTTCAGCAAGAGAAACATCTGGGATAAAAAGATCATCTCTCTCCCTATTAACTGGCGGGATTTTTGAAGGCCCTTCATAGTTACCACCACGGTACACCACCATAACACTTCCAGACCTCCATAAAACTAACCCTCCTGTTCGGCGCTGACATTACTACAAGCAGTCAGTTGACTTTCCCACTTGTATTTGTTCATTTATACAAAATGAAAACCAAATAAGTATTGAAAGTTACTCAACATTTTAAACGCAGGAAACTAACCAAGAAATAGCCATTTATCTAAAATTAGAGTCGGCAAAATGCAATTACTTTTCTAACTTGAGCACAAAACTAAATTGACGAAAAAAGCTAAGTCCCATATAGGAAATTCGGATTCCTCGTTCCTTTTTTTACCTTCTATAAGACTAAGGCCTAAATGACCGAAGATAATCAAAAAATCTCCATAAATCTGGTTTAGCCACTTCTATTCACCCCCCCCCCCCCCAAAAAAAAAAAAAAACCAAAAAAAAAAAAAAAGTTTCCAGAATACTTTTCTTTGGCGGAAATCACGTTGCTAAACAAAATTCTAACGATGTTGATGAATTGATTGACAAAAGAGAAATTTGAAAAAGCATATTTAAGAAAAACCAATAATCACATTATCACTAAGAACTTCCACAGTTGTGATAAAGTGATAAACTCAACCAACCTCAACAATGTCATGGGCAGTCTTCATATCATGAGCAAGAACCTCATGAAACTTAAGTCTCACCAGCTCCTCCTTCCTCCATTTATCATGGATTTTCTCAAGAACCGCCTGAGTAAGCCCGGCTTTCGGCACACTAATCCTCTCCCTGAGAAACATTCCCATTCTCCTCAACCGCCTCAACTCTTCGTCCTCAATCGTCAACTCGGCCAATGTAGGCGCCCTCGCCCTCCTCTTCCTCAACCCCCCCATCCCTTCTTCTCTCTCTTCACTCCTCTCCTCTTCTCTCTCCCACGGAAACTCCATCTCGTCCTTTCCTTCGCCCTCGTCCTCCGCCAACACGTAATCGGGCCTAATCCACTCCCGCTGCAACAAATCCCCGAGCTTCTCCTCTCCGGTCGTCGCCGCCACCGACATTGCGTCCTCGCCCTCCAATTCGATTCCNAACCCTAAGTTCCGCAACCGGAGAACAATTCTCTCAATCGCATTCTGCCCTCTCTCCCGATCGACATACCCGACGGTGTCCGCCCGATCGGTTCGGTCCCGGCCGCTCGATTCGGCGACTTTAGACTCGATCGGAGGGCCGGGAGGGGGCCACTTGTTGAGCCAAGGAGAAGATGGAGGTCTGGACTTGTGCGAGGGTTTAGGGTTTTGGTATGTAGAGCTACTTCTAGGGTTTCTGTTACCACTGTGCTCGGTGGTTTTGACGGAGCAGAAGGGTCTGAGACTGAGAATGTGAAATGACGGTCTTGGGGCTGAGAAGAGGAAGTTGAGAGAGGGTGAGTTTGAAGAAGTGAGTGGAAGTGAGTTCCTCAGGGGCAATTCGGAGAATTTCGTGGCCGTGAAGGCCATTCTTATTGTTAAGGTCTGATTATGTAAAGCTATTGTTGCTGTTCAAGTTTTGATCTTTCTCTCATTGTTTGTTTGGATGCCGATGAAGTATGTGGAGAGTGGAGACGATGTTAGCAACTGATATTGTTGTTTCAGTTGGCAGGAGACGATAAGATTTTTTCGGGAAATTTCGGATAATATACAGCATAAATATATTTATATATTTTTTTGGTCCTAAGGTGTTTTTCGAAAGAAGGTGTTTCTCACTTCGTTTATTCAAGGGATAATAACAAAATTACTTCTAAATTTTGATCAAAGGTTCAAAACATCCCCTCAACTTTTATAAATTATAAAAATATCTTTTTTATTGATAGATTAATATAAGTCAAAATTAACAAAAACAAAACAAAATATCAAAATTATCTTAAAAAAATTTCTTTTAAAAAATTATAAAAGATTTTTTTTCACTAAATTTTCTTCTTCTTAATTATTTTTCTTTTTCATCCACCATTTTTTTTCACTGAGCCCTATTTATTATTCTTTAAGTAATATTTAATTTGTTATAAGTTTA
Source organism: Parasponia andersonii (assembly GCA_002914805.1). Classification (NCBI taxonomy): domain Eukaryota; kingdom Viridiplantae; phylum Streptophyta; class Magnoliopsida; order Rosales; family Cannabaceae; genus Trema; species Trema andersonii. Next base: position 955,354 of record JXTB01000043.1, read on the forward strand.
AAAAAAAAGTAATTTTAACATTTTGTCTGTTATTTTGACCTAATAAATTATAGAGATAAAATTTATATTAATTTACTAATTAAAGAGATATTTTTATAGTTTATAAAAACTGAAAAGATATATTAAAGATTTCATCAAAATTGAGAGGACAATTTTGTTATTATCCCTTTATTCAAATCAACAAAATACCAAAATTTTAATAACATCTCATGTTTTAAGTTAAAAAGGATTAATAACAGGAGGAGGGGAAGCTCTAAATTCATCAAAAATTTGACTATATATTAAGTTTTTTTTTTACATCGTAAAAGAATTTTTTCATCATCTTATTTTTTTTATGTACATTCGTTATATTCCAAAAAAACTTTTTTTTATACTGTATACATTTCTTATTTGTTGTAAAATGACGGGAATCAACAACAAATGTGAAACCTAAACTATTATTAAACCAGTTTAACTAACTTTGATTTTTTTTTTTAATAGAAAGTTTAAGGTCATGTATTTATTTATTCTTTTTTGGATAATTACCCACCAAGTTTCTCATGTTCTTTTTTTCCGTGTTTTTCATCTATTTTCTTCTCTCAAAAAGATAACATAAAATTTTTGATCAAGATAAGATGACAGATAAAAGGAAAAAAAAAAAGTAAAAAATGATTTTTGTTTTTCCTCATTTATTTCTTTCAATATTGTTTTGGTCGGAGCATTTTTTTTTTCCTCTCTTGCTCTCACGATACCTTTTCAAGAATGAACAGTATTTATTTCAATATTGTTTTGGTTGGAGCATTTTTTTTTCCCCTCTTTTTGCTCTCATGATACCTTTTCAAGAATTTGCTCATGTAATTAACTAATCTATTTTATATATATATATATATATATCTGTCTTTTTTAAAAATAAAAATTACGAACAGTCAGTAAGTCCAAGTCCCAGACAATTTATGTTTCCTATTTCTAATATATACAGATGAACACAAATAATTATCTTTTCTTTCAAAAGAGGGAAAAAAAAAAAATACCAAATCTTAGTTATCTAATATATATCATGTTGATACGTCTTCCCACACTTTTCATTGGTGTTGCTAGCTGATACTTACACAATCGATTCGTACTAAGTATAATAAATGTATTTAATTCTTGGAGGAAAAGATTCATAGATTGTCCTTTTTCTTAACTTTTATTAAGAGTAAAACTGTAATTTTAACTTTTATTAAGAGTAAAACTGTAATTAAAATTATAAATAGGCATGGTCTAATTGTCGATGAATTTAAAATTTTCTTCCATCTTTGAATTATATTTATTGTACTATTTTACTATTTTAGTTTCTAAATTTTGAATTTACTTAATAATAATTCTTCTAATATATAATTATTGTAACAAATATCCCTTTTATTATAATAGATTATCAAGATTTATGCATGATTATTTATTTTCTACGTATTGTTAAATTGTTAACAGAATTAAGTAATGTATATAATTAAATAACTATAATTAAGAATGAGATTCTAATTCGCAGAAATAAATAATATTTAATTATACGCTTTGTAGGGTTAGCACATGTTCATTGTCTTTTTTTTTTTTTGGAGTAAGTAAGAATTCAAAATGTTTTTCCCTTAAAAAAAGTGAGACTAAGATTTCGGAAATAAAATATTTTGGTAGAAATAGAAAATTGATTACAAGAAAATTTTGAATTTTTTAGTGGGTAGTAGTATTTCAGGCACTATTGTTCTTTATTTTTTATAACCTTTTATGATATTATTATTTTCTTAGAATGATTTTCTGATATATTTCATATAAAACAGAAAAATTCGAAATAAAGGTTCAATTATTGTTATTTTCATTTTAATATCAAAGAGGAGATTCTACTAAGGTGACCATGAAGTCATGTTGATATTGAAATAGACATTGAGATATAATAGTAGTAGCCTTAAGTATGTTTCTTATCCCAACTTCTAATGAGATCTTCCAATAGAAAGATTGAATTATTTTTGGACAGATCTTTTAAAATAATTCATCAAAAAGGAAAAAGAATTCTATAAATTATTAATAATGAGATAAAAATAGAAGTCCTATATTACATATCTTTTTTTTTATATAATTTATATGTCATTTTAATCTAGTTCACCTAAAAAAAATTAAAATATTATCACAATTTTGTTCACAAAGTTCTTTTTTGGAATTTGAAATTTAAGATTGTATAGTTTCTAAAATTAGTTAATTATAGACTATGTTTGATCCATTCAAATAATTAAAAATATAGTTTTAATTTGAAATAAAATGAATCTTTTCGGGATCTGTGATTTATTTTTATTCAACAAATTATTCTAATTCGAATTTGAAACTAAAAGAATCTTTTTCCATTCTAATTACTTATCCTCTTAAGCTCATCTTAATCTTGAGAAATTCTATTTTTTTTTGTTTGAATTTTATCAAAAATAAAAAGAAAAAAAATTATGCACAAATTTTGAGGGATACTTAGAATAATTTTGAAGGATTTAGATTATAATATAAAGATTATGAATGATAAAGTTATGAAAATAAAACTTTACGGGATTTTAGGAAAATATTTTCTTTCCTCTTTTTTTCTTTAACTTGTTTCCTCATTATTTGTTTCTATATTAAATTCTAAGTTCCAAACGTAGTTAGTCTTTTCCTATTTTTCTCATCCAATTAACTTAAGAAGCTTGATAATAAAGTTACATTTGTGACTTGATAGGGTTGAGAATTCCTAATTATCTTATTTTATATATGGATACTCATTTTAGTCAATAAGAATAACATTTTCTTTTTTTTTGGGGGGATTTTAGACCTAATGGGTCAACTAATGCCTCCATGGTGATAAAAGAGACATACTTATGGGGTCTACTAATGCTTCCACTGTGATAAAAGAGTTATACTTATAAACTTTATCGAAACTGATATATCTTCACGATATATTATCAATCTAATTTAACCTACATACCCTAACTAAAAATTTAAATGCCCAAATCTTCTTGAATACAAAAAAGAATTTTATGCACTTCAATATAGCTCTTATACCTCCTTTAATGGAAGGATATTTAATACCAAAAAAAAAAACCAAAAGAAAATGAAAACTTCCCACCACATGAGATGTAGATTCGAAAAAATCTCCATATCCAACAGGTTACAAGAAGAAGAAAATATTGAATATACACTTCTATGATCATAGGGAAATATAGTTTTATTTAGCTCGATTATATTGAAATTATAACTTGTAGCACAGAATCTCTAAATATAAAAGAATGGGGCATTTATCTACATTTTATTCATTTATGCTTTATGTGTAGAAAAGTAGAGGCACTATGAGTTTTGACCCTATTTTAAAACCAATAATTGAATATAGGATAAATTATGACTCATTTATAAAAGCAGATATTTTTCCAATGGAAAAATTAGAAATCCAAATTCGTGAGTTCCCACGTTCTAGTAATAATTCAACCTAATCGAAAACAAAAGATTCATAGAGGAGATTGGTAAAGAAACTTAAGAGTGACAATGATTTAGAAAGAAGAAGATTATGCATTATAATTATGATATTTATATAAACTTAGATATGTAACATGGTATTAGGGTTAATTTTTTTTATCAAATATATGAGTAGAAATTTTTTTTAATCACCATAAGGCCATTAGTGGACAATTGGGTGTAAAACTCATTTATTATAAGAATAATGCTAGGTGTCTCAAATTTTATAATAAATTTTTAATATCAACACATGTGGCGTGTGAATTAGTAAATATGATTAATTTATTTGTGGTAAGTTCTAATACGCCAATTAAATAATGATAACTCTTATACCATATGTATTGATATTAAAATTGGTAGCAATTTTGGTATATCTAGTACCATCATTTATTATAAATATGGATCTTTATTTTAGTTTATGAAAATATATTATTTAAATATTATTACAAAATAAAATAGTAATTTCTCAATAATTCTGCACTCAGTTATATCCCTAAGTACATATTTTTCAATTGTATGATTAAATCAAATTAAATTATGTTATTATTTCGAAGGTTAAAAAATAATACTCATTTTTCATTGAAAACGTATTATAAACGTAAACATTTTCTATTGTATACAATATTTTTCACCAACTTTATTTTCTTTATTTAAAATTTTATTTTTCGTTCAAATGAAATGTAATTTTATCCCACTATATTCTTGTTATTATTCATCATATGCATATTGATCTTGTTTTGAACTATTTAATATTATAATTAATTATCATTAAATAGTGTGTAAAATTTATGATCAATTAAATTAAACTAGGTGACAACGTAAATCTATAAAAAAAAAAAAAATGTACCTATTATTAGTGTATTTTATACACGGAACATTTAAATTAACTTATTATACATATATAAATAAATTTGTGTACTTATAGTGTAAACACACGGTTATGTTGAATTTCTAAAAGTAACTTTTTATTGTGATTACAAGCTTAACTTGATTGATAACCACACACTTTCAACGTTGATGCATTGAGTTCAATTCTCCCGCTTTTAATTATAAAAGAAAAAAAAAAGTAACTTTTAATATAAACAATAAAATTCCAAATTATATTTAAATAACTGCTTTTATTTTATAGATTCATAGATAATTAGTTAATCTATGATTTCTTTTAACTAATAGTCTAGATTTTTAAATCTCTTTTTGAACTCAAAGCCCATACTTTCGATACGCGTATTATGAAGCATATCCACATTAATTAAAATAATCAAAATAAATGGCAAAGTTCCATAAGTAAGTATAAAGGAAAAAAATTCTATGGTTGACTATTATTTGACTATAACCTATACATCAGAAAGGTAGACAGTACCTTTCAAAAGAAAATTGGGATAAACGTGTATATACATTTATTATATGTATTATATTTATACATATGTATTATTGAGGAATAATTTCTATTTCAGGCAGAAGAATAAATTCTTTACTACAATATGATGTTTCTCTACATTATTATCACTATATTTAATTTTCACAAATTCTGTTAATAATGAATATTATTATGGGTGAAGCATTTAAATCATTAAACTTATGAATGCCACTATCGATCACTTAATTTATACTATTTTTTGTTTTACCTAAATGTCTTCTTAGTTTTAAGTTTTGTAGGATACCGAACCACACAAGCTCCAAATTAGTTCAAGCACTAAAATTAAAATAGAATAAATTCATTAAAAAAAAAAGATATTTCGTTGGTGGACTTTTATTGCCTATTTGTTATGATAAACTAAAACAGTTAATTTTACAAACAATTTCGTCTATTTTTCAGCCTATTTTCTCACCAAAATTCATTCTCGAAAAGCATAATCACTTTTAGAAACAAACCTCAATTTGTCTCTAAATGCGGTCTTTGAGAAACTTTAGAGACAAAAACACTTTACATCTAAATGTCTAAGAGTTTCTCTCCAAAATATTAGTCACATTAAACCTTTCCGCCAAAATTATTGGAGATAAAACAATTGTTTCGTCTCTAAATGAAGCATTTAGAGATAAAACAATTTCGAATCTAAAAAATTTTGATCAAATTGTTAAAAGATTAAAAAAAAAAATTAGAGAGACTAATATTTTGTCTTTGATGAAATTAATTCCATCTCATAAAGCATCATCTCTAAAAATGATTTTTCTTGTAGATGCATCTTTCCAAATAAATATTTTTCTCAAATTTTCTTTCTCGCAAAGTTTAAGTCCCCTTTAGCCAAACTCATATCTTTCTCCCCCATATTTTCTCTCACTTATAGTCATTTGATTGAGTAAAATCCACGTAGTTACGAATTTTAAAAAATAAAAAATACAATCACATCTAGAATGCTCTTTAATTTTTATCTACAAATTTCTTCTATGGTTTATCTTTGCAAAAGTTACATAACCTCAATGCAAGTCGAGCTCATACTTCTCATGGATTTGATTTTTTTCTTGAATAAATAACTAAGAAAACAAAATCATTTAACTTAAGATTATTAGTTTTCCGATAAACTCATCCCATTTAAAAAGTTTTCTAGTGTTGTCCTTTCTAATTTTTCCATTTTATTTGCTTTTCTTAAAGAGATAACTAAGAAAACAAAATCATTTGACTTAAGATTATTAGTTTTGCAATACTCTTCCCATTTAAAAAGTTTTCTAGTGCTATTCTTTCTAATTTTTCCATTTTATTTACTTTTTATAAAGAGAGTCTAAAAAGCATGAGACAATAATTTTTTTTCAATGAAAAGAATATAACTGTATGGCCGAGTATTAGATTAAATAAAACACAACTCACCATTAGATGTAAATCTAACTATTGACATAATACCCCTTCGTAAGAGCTGCTCCTATAATAGAATTCTCCTATATTTTTTTAATTTTTTAGAAAATAAAACTTAATTAATAATCTTTAATTATTATAAATTAAAGAAAAATACATTCTATTACCCAATTTTTACTATAAACTATTAGAGATAATAGACTTTCACGTCAATTTTTTACCGAAATGACATTATTATTATTATTATTATATATGCACCAATCCAGTAGGTATATTTTTTTTTACTTATACATAGGTATCAATTTGGCCAATAAAAATTTAACATGCACATTTTTTTATTATAAAAAATTAGAGAGAAAGAACATTAATGATACACGTCTTTTCATGCACTTCATTATAACGATCACCATTAGATGATGATCCACCAGTTAAAAAAAAATACCTACTCATAGGTAAAAAAAAAAAAACCTATTGGATTGACAACCTATATATATAATTCTCCTAATATATATATATATATATATATATATATATATATATATATATATTCGCGTGTCTAAAATTTTCCAATTTGAAAGCGTTAAAATTAACAAAGAAAACATCATAAAATTTTCTTTGTAAAAGTTACGAGTAGAAAAAACCTATAGTCAACCTTATCAAAATTTTATTCAACTAAGGCTTTTATTACATAAATTTCTATTCTACATTTTTCCTGTAACTAATTACAATTGAACTTTACAGAAGGCCTAGTGTCACTGAAGATTGCAGGGCATTCCGATAGAGAGATATGCAGTATGAGGGTGACATGAACTTGAGGACTACGTAGTAGAGGAACTTTGTATAAAATCTATAAAGGTTAATTTTATGGAATTCAAAAATACTAATGAAGTGTAATAAGAAGAATAGCTTAATTTGTTGATGATCTTCTGCTTAAGGAAGGAGATGAGTTGAATATCTCCTGACCAAGTTCCTTTATTTTGTTGAGAAGAAGCATTTGCTCGGTCTCAAGCTGAGCCATGTACTCTTCTTGCATATCCTCAAGGCTTTCCAACTCGCTCAGAGCCACCGACAATTCTTCAAGATTGCCATTGTTGATTAAAGACTGAAACTTGATCATTGTTTGTTTCATCTGACCAGCATTTGTCCAAGAAAACAGATGTTAATAATAATAATAATAATAATAATAATGTCATTTCGGTAAAAAATTTGTAATGCTAGGATAATGTATCGAATGAAAGTTAAGGCATAAATCTCGGTGCAGAGTGAGAGGAACCCTAAACCATATGAGCCAGGTCCTCAGCCTTCAATTTCGGCTTGATTCATTAATCAGAGTGCTCCAAGCAGAAAAGGGAAATAGATGCAAAAGAAGTGTAGAGAGTTCCAACTTGATCCGGTTCTCCTTTGCTTACAATGGATACACTTTGGTCCAAAGAAATTTGGAGATTTTGTGCTGAAGTAGCTTGGGATTGTTCTCAGATTGATGATATAGATCGTAGATGAGCCAAGAATTGCTTTAATGATGATATTGACGATATGATACGAAATGATATAGAGAAGCTAAGAAGTGCTTTAATGAAGTAGCTATCATGCATAATTTTTCATATGCTACCATGGCTAATAACATCAAGAGAAAAAGGAAAAAATTGCAAAACAAATTTGCATCTCACCTGACTAGAAATTTCGTGTACTTTAGTTAATGAAGGTTCAGAATCTAAACTGGTTTTCTTTAGTAGCTCTGGAATTTTTCTTGTAATCTGGATATGAATCTCCCCTCTTTTCACCCCTTGGAGGGGTATCCACTTGTCAGACATCTCGTTCGGAGGCAATCTCCGATATTCCACAACACAGTCACCTATACTTGACGTAGGCAGCAAAGCATTGTGGTCTTTGACATACAACATTAGGGGACTGCCATCATCCGGAAACTCCAAAGTCTGATTCCACTTCGGATGCAAAGTTTTATACATAACCTGCAAGGTATATTGAGGAATATCAAGTAGAGCATTAAAACAATGCAAGAGAAGGGGAAAAAACTACTTGGATAGAGCTACAAAACCAATTACCTAAATATTATTCAAAATCATCACCAAAAAAGTATAGCATTTCTTTGTTACTTCAATAACATATTCCACTTCACTTTCAAAACTGAAGACAATAATGAAGGAAAGCACTTATAAAGTAGATGGTTGAAGCCCATGCTTGTATCTAGATGCGTAGATTTAAGGTGAAGCAGAAAAGGATATAATGTTGTTACTGATAAGAAAAGTTACGAGTTTGTCATAACCAGTAACTTATTATCCCACAATTAAAATTACTAATGTATTGATTCAAATATAAAGTAGTTGCACTATTGTCTAAGAAAAAACTCAGGGAACAAATAGTTGTAAGGGGCTCATCATTTTATTATGCAACAGACGATGTAGTGTTTCGTACCTTTGTTCTTTTCTTCAAGTTCCCGTATTGAACTCTTACATATGGATCACTTGTCCCTCGAAGATCAGCTGCAATGAGGTCTTTTGCTTCAATGAGAACAAGCTCAATCCATCCATTTCCTGATCCCATGGATGAACCCTGAACATATAGAAGAGGAAAAGTAAAAAAAAAAAAAAAAAAAAAAAAATTGTTTACCAACATTATCAGAAGTAAAAAAGTTAGCAGTTCTATTAGCATCTGTTAGCCATGCTGGTGCATTTTAGTATATTTTAATCAAATAAGTGGAAACATTATTCATCTATATCTGATAATTCCATACCCTTGACCCTTCAAAGTCTTCAACTATCACTGCTTCTATTTGAAGCCTTAGTTCTCCGGAACTGACTTTTTCAAGAGGGATCCACACATCCCTGACTGACCCCTCAACAAGTCCTTCCAAGTTTACTCGTGCACTACCAATATTGTCATCACCAAAGATGTCTTCACTGAAGCATTTTATCTTTAGATATTCACCTTCTCCTATTTCATCAAATTCAAACTTTTGATTCCATACATGATTTAAAGAATGAGCCGTTCTTGTTCTTTGAATAGCCTGAAAAGAAGTATCAAGAACACAAATGGTTTTATATCATTCAGGTTTTGAAAATATGTTGAGATCTTCATTCATACATCAGAAGATATTATGAAGGAAAGAGAAACCTACCTTTCCATATTGCAGTTTAATATATGGATCACATCTCCCAGATCTATCTCTCATACTAAGATCCTTGCCTTCCACAACTGTAACGTAAATTTTCCTTCCAGTTCTAGACAGAAAATTTGAGGAGCCATATAGCGATTGTCGGGAACTAATACGAAAGTTGTTCAAGCTGTGTGAACCATCAGAGAATTGCCACTCTTTTAAGATGAGCTTCACTGTCAACTGCAATCCGTGGTAAATTGTTAAAAGAATTTATTATTTGATAAGAGAACAAGTCAAGTACACAAACAAATATACATGTGTCTCTGTGTGATTAGAGAAAGAGAACAAATTCCGAAATTTGAACCAAATTCTGATTTGGTGGTAGATGTAAAAAGGTTGACCGAGTAATTGACATTATATTGTACATGAACATGTGCCTCTTTTTTCTTTTCTTTTTTTTTTTTTATTTAGATAAAACTTGCGCCTTCTTTTACACCTTGTTTTCTTTTTTTTTTTCTTCCTTTTTTTTGTAATGCTAAATAAACAACTAAGCAAAGGTCTCAATCAGAAGAGGCACCCACTGAAAACTGGTTTCTACTTTGAGGAAACAAAGGCAATCAGTAGCAGAAATACTTTTAATCTCTTAAACTAAAACGGTACACAAAAAAGTTCACAAAGTCTGCAACTATTTTTATAAACATAACTTAAAAGATTTGAATAACTTACCTCCCCTGAACTGACACCCTCAAATGGAACGACCATTTCAACTTCTTTTCCACAGAAGTCAGCCTGCTTGGCTATTACACTGGAGTTGGGTCCTATAGCCCAAAATATTGTGGAGTCATCTTTATTATACCTCAGCTGTTCATAGAGAAGAAATGTCAAAATAGTAGCAAGCTGATGTAGTAACCAACATAAAGAGTATATATACGACGGAGGGAAATGAACTGAACAATTTTAATTCATCAATAGGTGAAAAAGCATGTGTTGAAGTACTACTCCAGATAAAGGTTTAGTCCAGAAAACTTTCTTGAAAATGAAAAGCATATTTCACAGATGTGGCTTCTCAACTTCCTACAGTGTTACCAAACTATTTAGATGCATTATTTTATCCTCTGCTGCCAGAAAAAAGCAAATCACATGTATAACATTGAATGCAAGTTCATACCTGATATTGGACTAGTGTCCCAAACATATCAAATTTCAACTCATGCATTTTCCAGAAGACCAGCTAATATACTATGCCAAATTAATCTTGGACAAAGTCATTATCGAATACCTTTATTTCACAACTTGCCAAATAATCATACTTCACATTGTTTGGGGTACACTCATAAAGGTGGAACCGCAAGATTCCTGTTTCATCATGTAAAACCATATTAAATGTGGAATCCCATCTAGGAGAACACCCAGTCCTTGAAGTGGTTCTCCTAGTCAACTCTTCAAGTTCAACCTCAACAAATGTCTGCAAATCTCGATCAACTAAAAGATCCTCTGAACTTCTATCAGGAGAATTCTCTTGCTTTCGGGAGGGGCTTCCTCTCAAGCTACTTCTAAAAAGTTTACTCGCCGAAAAGACTGTTACATAAATAATTCCGCCAACAGCCTTTTTCTGCAAGTCCACTGCTGGCAAAGAGAAACAGCGACGACGAGGCTCAACCATTGTCTTGACCAAGGTTTCAGTAAAGATCTTAACCTATGAGGGAGACATAACCTTTTATTTAGAATAGGTTTGTTCCCTAATGTGACATATAAGTAAGTTTTCAAGCAAGCTGGAATAAATACTTGTTTCCCTGTTTTAACAATTTATAAAATAATTGTTCAAATATCTAGTCCCTTTCCCATGATATCTAGATGAGTATTGCTGAACTAGCAACTATACAAAGTCTTTCTAAAGATGGAAAGTCTAGAAAACTAAAAGCAGCTTAACATAAAGTAATGAAGTCAGAACTAATGTCTAGGTGCTTAAGAACTGTACCAGCCAAGAAGAGACACCAGGAAGCTCTGTGGCAGGTAAGGATTGGCTTCCACCACTCCCAAAGGCAACTCCAATTCTCACTTCAGGAGGTGATATAAGCGAGTACAAAACTGCTTTCCCATTAAGAACAGGCATCAGGAGAAGCTGTAAAATCAAGTTAGTAAATAAGTAAAATGTAAAAAAAGGTGTTAACTGCTTCCAACTATTACACAATCACCATGCCATTAAAATACCTCCCATCTTTATATCCAACAAGCAACGACAGACATGTAATCAACTTGGTGTTTTCTAAGAGAACAGAATCAATTAAAATAAACAAATTGATAATATGTATCGACAATGCATCAGTGCTTTAGCTAACTCGTGTATGCAGAAATCTACCAAGGAAAAGACTGAAGACGATTAAAGGTACAATGGAGAAATATAATATAGTTCCATAAAACCCTATAGTTGCATCACATGGAAAGGAAAATTTCCTGTGATATTGATTATGAGAATGCATCCAAGCTCTATTTATACCCACATAAATATCAAAACAGAAAGGAAATAACCATACAGCTGAATATCTGCCTGTAATTTCCTTCATGTGAATGGTGAATTACTATGCAGCTAATAGAATATTTGGTATTCACTAAGCAAGTTCTGGAACAGAAAGCATGCTTGCTTGTATCGAAGAAATGTAATAACTTTACGTACATCACCCTTAATATGTAAACTGTTTATAACAATCCGAGCAGTCCCCATAAATGGCTTGGCCAGCTTAGCTTGCAGCAAAATACTCATATCATTTGTGTCCCAATCAAAACCCAAACGCATCATTCTCTGTCAAAAGAAACACAAAAAAACTTTGTGAAAACCTAAGAAATCAAGTCTCACTACATGATAGACAACATATATACAATGATAAAGTGAGAACAAGTAACACAAAAACAACTTATATATGACGCAGAGACTTTGGTGTGAATCTTAAAGCATTCTCAATAGGGTATGAGAGGAAAACAAAGCAAACCTGATCATTATAAGTTGACCAACGAGTCCCTTGAAGACCTAAGCTAGGTGGAGATGAGCCTAATGAAAATCCCTGAAGCTCTATTCTTTCCTATATAGTTTTCATTTGGTAAGTACAAGTTATAACATAGTTCCCATCAATTCAAATAGAAGAACAAAAAATACTCATTCAAACAGAGATTCTCTCAAAAAATATAGGTTGAGTAAAGATCAAGTAAATACATATTACTTACTATGAGCCTTGATTTCTTTTGCTTCAGACGTTTCTGCGAAGAAACAACAAATGTTAAACTAACCCACTTAATCCCTTAGAAAATAGAGTGATTTTATGATGGACGAATTAAATCCCCCCCTAAAAAGCGAAAACTACAGTAAGGTTAGCAACTGGTTTCAACCGTTTCGCTTAATTAACTTCCAAAAGTTCTAAACAAGAGAGAATTAAGAAACCGAGATATCAAGAAAACAGTTCTTCAGTTAAGCGAAGCCAGTGAAGGCCCAATGATCAGAATTATGCAGAAACAGAAGTAGCAAACTGCTACCTTTCGTAAGTTCCAATATACAAAGAATGGGACAACAGAGATATCAAGAAACATTTCATGAGTTAAAAGAAGGCTACTGAATGCTCAGTATCAGAGTTATGCAGAAATGGAAGCAGCATATGACTCGAGCTATTAGCTTTCATGAACTTTATGCATCTCTTGAAACAGATAAAACTGTAACCCCCCAAGAAATCCCAAGCAAAGTGTGATAGATCTTAAACAACTACAGTATAAAGAGTGAAGATAAACCTAAGACCGCCCAAATTCATTCTCAATGTTTCCTACTTAATGCTACAGAAGGGAGGGAGATCTGAACATGGACATGCTCCTATCATATTACTAGGCCATATGTAACTTTGAGAAGAATTCCAATTGAATTTGTTAACCTGGTGCAACCTTATTATTTTAACCAAAATATTCAACTAGAAAATGCAAGTATTGGCAAGTAAATAAACAAACGAAGGCAAAATTCAATACTGAACAAACGAAGGGGAACATTATTCTTACCTCAATAATAGTTGAGAACCTTAATGAAAGCTTTGGACTAATGTAGTTGGGCCATATTTCCGTTAACATTCTATTCAGCCACTCACAGTGCTCTAATGGTGTTATGGGCTAAAGATATGAAAGGATAAAAACTTAGTTTACTGAAGTTCAAATGTCAGACTAAAGGTAAAAGGAAGAGGAAAACACAAAAGAAATGAGGTACCGAGGTATTCATTACAAGTCGCTTCCATTTCTTGGTCAAGTCTTCAACAAGTATTCGACGTTGATAACTCCCATACTAAAACAACAACAAATGAACTCGCATAAACAACAATGATATATCACATTAATACCATGTAACTTCTCAAGCATCAATCTAGATATTTATTGTTCATAATGATTTGTAGCTAATCACGAACTGTAAAATGAACAAGCCCTCTTCAGAAAGATGTTATATTTTCTCTTTCACAGTTACCCCCCCCCCCCCCCCCCTCTATTGAGCTTGAGTCACCATTTTTGGAGGGGCATGCTTTAGGAAAAAAAGTTAAATCCGAATTGATGGCACTTAAAGGCAACCGATTTGATACATAGAATTGCAATGAAGTGAAGAAAACCAATAAAGACAAGTTTCCATATAAATCAATAGACAACGAAAGTTGGCATGAGCTCAAGTAGACGGGAGTTATTATGAATTGCAATAGAGCTTGGACAGCTATTCCTATTAAAATCAAAGCAGAAAACTTCAACATGGACATAATCAGCTGCCCACAACCCACCCATCCTCCATCCCAAGGCGAAAAAATAATGACTAAATAAAAATAAAAATAAAAAAGGCAAGAAAGAGGAGAGAGAGAGAGAGAGAGAGAGAGAGATGGCAGAATGGGACTCTTAAAAGATGATGAAAAAAAATTGTGATACTTGGGAAAAAAACAAATTCAACAAGGGAGAAATTCAAGAACTTCAAGAGATTAAATTTATTTCTAAAAGTGAACAACTTGTTTATTGCAAAACAGAATAGCAAATCAGGAGCAATAAAAGGAAGACAAATTTTAAGGCAATGACTGGAAAATCTGTGCACATAACAAAAAAGATCAACAATTTTACACCAATTTGGTTATATGAACCTTTCAATTTCTTTTCCAGTAAAACTGTTGTGTTCTCACTAGCCAGATTCACTTATAGTCCAACGACACAAACTTTCCACATCCGAAAAGAAAATATCAATCATAACAAAACCATTTCATGTGGGCAAAAAGGAACAAAAAGAACTACTAAAAACAAGATAAGAAACAAATCACAGAGAGCTCAACCTGAAGAGTTGCCCAAACAGCAACAACAATAGGAACCCAATTGGAGAGAGAGAAAACCCATCTTTCAATACCCCAAGCAAGCAAAATCAATGGAACCAAAAATGGAAGAAAAGGCTTCTCCTTTACATGGTTGAAAAACTCCATGGCCTCCTCAACATGGAACCTTTTCTTCCTTCTCCTATCCATTTTATCAAACACCCACAAGGCAAAACGATCTCTGCCTTCACATTCTCATCATTACCATGGAATTTTTACTCATTCTTAACTCAAAATCAAAAAAATAAAAAAAAAAACCCAGAAAATTTTTCTTAAAAAAAAAAGAAGATGAAATAGACTATAGACTATAAATGAGAATAAATCAGATGATGGAATTTTTCTTAACTCAAAATCAAATAAATATTCACACCCAGAATTAAATTCCCGGGAAAGTGAGCAATGATGGAGACTATAGACTATAAATGAGAATAAATCAGATATTTATTTTTGCTATTTGAAGAAACTCTTTAAAAATAAAAATAAAAAATGGTGGAAGAAGCTGAAGAAGCTAGGGAAGAGCATAAGTCGAGAAAAGTCAATGGAAAAGCTAAAGACAAAATTTAGCTAAGAACCATGACAATATGAGGAGGAAGTGGAAGCGGGGCTTTGAACGGTTTTACTTGTCCTTATAACTTCAGGCTTGAAACTCTAAGCAATAAATAAAATTTTTTAATGAAAAAATAATAATTAGTTTCACTAGACCTAAATTAAAATTATTATCCTAGTTTCACTTTATTCTGTCAATTTTAAAGTGTAACTAGTGATTTGTTATTCCAGCAAAAAAAGAAAAGGAAACTATTGATGTTTTAAGAAGTGCATTTCAAAACTAGTGATTTGTTAAAATTAAATTTTTCAAGGATTGTCTTTTATCCAAAGTTTAGAGAGTAAAATTAGAATAAATTCTTGTATAGAATTAATGCAGTGCTTTTAAATTTAATATAGATTTGTGGGAATAATTTTCGGATACTAAAGGAGAATAGTAATATAAAATAAAGGATTTTTTTTTTTTGGGTTAAAAAAGATTTTGAATATTTATTTCACATTTAGAACATCAAGTGAAATAGCATACGAGTCATCACTTTTAATAGGCAAATATAAATAAATTTATTCACGGTAAATTTTAATTCACTAATTATAATATAAATAGCAGATCAATTGATAGTGAAAAGGTGAAGTTGTACTTGTAATTGGAATGCCAATATGCTTTTTAGTTTAAGGATCATTGATTTATTGATCTGAAAAACAGTAAAACGAAAAAAAAAAAAAGTAAAAAACTTATTTTTAGCTAACAAAATTTAGACCAAGTCTCATTTTGGTAGCTAACTCTTGAAATGACTCATTTAAAATATCTGATCTACAAAAATTTCCTAATGTGGCCTATTCATCACTTCTCCGCTATAAATGAACCGAACAAATTCCTATTTAGGCATCAAATTATTACAAAATTCTATTTTGGTCTCCAAATTTTAAAACATTCCTATTTTAATACTAATCCATCAAAATATCTCAGTTTCCATTTTTCTTCTTTGTTGATTCCTCTCATTGAAATTTAGTTAACATACTCGTTTACTATATGATATTAATTCAAAAAGGACATAGATCTGAAAAAAAAAAAAAAAAAAACAAAGGCAAAGATGTCCGACTTTAGAAGCCGAACATGAACCGATTTTTCTATAACCACTTTATTATTTGAAACAAACAAGAAAACGCATGTTTCACTCATATAAGCCTATTAACAAATATATCTTAAGGAATTTGCAAAACAAAAGTAAAATTACGGAAAATTTTATTGGATTTTAAATATATAAAAATGAAAATAAAAACAAAACACAAATTCTGTTTGTATATAAATTAGTTAGTTTCAAAAAAACTTTGGATCTTCCTTAAACTCATCATACTATAAATATTAGATTAAGTTCAAATATAATTATAATACAATATAATTTTAATATTAAAAATCAAATTTTTTTAAAAAATATTGTATACGATAATTGAAGTTTTCGTGCCAAAATCCTTTTTTATAGATATATGAGTCATCATTTTTAATAGGCAAATATAAATATCGGTAAGGTTCTAAATCTATCAACTAATTAACTTTATACATTCAATTTTTATGTACATCAAAAAAGAATCTTTTAAAATATCTATTATTTCTTTATACACCTTTCATATTTCAAAAGAGTCTATCTTCATCATTCTGGAAGCCAACCGTAGAAAACGTAGGAAAATAACAATATATAACATGCTATATATAAGGTCAAATAAATACAACAAATATTTAAAACAAACTTTAAATAAATTTAAAATTACCAAAAATTTGTTTCAATATGCTTAGTATAAAACTTGATTAGTCCAAAAAACAAAGTTTCATGCAAAACAGTAGCTATATTAACAGTCGAGATCTGTGTGACAAACTATGTCTTTAAAACTGATTTTTTCTCTAATAAAATGTTTTGAAATTTTGCAAACGTCAATTTTTCATGATACAAAAATGAAGCTTTAATTTTGACAAACGATATACCAATTTAATCTACTTATAAAGTAGAAAAAGATTATACCAAAACTTTGCACTTATATAAAGTAGGTTCCATTCTAATTCATGCTCTAAATTATTCTAATTCATGCTCTAAATTGGCTAATAAAAATAGAATTACAACTTTAATTTGAGCTTTACTACACACATAAGCTCAAGAGCGTATTAAGCCTAAATTACCATTTCAATATGGTTCATTTTCTAAAGAAAAGATAGCCATCTTTCTTATTTGAAATATATATATATATATATATATATATATATATATATATAAAAGAGCCATCGGAAACAAATTACAAAAACATGAGAAAAAAGAAACAACAAAGAGTAGTTGGCAATTTTTTTTTTGTAAGATAAGCTATAAACCCGGAAAAATAAGCTCCCAATTTTTTTTTTTTATGTTATCAAATGTCCCTTGTTTGTGGGAAAAAAAATAAAAACATGAAAAGTAAGATGAACAAGAGTCTTATAAAAAAAAAAAAAAGGAAAGATTTGAAACAAATTTATTTAAAAAAAAAAAACGGGCTTGTAGATTTTGACGAGAATCATAGTCTAAAATCACTTCCCATCAATCAAATTTTTTCCACATTGTCAATGTAATCCAAATTGCTTGATTTGTCAATAATTTTACTAATTAATTTTTTGAAAATTAGATTAATGTTCAATTGAACCCAAACAAAAAGCTTCCCAAATTCTCTTCTAGATTTGAGATATGTTTATTTTATTTTTTTTCGCTTTAGATAATTTTATATATAGACACAGTGATAATTATAATATAGTTTAAAATATAAATGCACATAGTTAATAAGGTGGATGAATTTAGAACTTCCTATATTGGTATCTCTCTTCATGAAGTTGAATCTGATGCTTCAACAATAGTTCAAAGGCCTTGAAATTTTTTTAATTTACAATCAATATTTGGGGATCTACTGCTTGATGTATCTCATTTGTTGTCTTCTTTTTCCAGAGTTGTAGTAAATCATGTCTATCGTTTTGTTAATGGGCACCAATCCAGTAGGTATTTTTTTTTTTTTACCTATACATAGGTATCAATTTGGCCAATGAAAATTTAGCATGCACATTTTTTTATTGTAAAAAGTAAGAGAGAGAAAGAGTATTAATGATGCACGTCTTTTTATGCACTTCATTATAGCCATTGGATCACTATTAGATGGTGATCCAACGGTTAAAAAAAAATACCTACCCATAGTTAAAGAAAAAAAAAAACCCATTGGATTGGCAACCTTTGTTAATATACGAGCGGATAGTTTAGCAAAGCATGCTCTTAGGATAGATAGCGGATGTGATTGGTTAGAGGGTGATCCTCGTCTTATTATATTTGTTCTTGTACTGGATTCAAATTTTTAATAACAGAATTTTATTTTCGCTCGAAAAAGAAAAAAGGAAACTTACCGGAAAAATAAAGAAATTAAAAAAAAAAAAAAAAAAAAGGCAACTTAAGCTTTGGTTTGGTCCGTTTGGGTTGCGAAATATGTGGGCCCTACCACGATATGTTATTGGTGGCCGTGGAAATTTTCTTGTGTTTCCTGGTAATGGTTGAGAGTTCGCGTAGGGCCCACAAAAATGATTATTTTCTCCCTTTAGTAAGGGGTTTATATCCTATCAAAAAAAAAAAAAAAGATTTATCTTAATATTAATTTATTAATATTTCATTGAATTAGACTAGTAAAGACTAATTATTTAATAAGAAACGAGAACCGGCTATCTGAAAAATAAAAAGAATAAAAAAAAATTGAGGCTGATGAGATCGGACGGTGTAGACTGTAGAGCTATTTAATCGATAGGTAATCGTCATATGGCCCACATAGGCGTGGACTATTATTGGTTTAAGCGCTTGGGCTTTGTAGTAGTAGTACTAGTAATAATGCATGTACTAAGTCACCAGTCAGACATGGCTGTCTGTTTATTATAAATAAACAAAAATAGTTTTCAAACACTGTACTACGTTATTTTTCTTTTAAAGTAGAGAAGAACATTCTATTGACTAACAAAACAAAATTTCTCTCGTTTTCTCTTTCTAAGGCACCGTTCATTCTGGTCAACGGTTATCAAAATTGTCTCTCTCTTGATTGTTCTTTTTTTCTAATGGAAAAAAATTGAGTTTCTCTTGTAATATATTATTCTATCAAAAACAAATAGCTTTCCAAATCGAAATTTTGGTCCTAATTAAAAGTCCATGACCTACTTGTGTATTTTTTTTAACCATTTATTACAAAAAATGAAAATTAACTCGTGTATTTTAAGAGTTAAATTCTTGGCAGTCTCTGTGATTAGACTTCTTTGTATATAAAAATGTCATATATAACTCATAATTAAAAAGTTTAATTCAAGAAAATTCACTATATTTTTTAGTGAGTAATAAATTTAATCAGGATATTATCATCCTAAAAATAGTTTTTTAGTGAAAAAATGTGCCAGTCAGAATGCCACTTTGTTACAATCAGAGTATTATGGTAAACAAATTGACCAAAAAAACGAACACTCTCACAAAATTACAAGCATAGATTAAGACATTAATACTACTTCATGACAATGATCAATGGTAACAAGGAAAGAGAATAGTATGATTTTTTTCTTGAAAAAATTATAATAGACGAATCGAAGAGAAAAAGAAACGACCATTCGTACAGTCTTGGAGTTGGACACATACTTGGAATTTTGATACTAGATTTATATATTTGTTGTCTAAGTATTTGCTAACAAGACCCTACGATTATAGGTTAAAGAGTACAAATCTCCTAGTTTTGGTCGTCTGTAATGAGCTTTACTAATATCTATGCAATCTCGATTGGATTTCCTCCCATCCCAACGGCCAACGAACTTCCTTAATAAAATAATTCTTTTATAAGAAAATGTGTGTGGTGGGAACACTTTAACGTGCATGTATTGGAGATCACGCCATGAAGTTATATATAATAAAGTATAAATTTGATAAGTTTTTTACTTAAAAAAAAACTTTAACAGTTAGTTCACTAATTAATAAACGTTGTCCCTGAAAATAATTAAGAAATGTTATAGATTATTATTACGTGACCGTTAATTGGATGTAATTAAGAGAAACTAGATTAAATATGCTCCGAAATATTCTTATTTTGGACTATATGCACAAGTTAAAAAATATTTGAAAAGTATGTTTGTGGACGAAAATACCTTTACTAATACCTAAGAGAAAATATGCTTTTTCCTCATAAACTCTTCATTTCTTTCTCTCTCTTCAACTCTCTTTTTCGTCTCCTTCTCTGAAGAGCCAAGAACCCGTGTCGTTAACCGAGGAAAACGAAAACTCGTCGCGCCGTCTATCGTAAATCTCTCTCACTGTTTAGGATTATGTTGAGAAAAATTAGTCCCCAAAAGAAGGTAAGCAAAATATGATTTGAGGGTTTTATTTTTTTTGAATTTAGGGCATTTGTAGTAGAAGACGATTTAGAAATTTTTGATTTCATTCCGACATTTTTTCGATGCATTTTCGATTAGCTGGTCTAAATTTTCGATCATAATTCGATAAGTATGACTGAAAATAATACCGGAAAATCACGTGAAATTCGAAGTGTTTTCGATGGTATTTCGACGTATTTTCGATGGTATTTCGACTGTGTTTCGATTTACAGAGTCGAAATTTCGATACCTTTTCGATGATATTTTAAAATAGGTAAAATAAACTTTCCATGTTATTTCAACTGTGTTTCGATTTTATTTCGATGAATAATGCTGAAATTTCGATACATTTTCGATGACATTTTAAAATAGAAAATAAGGCTGCTCTAAATTTTCGATGTTAGTTCGACTGTTTTTCGATGACAGTTCGATGATCTTTTCTAGTAGTTAGTAGTTAATCTTTTTTCGACTGTTTTCGATTAATTTTCAATTCTATTTCAACATGCTCTATTTTTCGATGATTTTCGATGGACAATTTCCACCTCATGGCTATTTGTTCTCATTT
This sequence comes from Parasponia andersonii, assembly GCA_002914805.1. Lineage (NCBI taxonomy): Eukaryota > Viridiplantae > Streptophyta > Magnoliopsida > Rosales > Cannabaceae > Trema > Trema andersonii. The sequence goes on from JXTB01000043.1 coordinate 976,585, forward strand.
GAGATAGTTTCTGTAAGATTTTTCGATGACAATCGAAATCTCGTTGAAATCAAAATGATCGAAATTTCGATCACTTTTCGACTTATTTCGATGCGTTTCAACTATATTTCGACGTAATTTAGATACTTTTGATATATGTTAAATTTATAAAAATTTTGTCTAAATTGCTTTGTTCCTCTTATGCCGAACCAAATGTCAAAGCTTTTTATACCTTTTGGAGAACACTTTTCTGGAAGGGTCACTATAAAAGGAACAACAGTGATGTCGAAGATTAAGGAGAGATTTGAGAAGTATGATTTATTAGAGAGGGCAAAGCAGTGTCTGTTTAAGCAATTTTTTCTTGCTCCTCCAATGCAAGCATCAGGAGTACTTATACACCAACTACTGTTGAGGAAGGTGAAATCCCAAAACCCGGCGGAGTTGCAGTTTTTCATTGGGGATAGCAACTTGAGATTCGGGCTTGGTGAGTTTGCATTAATAACGGCATTAAACTTTGCCAAAAATCTAGACGTTGTGAAGTACAAATCTATGTCTAGTAGCATGAGGCTCAGGGAGACATACCTGAATAATGCAGCTAATGTGAGATTCGGTGAATTAGAAGCTGCATTTCTAAATTGTGAGGAGAAGGAGGACGTATAGAAGTTGGGTTTGTGCTATTTAGTAGATAGGCTCTTGATGGCACAGGAGTCAAGCACCAAGATTATGATGGATATACTCTCTTTTGTATAGAATGAGGAGGATTTCTTTAATTATCCATGGGGAAGGTGATCTTACGAGAGAATGTTCCCTAGTTTGAATAAGGACATGATGCATCAAAGGGAAAACTACCTTCAGAAGATGAAAAAGAATAAGAAGGCCAAGGAAGCTAAATACACAGTGTATGGGTTTAGCATTACTTTACAGTATTGGGCTTATGAGACTATCCCCAAGCTTACTGGTACATTTTCTGAGAACCTTGGCATCAAATTCCCAAGGATGCTGTCATAGACAAGCAATAAAACACCATCAATAATGGATTGTATTGATGTATTCAAGATTAAAAAAGTAAGTCCGAAAAATTGATTTTATTCTATATAATTAATTTTATAAATTCATAAGTTGATTGAACTTTATTTTGAACTATCTTGCAGCTTGTCACAAAGGTATTATTGAATCCACGGGAGGCTGAGAAAGAATTCTATGAACATATATATCACGATCCACAGTAGAGCCTCGGCAATACTGGAGTTGAGGAAGAGGGAATTAATGGTGAGGAGGAGGAGGAGAACAAAAAGGAGGCAGCTGAAGCAAAGCGAGCTGCAGAGGAGGCGGGCATCTTTCAAGCTACCAGAAATAAAGTAGAGGAAGAACCATCCACTGACGTGCTTTAGTCACATAAGTTCTATCTTAAGTTGAAGACTGACATCGCTAAGTTGAAGGCAAACTAGACTGAAATGAAGGCGAACCAGGTGATTCTCAATGATAAACTTGATAAGTTGTTGAAAATGATGGAGGAAATCAAAGCACATCGGCAGCCAACTAGTTCTGAATCTGAGGCCACCCAGTCGGATGTCCTTCCTGAAGGTATCAGCCAGGTGAAGATGTTGTCATAAGTACTCCCACTAAAGAGCACACTCCTGAAGAGCAGCAAACTCCGGGAGTGAAAGAGTTACAAGTAGCTGAGGTGGCTACAGTTAAGTTTGGAAGGAAGAAACGGGTCGGTCAACGATCTAAGAGACTCATTGACTACACCGATCTGTCAAACAAGAAGTTCAAGGATAATGATCCATGCAAACCAAACCCATTCTGCAAAATTGATGCAAAATAGCTTGATACATTTAGGAGATGGCTTGTAGGACTTATTGATAACCAGAAACCAATCCAGCTTCCCACTGGTGATGCTAGTACTGGATTCTTTTTCCATCTTCAGACTCCTTGGAAGTGGCTTGCAGATGAGATAATTGGATTTATAATTAAATTTTTCTTTCTTCATTTTGAAATCCTTTTTTATATTCACTTAAAAGTTATTGTATTCTCTCCATTTGCAGCATATTGACGCGGCTTTTCGGTTGATACGAGAACACCTTTGGCTTTTTCTAAAGACTTATAGAAAGAAGGTCGTCCTTGCGGACACAATCTACATTGCATACATGAATGGTCGGTGGGATGCATTCCGAAGAACCTCCAATAAAGCGAAGTTTTTGTGGGACGACCAGCTTACTGACTGTGCTAAAAGAGATGCAGATCATTTTCAACGTGGCTGGGTGGAGGTTGACGAAGTTTACTATCCCTTGAACATCAGTTCAAATCATTGGGTTCTTGTGCAGATAGATCTTCCTGCGCATATGCTCACGGTATATGACTCTGACCAGACATTATATGATGATGCACGTGTCGAGTAAGCCATGCGTCCAATGATGAAGATGTTGCCATACTTTCTGCTCAATGTAGAAGGAGTCACTGATCGCGATGGTCTTGATTTGACTACAATGACGAAACCGCGTGATTTGATGTTAGAAGGTTACCTCCCAATGTAGTGCCACAAATAGCGAAGAGGTAATTCAATAGAATATAAAGATATTAACAAACATTTCTTCAATTGGTTATTTTGAGACTAACTAGAATTATTTGCCTTTGCAGTGGAGATTGCGGTGTTTTTGTTGTTAAGCACTTAGAATGTCTGTTAGCTGACATTCCACTATCCAACGTTATTGATGATGCTATGCAACATTCAAGACAGAAATTATGTGTAGATTTATTCTACCAGAATATAGAGCCATAGGTGTATAATAAATTTTTGTATAGTTGTTAGTTTTGCTCATTTTTTTAAATAATTTTATTTGGGATAGAGTAGCTGATGTATTGTGCATGTATTATGTTACTGTGCATATTCAGGTTAAAAATTGAAGTCAAAACGAATGAGATATAATTCAGCTTGTTAACCAGAGTCGAAATTCGATGATATTCGTCACTATTTTCGATGACATATAGATGCATTTTGATTCATTTTCGACTGTGTTTCGACTATTGAATTTCGATTCGAAATTTCGATGCATTTTCGAGAATTTTTCGATTATTGCAATTTTTTCAAAACATTATATCATTATAATAAAGTAAATAATATTCCAAACTTATTCCGATGATATTTCGATGAGTATGGCTGAAAATAGTACCGAAAAATCACGTGAAATTCGACGTATTTTCGATGATATTTCGACATATTTTCGATGGTATTTCGACTGTGTTTCGATTTACAGAGTCGAAATTTCGATACCTTTTTGATGATATTTTAAAATAAGTTTTCGATTTTATTTCGATGAGGTTTCGATGAATAGTGCTGAAATTTCGATACATTTTCGATGATATTTTGAAATAGAAAATAAGGTTGCTCTAAATTTTCGATGTTAGTTCGACTGTTTTTCGATGATAGTTCGATGATATTCGATGGTATTTCGACTGTGTTTCGATTTATAGAGTCGAAATTTTGATGCATTTTCGAGAATTTTTCGATTATTGTAATTTTTTCAAAACATTATATCATTATAATAAAGTAAATAATATTCCAAACTTATTCCGATCATATTTCGATGAGTATGGCTGAAAATAGTACCGGAAAATCTCGTGAAATTCGACGTGTTTTCGATGGTATTTCGACGTATTTTCGATGGTATTTCGACTGTGCTTCGATTTACAGAGTCGAAATTTCGATACCTTTTCGATTTTATTTCGATGAGGTTTCGATGAATAGTACTGAAATTTCGATACATTCTCGATGACATTTTAAAATAGAAAATAAGGCTGCTCTAAATTTTCGATGTTAGTTCGACTGTTTTTCGATGACAGTTCGATGATATTCGATGATATTTCGACTGTGTTTCGATTTACAAAGTCGAAATTTTGGTGCATTTTCGAGAATTTTTTGATTATTGCAATTTTTTCAAAACATTATATCATTATAATAAAGTAAATAATATTCCAAACTTATTCCAACTAAAATATTAAAATTATTCATTACAACGTTGTACTTAAAATCCTAAAATTAAAATGATAAAATTAATAGTACAAAATTCTCAAGATATGTCATTTGTTGTTTGATTTTCTATACAAAACTATTTATTTGAAGCTGTTGGTATCATGTACGTACAAGTTGCCCGATTGTGGCCCTTTTCACTGCAACGGCTACAATGGCGTTGCATTATGATCTTCTTCCCTTTTGACTTTGTACGTTTTGTTTTCGGCCGGCCAGCCTTTGGTTTATAAGGAGGTGGTTCCACCATACGTCTGCTAATATCATCAGGTACATCCCATTCTTCTTTATTTCCCACTGGATATATAGTCTCTACGTATGAGCACAACCATGCGTCAACTGTATAATACCAGGAACACAAGGAGTATAGATTGATGCGTCGACTTAGAGTAGCCGCCAATGCATGCGTACATGGTAGACCTGTCAAATCAAACCTCCTACAACTACAAGTCTTTGTCTGTAAGTTAACTTGACCTTCTCTATCACCGTCCACGACATAAAACTCATAGTGGCTGAGAGGCTGAACAATCAAAGTCTTCGCAGCCTCAATACGGTCCTCTAATTTCTTCTCAATCTTTGTCGATAATAGTTTATTGGATTCCATTGCCAATATTCGTCTTTTAAAGAACCAAGTTTGTAGTGTATACCTCAGAAACTCTGCCAAAGTTATGATTGGATACTTCCGTGCATCTCTACTCGTGTTATTAAAGCTCTCAGCGTTATTATTTATCATGATGTTGTAACGAATGGCAGAGAAGTTTGCATGGCTCCATTTCTCAATGCCTATTTCTTCTAAATAATTAGAAATGGCTTGATTCTTGACCTTGATCTTCTCAAAATGATGAAGAAAGTCACTCATCTGATAGGATTTTGCCGCCAAGAAGTACTCACTGTGTCTTGAATTTTGCTTTGATATTCATACTAATATGATGTATGCAAGCTCAGTGGTGTGCTTCAGGGAACACAGTCGACAATGCATTCGTAATACTTGGGTGTCGGTCCGATACGAAGACCAAGTTCTCAACGTCTCCAATTGCTTCCTTTAGTTTCACGATAAAATACATCCAGCAGTCGTTGTTCTCTGAGTAGACTACTCTAAATGCAACATGATACAACTGTCTATTTGCATTTTGTGCAATCGCAGCCAACATTGTCCCTCCACAGTTTGTTTTTAAGAAGGATCCATCCATACATAGCACAGGATGGCATGCTGTTCTAAAGCCCTGAATAGATGCACCCAGTGACATGAAGAAATACTTGAAATATCCCATCTCATCGGTCTCTAAATGCGTGACTGTTCCTGGATTAGTCTTCTCTAATATATATAGGTAAGATGACAGCTTTTGGTATGAACCATCCACTGTTCCCCTCATATACAGAAGTGTTTTTCCCTATATCTCCATGTCTTTTCATATGTCATGTTAATCTCATAGTCTTTAGAGAAATCGTCGATTATTGATCGAGGGGCATAATTAGGGTTGGCTGGATTTGTGTACTTTCTCTTAATGCAATATCCAATAACCCATTGTGCTGCTTATCTGTTGTCCTTATGCTTTATTGCCAATGAACATGTGTGTTCAGGCATATATCTTCACACCTCAAACATGTCAGATTGCTCCACCTTTCTAGCTTGCAACTGCCACGTACAATTATCGTCTATACATGTTATAAACCAACAGTCTTTGCCTGATTTTTTTACCTTGAACTCAAAATTACACTTTATTGCATGCAAGTGCAGTTTCAGCTTCAAGTCTTCCTTATTCTCAAATAGTTGACCGATCACGATTTTCACTGAATTAGAAGATCCAACTGACAAGTTGTTAGGTGTTCCCTGCGGCAATTCTCCCTCTGAAAACAAGGGAGTACTCCACTTCGCTTCATTATCTACTATTCTTACTCTACGCACTCGACTACTTGAAGTCCCTGTTGTTGTCCCTGGAGTCTTAGCTACTTCACCAAAGCATTCCTTTAACTCATCTATTTTCTCTGCACTTGTTTCAGGCACAAATGAAGCATTTTGACTGCAACCCTCACCCACAAGTGTCAACTTCGGTAAAATGGACACACATAAAGGAGTACGGTTCTGAATAGAGTAAGACATCTTCTCAAGCCAAATTTCTAGGTCACTATCAGAGGTAATCTTCATTGGAAGAATATGGATTCCATCTCCACCATCACATTTATAAACAACCTTAAGTTCTAAATCAAAACGATTTTTATCAACTCCAATCACCTCATACAGCTTATCTACAAGGGTCACAAAAGTTATACCCATCCATACACCCATGGCCTTACTTTCTTTAGCAATATGAGACCATAATATTTTCTCTGACGAAAACATCCATTCACCGTTATACAAAACTATGATGTTGAAATGTGACTCTATAAATGAAACAAAAAAAATGAAATTAGATTTAACAGAAAAAATCATAAAATGTAAAAGGAAGAATCTATATTTTTAGCCATCGAAAATTGGTCGAAATTGGTCGAAAGAAATAATCGAAATAGTCATCGAAAATAGGTCGAAAATTTGACTACCATCGAATTATAGTCGAAATATAGTCGACGAAATTCTTACATCTCAGACTTCATCGAAATTTGATCGAAATTATAATCGAAATACATCGAAATTGATCGAAAAAATAATCGAAATAGTCATCGAAAAAAATAATCGAATAGTCATTGAAAATATGTCAAAAATTCGACTACCATCGAATTATAGTCGAAATATAGTCGACGAAATTCTTGCATCTCAGACTTCATCGAAATTTGGTCAAAATTATAATCGAAATACATTGAAATTGATCGAAAAAATAATCGAAATAGTCATCGAAAAAAATAATCGAAATAGTCATCGAAAATAGGTCGAAAATTCGACTACCATCGAATTATAATCGAAATATAGTCGAAGAAATTCTTACATCTCAGACTTCATCGAAATATGGTCGAAATTACATCGAAAATTCGATGCTTATACTGAGGCAGTCTGATTTTTTGAGAAATCCAGACTTTTGCAGATAATCCCAGACCCAGAAAACAACTTTTAATGTATAAATTATGCTCGTAACATATCGAAACTCAGTTAAAAATTATTTCAAACAGTACCCATAACATTTGAACATATAAATTACATACCCATTTCACGGATTTCCGTCCTCCGTCTTACTGCCACGTCTTTTTTCTGTTTTTTCAACTTTTATCCTTTTCTTCTTTTCTGCTCTTAGAATTTCAGCTCCTTAGACAATGTGATAAATCCAAGCATGAGATTACATGAAAGATTGTGAGGATATAGAGGGAGGAATAAGGAGCTACAGCTTGGTTAAAGAGGAAAAGAGCGACATATACATTATAAACCAATTATTATAGGCAGAAGTGACATTTCAGGTGGGTATATGCATATTTTTCAGAGTTTTATTGAGGGAAGCATATGTGCCAAAATATGCCTCTTATGATGCATATTTAACCTAATTTCTCTGTAATTAAAGCAAAGTAAACTAATAACTTCAAACTTATGTCTAAGTCAGGAGTATATTAACCCTTTCCCCTTCATCTTATAACAAATTTCTCTAACAAATTTCTAACCTAACAGAAAGAGAAATTTTTTGGATCTTTCTCCCATAGAGATTCTTTTTTTATATTTTCGTTTTAATATATCCATTCATATATATAAATTTAGTTGTAATATATATATATATATATATCTAAATTTATAGGCGTTTTTTACTTGATTCTAGATCTACGTGAGAATATGTTCTTTTTTATTATTTTTATATGTGTTTCGGTATTCTTCTAAATCAGAATATTTTGAATTTTAAATTTGAAAGATTTTTATTTTATCAAAGATTATTTTTTACATAAAATTTATTTTTATATTAATCGAATGAATGATTTAAAAAAAAAAAGAAGCTATATTTACACCCATAATTAAGTGGCATAAAGGCACCCTATTTAATGATGAAAAGAGTAAATTAGACAAAATAATACAATTGTAAAATTACAAGACCCTGCCATTAATATGATCTTCAAGCCAAACCTTTTTCTTTATTTTTTTAATCCTCGTCCTCTTTCTTCTTTTTTTTATGGTTCCCCCTTCTCTAATCTTTTCCACTTGTTCAATAATTACCCCATCACATACTTATTGCTCTCGTTATTTTATTTTATTTTGTTTGCTTTGAAGAGTTGTTGTTGTTGTCGTATTTTTTTTTTTCCTTTTTTCTTTAGGTTGCACAAATATATTTCTCACAATACAAACTTCTCAATAGAAGCTGGAATTATTATCAAATGCTGAATTATTCTTCAATAAATTTAACTTCATAAACCTGTGTTCATACAACTCATTTTATTTCTTTCTCATTTTGTAAAGTGGCATATAATATATAGGTTTCTAATCCAATAGATATATTTTTTAATTTATCTATATATATATTTTTTAATCGTTAGATTAATTATCTAATAGCTACCATAAATTGAATAATTAAAAATAATAATAAAAATAAATACTCATTATTTAATATTTTTTTATCTTTTATTATCAGAAGACAACCTGTATGATAAATTTTTATTTGGCAAAATAATTCCTATAAATAGATAAAAAAAATACTCTATTAGTGTCTATATATATATATATATATTTACATATACTTGTGCCGCGAGAGGAAGGTTGCACGCTCGGGAGATCAGTACAACTACCAAACCCTTGGTCTAGTTTCTCTCTCAATTTACTTTGCAACATTTTACAATCTTTTACATATATGCTTTAAGTTTTGTTTTATAGTAATTATGCTTTTAAGTATATATATGTTCTTCATTTATTTTTCCGGTTCTAATGCAAGGTTTTTCCCTAAAGCAATAAAAGATTTTCAAAAATAAAATATCACCGCATCATCTAAATTAGGTGAAAAAATCTGCTCATTCTTTATTAGTTTTAGAAAACTTCTTGTCTTTATGTTTTAGTTCTTTACTTTTAATCTTGGAATGAGGTGCTTTAATTCTAAATTTTGTTTCATAACTTTTAAATATAGGGCTAAAGTTGTACTAAAGAAATAATTTGACAGCGACGAGTGCTTTTATGCCATCTGAGATATAACCCCTTTAAATAATTTGTTTATTATCAAATCAATCCTTAATTAAAATAACATTAAAGTACATTGTAACAAACCAAAATTTCAAGTACTGATTTCAACCCAAACTTCACAAAAAGCAGAAAATGAAAAATTGCACATGAATCATTACAATATTCCTTTTTCTTTTTTGACAATCCCTTTATCAGTAGAAAAATCAAATTATGCTTTAGATAACAGAATTACCAGATTATATATCAAAGTCTACATATAATAAGAATCCATTCTATAACTTAAGACACTCTAGTTTTATAGAATTAATTGGTTCTATGACATTCTCCAACCCCCATTTTCAAAATCTTATCTTCGAGTCTAACAACTCAACTAGACTCTAATCAAGTTCCACGAAGATTTCATTAAAGAGAATGTTATTGAACTAGTTCACTCGTAAAAAATAGTGGAACGAAAGAAAGCTCATTTATTCCTTAAAAATACCCCAAAAAAAAGAAAAAAAACCTTATTTAAACCTATATAACTAAAAGGTCCTAGGTTTATGTGAATTTTTCAATCACCAAAAAAAAAATATATATTACGCGATCTTCTAAATCAACCGAAGTCCTCCGTTTTTTTCCCCTTTTTTTAGTCGACATATTCGCTAATTTCATATCAAAAAGACATTTTTTTGTTGCAAATCTAATGTATTATGCGTATATCCTCTTTAAGAGAGAAATTAAAATAAAATAAACTCGGTACTGTTAAAATCCCAAAACCCCTCCCATTTGCAGATATTCAAAACTTACAATTGAATACTACTGTGTCTCATTTCATTGTATCTGTTCATAAGCATAATTTAATTTATGCATATGAACCATTTGAAGAGGAAGAAAAATGCGGAAATGATTAATTGGGCTAAAGCTGAAAAGTATAGCGTGGGTGAGAAAAGGAATTCATTTAATTTAATTGTATGGACAGTTTTTTAATAATTATAGAGTACAAAATGTATTTATATTTTTAATTTTAATTAACATGCAATTTTAGAAAGAATGTAGTATGAGCAAACAAAAGTGCAGCAATAGAACCACTAAATAACTATTTACTAAAACTTTTAAAGTCGTCGAATGAAATTTTTTTGATTCTTAGAGTTAAAGAACAGTAATATGGTAATTAGGTTTAAAAAAAATAAGCACATTCCAAATGCCCAAATTAATTTCTACTTGGGATCGCTTTTAGAAGCTGTTTTTATCAGTTAGAGAAAAATAAAAAGAGTAAGGCGCTAGGTAAATTTTTACTTCACGGTAACAAATTTTAAAATTTATTATGTGATGTTCTAAACAGAATTTTAAAAGATGGAAAAAGTTGCTTTTATAATGTTGATTCTGTTTTGGTCGTACAATTTTTCATAAAAATTTATTTTATAACACACGTAATTTATAATTTACTAAATACTTAAATATCTCATTTGAATAGTACATAACTTTTGTGAATTTAATTTATCAAACTATTATACTTTTTTTCTCACATTCTTACTAAAAGTAGATATACAGTACATCTATTGCACAACACAAATGAGGCCCTTAATATTGGTACAAAATTACATCTGCCGAATTTGGCAAAAAAGGAACATTGCATTGGTATAATACGTGTCATTTATATGAGAATTAGGCATCGTGGAGATTCTCTAATTGGTTATATTTTGTTAGTAATTATGCCAATATAGTATAGTGCATTATAAAAATTAAACAAAATCAAAATTGTTGTCAACGATACGAGATTTCTTTCCCTCACATTATATTTAATTTCTCTTACTTCAAGTTAGTCAAGAAAAAACCTGTACTCCAATACATCTCAAAAACAGAAAATCGTACTCCCGTTGTACATAATCAAATTATTAAGACGTGGAAGCTTTAAGTTAAAGCGATATTTTGTTCTGGAAAAATGAATTTATGCTATTTTGTTTAATTCTGGCTACAGTGCTCAAGTAAAGGCCGAGAAAACTCACTTTCAAAATATAAGAGCTTATTTGACATTAATTTCTGTTTTCTGTTGTTTTCAAAAAACACTAGGTGTGGGACAAATATTTTCTAAAAATTGAATTTTAGGGGGAAAAAAATTAGATAAATGTAGAAAAAATGATATTTGTACTATAAAAAGAAAAATTTAGAGAAAAATTCAAATGAGAGAATAAAAAGAGAGAAAGTCATAAGAGAAAAAAATAATGAAAGATAATAGAGAAAGAGAGCAAATAATGATAAAAAATAAGGAGAGAAGATGTAATGAGAAAGATAAAAAGAAAAATTACCTAATGAAAGCACACAAGAGAAAAAATTGATAAGAATACATGAGAAGAGAAAATTAAGATAGAGAAAAGCATAAAAGATAGAGTAGTAATAAATAATAAGGAGAGAAAATGTAATTAAAAAAATAAAGGAATAGAAAATAATGAGAGAGAAAAATATGAGATAAAATGAGAAAAGAGAAAATAATGAGAGAAAATAAGAAGAGAGAAAGTGACGAGAGAGAATGAGAAAAGAAGAAAATGATATAAGAGAAAATAATAGTAGAAAAAATTACGAGAGAATGTGTATACAAACATCATGTGAAAGAATAAGTTATTTAGAATTCTTTTTTTTTTAAAAAAAGAAATCACTTTGAAAAAATAATATTTTGTTATTTTCTGAACTTTTGTTTTATTTAACTCCATTTTTAAAAATTGTTGTTAGAGAATAATACCAAATATCCTTACTTATTCTCAGAAAATAACTTTTTGTATTTAAAAATAAAAGACTGTTCTTTATTTAAGATACCAAACACTCCTAAGCTTTTTACTAAAACTCACTTTCAAAAAGGATTTATTTTGCGAAGGAACCCAAAAATAATATTACTTAAAAACTCATATTGTACAAAGTGAAATCCTCTCTACATTACCATTAAATATGCTACCGTGACCGTGATCGTGACCTAATTAAGGGGTTTTGCATTTCAGGAGTCTACGTCTGCTACTAGCTTTATGGTGATAAAAAAGTCTTAATTCATTTATTTCATCAAAAATTAATCCTCAATGTCAGTTACCTATTGAGTTTAACCAAATATGCTAATTAAAATACCTAAATCTTCTTTATGAACAATGATTCCTCCAAGTTTTTTCACCAACCTCTTTTCTGAATTTTTATTGTAACTGAAGTTTGATGAGGTTAGTTGTTCTTATCAAATCTAACTTTCGACAATCGATTCAATTTTTTGAACTCAAATCTGGTTTTTTTTTTTTACCATGTTTGAGCTGTGTTCGAATATGTTTTCGACCATAATCAAATTTTTTACTTGTGGTGAGGACACAGAGGTAATTTTGGATTTTTTATTTTTAATTGAAAAATATATCTATTTTTGTAAACTAGTTATAATTTATCCTATATTTCGTCATGTAGTTTAAAATAGGGTCAAAATATGATATTATCCCGTAATTAATCTATCCATCGTAAAACAATGACGACTTTTTTCTTTTATACATGTTTTTTCAAAGAAAGAAAATTAAATTATAAGGGACTTTCATTAATTTCTAGCATTCAATATGATTCCCTATTTTGACTTGTATTCAACTGTCTTCTAAATGATAAAATTTATTATTTTATCGGCCAATGCTAATACTATTAGAATACTGTTAATAAATACGGCTCGAATGGATTTTTTCACTATTAGAAGATCGTCAATGATTGAAAAGTCTTTTTTTTTTTTTTTTTTGAATTTTCTTTGAATCAGAATTTAAAGTATTTGATTCATTATGCATTTTTTTTTTTTTTTTTTATCGTTGAAGTTCTAGTATTATATATGGTGCTTATTTTAGAAATAAAATTATGCACCTTTTAAGAACACGACTTATGAAAATATTTCTTGACACCAGTCAATGATTAAAAGCAAAAATTACTATTTCATGCCCTTTTTTTTTTAATTCTTTTATTTTAGCCATTTAGAAAAAATGTTAAATCTATTTCATTTATTTAACCATAAAACATAGCACTTTGTAAATATTAAATTTAAAAAAACACAGAATAAGAAGTTGTAAAGGCATTCATTTTCTAATTTAAAAGGCGAAAAGATGATCTTGGCCTTTAAAACGTGTATGAATTTATGTTAAATATGTTAAAAAAATATATTTTAGTTAATTTAGATTAAACAGGTTAAATAATCATTCTGGATTAACTTGCTCCGAATATGATCTATTTGAATAAATGAGCTATGTAGGTCGTGTCGAGTCAACCTATTTATAATTGGGTCAAGTTTGTATTAGAATTTTTAACATGATTATTATACGGGTTAAATTCGGATTGAAGTATATACTGTTATACATGGACATTAACACAACACAAATTATCACCTTGTTATAAATTTTTATACGCAAGCGTACGTATCGAACAAATAATAAAGTGATGAATAAAGATATTGTTCCCACAGAGAAATTACTATAATGCGTTAAGTACTAACCTACACTAGTTATCAATTTATCTAAACAATCAATTTAAAAAAATTCTAAAATTAAAATTTAAACTAAAAGAAAACAATAAAATAAATAAATAAAATTAAAGAATGCAAATAATTTATCAAATCACCAATGAAAATAAACATAGGATTACAATTTTCACTCTATGTATGCATGAATCATTATTTACTTTCTTTGAATTACTATTTAACCTGAATTGTCAATCAAGAATACTAGTATATCTACAAGCCTCCTCCGATAGTCATGTAAAAATATGTCCTTTAATTAATTCACTATATTCCTATGTGAATTAGATTAAGAAAAGATTCATTAAGAGTAAGGTTTTTCAATAATTGCACATGTTATATAGGTATATTCCTATCCTACATAAATCATATAAATATGATCATGTGTTATTCTATCTAGGTCTAAATCTGAAATTCCTTTTCCAAGTTCATACAAATTACCAATATCAATTTAAGTAGTGATCAAGTACTCAAAAGCATTAAGAGTAAGATAGAATAAGCAATTCGTAAATTAAAATTGTAAAAACAAAGAGGTAACATCATAATTCAAACTACATATAGAGATCTCATTGCAATCCTAAAAAATTAATTTAGTTCATAACAAAACTAAAAATAAAAATTTTCAACATAATGAATAACTAAAACAAACAAACAAGGGTTGAGCAGAGTGGGGAATGATTGAGAATAATTGTAAGCCACCTCTTCCAATTTAGCCTCCAATCACTCTCTGTTAAACTTTTTCTCTCTCTGGACTATTATGTTTCTCTCTCTAGAATGATATATTTTTCTCTTTAGTTCAGTAGCCCTTTTATAGCTGAAGAAAGAGAGTGTTTAAGTTGGACAAGGATTCCAATATTCAACTCTGATTGGTTGTGTGATATGTCACTTTCCCATTTACTCTCTTTCTCTCTCACATTTCTATTCAAAATCTGATACTTTGGGAACTATCCGATACGACATATTTTCGTGAGCTTGGCACATTCTAGGGCTATGATTGGCTGAGAGAACTCTTACTTTGACTTGGCAATGTGACATTTTTTCGTTGGAACAAAACCCAGTTGTACCATGGCCAAGAAGCACCAGATTAGGCACAAAAATTATCCTCCATCACTTTCCTATGCGTGGGCCCCAACTGTCCCCTATGTTGCTTTCTCCACTCTTAGCCTCTGTGCGTGAAGTGCACTCTCCAATCAATACCGTTAATCCGATTGATCCAATGGCTAAGCTTTAATCTGAATTTCATTTTTTTTTTCTTCTTTTCTATTTAATCTAAATCAAATCAAAATTAAATTAAATCAAAAACCTAAATCTAATAAACATGTATTTCAAATTAAATTAACTTAAACTAATTAAATTAAAACACCTAATCCTAATAACATAACATAAAATTCAATAAAACTAAATCTAAACCAAAATAAAATAAAACAACTTAAAAATTACTTAAAATCTAAATTAAAATTACTCTAAGACACACATTTTTAATAAATAAAATAGCACAATTAACTCTATTTTCATAGAGTTATCACACCCCTACTTGGGCCATTAAGTCCCCGCACCAATGGAAGGATTTATTTTCTCCTTTCTCTTTTTATGTATGACGACACATATGCCCTTTAAAAAGTATTATAAAATGATTAAATGATAGATAAATACTTATCATCTTTTATAATTTTCATCATTTTTACCAAACAATTCACGAGATTATCACTCTGCTCTCACTCTTTCACGTTCTCTCTTCTTTTGAGGCTCTTAATCCATCATAGTCGCGCTCTCTCTTACCAAACATAGCTTAAAAGGGTCTTCCAAAACGGAGCTCTAGGTTCTCACAAATATTATCATGGAGGAAAGGCTTACCACATCCATAAAAAATATCGGCACATACGATAGAAACAGTTAACCAATCAATTCAAATTCAAGGCAAGCTAGCTAGCTAGAAACGAGGTTGGAAGTGACAAATTGAAAGATACATATTGTTGCTTTCTAATTAATCTAGCTATCATATTGAATAAGAAATGGAATTGACGGTTATTTTTTATTTTTTTTTTCAAATAGATTTAAGCCACTTGTGAAGAGTAGTGCCATTAATGTAAACGGAAAATACTAAAATTCAATGGTGCGTTTTAGCTAAATAGACTATTTACTCCGTGTTTTCTGAAATGCATCGTATCACGTTAATATTTTGACCGAGTTTATTTTCAAATTCTAGAAATACCCTCCGTATTTATAGTCTATACAACCCAAAACTTATTAGAAAAAACACAATCACTTACGAAACAGTTAACATTAACACTAAATAAAATAAACTAATGAAATACAAAAAAAAAAAAACCTAGAAAAAGAAAAGAAACAGGTCTCCCCGGCTGGGATCACCGCCTCTGTGGCCGGATGAGTATCTCCACGGCTGGTTGATCTGGCCGTGGCTTCCCTTATCCGCCGTATGGCCATCTTGTTGTATCTCCAATACGGCAGTTACATGTATACAAAGTGTGTTATTTAGTCATATATAGTTAACAAAATACACAAGTGGAATTCTATATCTACTATCTAGTATACGATCAGATAAACTTGTATAATTTGAATGAATTTGAATAATATACGTTCATAAAAATAGAAGCTTTCATAAAAACATGGCGCATTTTATTATTTATTTTATATAAATGGACTCCTCAAAGAATATCATTAATTAAGAAAAAGTCTTCAAATTACAACGTAAACAAATTATAATTTCAAATTCTTCAAAAAAAGAGACAAAAAATGAATTACAAATACATGGATTATCTTGAATTTTCAAAAGAAGCAGATACAAGAATCATCAACAATCTATTACTTTCAATACTTATTCTGATTGTATTCTTAATGGGGGTAGACTATATAAGGTCAACACTAATTAAGATCTATACTCTTAGAAAAGAAAAGAAAATAAAAATCGGCCATTAAATAAATTTATATCTGAGAAGAATTCTCATATTTAAGATCTAGACCAAACTAAAATCTATACAAAATGTGGTACTATAGGCTAGATCTAGATCCACATTTATTAAAATTGAAAAAAAAAAGAATCAAAGAAGAGGAAGAAAAAGAGCGTGAGGAGAAGAGAAGGAAAAAACCCTTCTCCAACTTCTAAGCGAGAAAGTGATGACTGTTTTATTGGAAGAAACATAAAGAGAGAGAGAGAGAGCAGCTAGGATTTTTTTTTTTCGAAATCAAAATTTTATTATTCTTACCATAATTACTAGTATTGACTAAATACAAAATAATTCAAGATAGAATTAATCAAACAATATACATTATTTGGTCACAAAAAAAGTTTGATTGATATTATACTCCAATTTAAAAGAAGATGCTTAAGGTTCTTATCCTTCACTTCCATCACAAAAGTAAAAATTAATTTAATTTGCTGGAATAAAAATAAAATTCAGAGGGAAGACAATAAAATTAGTTAAAAGTATTTATACTTGTATGAGTTAAAAATAGGGAAATTTACAACTAAGAGTCTACTAAATCTCTTATGATGAAGAAAATGGACTCATCTATAAATGCTTTTAAAACAAAGGCTTATTATCATGTCACGCATATAAAATTACTTGAATACCATATCCCTTACAAACCTTGAAATTTACTCTTCTTCAATATACCCTAAATTATTTCTACCACCATCTAGTAGATCGTTAATTCCATCGATCTCAGTTTTGATCCTAGTGACACCTTAGCTCAACTAAGGTCGAAAAATTTTGACTGTAGTCGAACTTTAATCCCAGCTTCTCTTGGCTATTTTGATTAGTTTTTGACAAATGGTTGGAAAATTTTGATCCTAGCTAGAGTAGCTGATCGAAAATTTTTTACTGGAATTGAATCACTATTCAACAGTATTCAAACAATCTCGATCCCAATCGAATATAGTTGTCCACCTTCTCCGTTCCACCTCATTAACTTTTGAACTTTTTGACTTGGTCAAAAATTTTCGACTAGGATCGAGTTGATAATAATTTTGGAACTCCAAAATTTTCAAATAATTTAGCAATAAAAATCCTAATTTGTAAATGATTTATAGGTAGTTCCTCTTTTTATCACGTATTTTAAAAAATAGTTAAAAGTGATAATAGCTCTTTAAAACTCATTATCAAATATGGGATAAATTATATATTATTTACAAAACTAGATATTTTCCTTTTAGTGAAAAGTTTGAAATCTTGATCTTGCCCCTCGTCTCCGCTTCAAGTAAAAAAAATTCAACTTAATTGAATGTGGAAGTAAAAAAAAAGAAAAAAAATTTCCACCTTATTTCGACCATGGTCAAAAACAAACTCAACCATGAGCGAAATATGTCAACCATGGTTGAAAGACTAGATTTTAATACTATTTTAAATTACAATTCTAGCAACCTGTAAAAACCACCTCTGTTGGGATTGGTGCAAAAATCAGTGAATACATCATCGACCTCCAACCATAACTACTTCCACCGAGGCATGTAATATTTCATTGACAAACCTCCAAGAAAGTTCAAACCTCGACGACCTTTAAAGGGAAAATATGATAACACCATAATCAGGAAAATCATATCTAAACAGAAAATATGATGCCAAACATTGCCTTTGTAGCAAAGAAACTCCACAATTTTTCCTGAAGCTTTTATTCTCTTTCTTCTCCATTCATATCCTTTTTATTTGTGTTAATATTCATTTTGCTAAGTATTAGGAATATAACAGTAATTCTTTATATTTGTAACACGACAATAAGGGATAGTTTTAATAAAATTTATGGATTTTAGTTTCAATAAAATATATGGATTTTATCTCCATGAGTGTATTAGTTATCTGTTTGGATATAAAATCCCCAAACTAATTATTACTTGGTGTTATGCGGTTTAAAATCCTAAGGTCGCATAAGTTTTATATGCGACCTCCTCCAAGAAGGATATATGCGACCTCCTCCATGATGCTTATATGCGACCTCTTCTGCAGGTTTTTGTGCGACCTTCTCCGTCCAGTTTTCCTTAACAAACAGGAAACCTATAGGAAAAGGGAAACACGAAAACACTATAAAGGAAACCTACAAGGAAAGGGAAACTGAAGACTCCTATTTGCGATTATCTAAGTTATCCTTTTCGAGTAGTTATCCGATTGTATTATTAACTAGTTATCCGTGTGCTTAATTGGATAATTACCCAATTGTATAGTTACCCGTTTATTCAATTAGGATCCTAGAGACATAAGGAACCTAGGGGGATAAGGTCACTACAATCTATATAAAGGGGGGCTCTATGTTCCGAAGGGATCATCACAAATTCTGGGCAGAAACAAGTCACAGAGAGTAGAAGTCAGAGCAAATACACGCTTAGGGTATTCCAAACTTTGGGTAGTCTAAGTCTTGAGCATTCTTCAATAGCTTTCGAGTATTGTACCCTTGAATATTCATCAATATAGTGAGAAAACAGTGGACGTAGGCTCATCTTTTTCGGGGCCGAACCACTATAAATCCCTCTCTCCTTATTTGCTTTGATTATTTATCTCAATTTACACAAGCCACATCTCTTAATTATTCATAAATTTATTGTTGATAAAACCTCCGTCAACAATTGGCGCTAGAAGGAGGGCTATTCCGGCAGAAATATTTGTCAAATTCCACGTTTTCGACAATGGCAAATACCAGAAACACTACCAGAGCCGCCGGGACTAGCCAAAATCAACCTCAGAGCACTGCTGCTACATAGGCAGACCCCGCTCCAGAACAGCCTACTATGACGGCAACAGAGGACCTATCTCGAAGACAGGATCGCATGGAGGAAACGCTCGTGAACCTCCAGCAAGTCACTAACCAGATCAACGACACTCTGCGACGACTTGCTGAAGGGCAGATGGTGACTCCACCACAACGTGAACGTCCCAAAGAGCGTCCTGCTCAATTACCTGCGAAGGGAGTACAGATTCCCGAGACAAGAAGACGTGACCAGCCAAGAACTCAACAGGAGCATCGTGAAGAACGTACCTCCAAAGGAAAAGGCAAGGTCGCAGATTTGCCTCTAGAGTCTCGTACGGAGAGTTCGAGTACGAACCGAGGTCGTACACAGCCCTCCCGTAAATCCAACAACGACCAGGATCGCTTGAGCAGCGAACAAAGACGATCTTCGAGAAGTGTCTTCGAAAGAATCAGCAGGGAGTCAAGACAAAATCCCGCTGACCTAAGGCAGTACTTGGAGCGACGACGTGATCACGGTCAATCTGTATCG